>OV049924.1:174014828-174557328 GCA_920104205.1 Eupeodes latifasciatus | reverse complement strand
GTGTTTAACCTATTCTGTTGTTCTTTAAAACAAAAAAATCGATTCTAAATCTATAGAATTATAGAATGTCCTCGTTTTCTTTTTTGCATTTTTTTGAATGAAACAGTCAATGATTTTTTGAAAAATTGGCATAAGTCCTTATTATAGATTTTCTGAATAGTTGAAAGAAAATATCGTGTTCAGTTTTATTTAATGTGTACATAAGGCCCAATATCGTAAGTATTAAAGTACGATTTACTTTTGGATATGTATAGATAACGATTATCTATAAAGCGGCTTCTTAAACAATAAGTTAAAAAATGTTCTTCTTCCATTGTAAGTTAAATATCATTATTCTATGATCATAAACTTTGATACAAAATCATAAAGAATCATTGTTAGAGATTATTTTTATTGCCGCCATTTTTCGTCCCAATACTATTTTATTGAATTCTGTTTTATAAAACTGTATATCTGTTTTTTTTTATGATCTCCCGTTTGTTTGTTTCTTTCTTACATAAACGTAGGTATACAATATTTTACAAAATCTTAAATCCATTACAAAGCTTTCTGACTCAAGGATATAACAATCATCCAAATACCTAAGAATGTAAGGTCCTTGATTGTTGTGTCAGTGCCACCATGTCAAAAACAACACTTCCACTAGGAGACCATAAATCAAACATTTAAAGCTATAAATCCTAAAGTTGGGATAAGGATTTTTATCATCGTACTCGTTTGCCTTACTTATGCTACAAATAGATATACAAAAGTGTCTTACATTTGCGCCATCTTCTTTAATATATTTAGTGTAAAAACAAAAAAGTTATAAAAGAATAAAATGTACCCAAAGGACATACATAATGTGCTACGACGACAACGACGAGGAGTAAACGCCTTGGACTTGGACTATAAAGAAACAAAACCATTACAATAGAACTTTTCAAACTGTTGCATTTCACAGAACAGGGGATAAAATGAACATACGTTTAATGTCCTCTACGTCCCGTCCACACTACACCTACGATAAAAACATAGATATAGTTATTGTTGGAAAAAAAAAAATGTTAAACTATTAAGGGACACGATTTGTTAAGCCGAAGCCGAAGGGACTTATTGTTGTTGTATTTTCTTCTAGAGAACCATTTCTATCGATTTTCAGTCTTGTACAATGTACATAGCCTATTTACTTTAATCAAAGGTATCATCATCCTTCCTCGCTATACTCCTATTATACATATGTATGTATGTATGTATATGTATCGTGAATCCTTCTTTATGTGAGCTTGAGCTCGTCAGCTCAGTTGAAAACCAATCTTCAAAAACCATTCCTATTTCAATGCAGAAGGTTAGCTCACTTTATCTTGAATTGTTTGGCTAATAAAGAGGATTTTTATACTCCGTCCTTTTTTGAGGAGGTGTCGGTCGGCTGGGTGCTTCAAAATCTTGTTGAAACTTATTATACTGTGTTGATATGGGTATTGAGAGAAGAGATTTTATGTTATAACTCCACGGTAGTCCTCTACAAAACAAATCCTTGTCCCGTTCGTCCGTCTTCACGTCGGGCGTCGTCGTCGTTGCGTCATTTCTCGTCGGCCGTCATCAGCTGAATCGTTTTGCGGAAATGTATTCAAAAGTAATTGAGTTCAAGCAATATTTGAATAAATTGTGTGTGTCAGATTTCAAATTCCATGGCAAATCTGCAATTTTCGTGGCAGAGTCTTCCTTATCTATAGTGTATGTAGCATAAAACTTGGAAAATCAACTCTCACAATCCTTTTCATCCCAAAAATATGAAAATAATAGAGATATCCATGTCACAAGTTAAACATAGCATACCAAAATGGGATTTAAATGACTTTCTTGACGCTAGAATGTGTAGCAATCTGTTACAGTAGAGAATGTGCATATTTAAGACAACAATTCACTGTGTGGAATGGCATCCTTGCCCTGGCTGGGCTCGACTTGAAAGTAACAACACAAAAAGGGGCGGTATTTTTATATTTTGTATGTATCATCAAGGATAACAGTGGGATATTAGAAATTCAAAATTGAGACATTAGATTTTATCATAAGGGCTAAAAATAAAATAAAGTTTATGATTATTTTGTAAAAGGACATTTATAAAAAGATAGCGTATTCTTTGAGTATTTTGATATACATAAATATTTTAATTTTAAATTTGCATCAAAAAGTGTTTAAATGCTGTATACGGAAAGCATTATAGAAATATTTGTTCATTCATTTTACATACACAAATTTCTTTGTGATATTCTTGTCAAAAAATAATAACTCATCACTGCACCGGTTTAACTAAGAAATTATCCACCAACAACTAATTTGAAAAAATTTAAAGGATTTTGTTTACGATTTATGAAAATTTAAAAATTAAAAAAAAATTTGTATGTAATTGAATTCAAAAATACACCACCTTTTGTAAGCCAAATAGCAACTTGTGTGTTATTTTTTACATAAAATAAGTGTGAAAAAATATTTTTAATCTTACGGGTGATTGTTTTTATACATCTGGTTCTCAAGAAAAAAATAACACGCATATAATTTAATGTAATGGTCAAGAATTTAGCTTTATTATAAAGATTCTTAAGTATTTAGAATCAATTCCAAAGCACACAGGCTACACCATCCGCTAACAGCAATTCGATAGAAAATTCTAGTTTTCTATACCTTCCAGATCTTTCTGGGAGCATATGGCATACTTGGAAGACGAGTCAAAAACAAATGAAGGGGTTGGTGGAGGTGTGTACTCTACACGACTGAAATTAAGTCTCTTATTCCACCTTCCCAATCGTTGTATTTTTTTCAAATAGTCAGGCCGCTATCAAATCTCTGGACTCTGTCTGTACAAACTCTATAACAGTCCATAACTGTGGTTCATTTCCAATGAAGATGGCACAACAGTTTAATATTCATCTTTGCTCATAGAGTCATTCCAGAAAATTGTAAGGCAGATGAACTCGCAAGAAATGGTACAGTACAACCCATTCTACGACGTTTGGCTGATGCTGGCATACCAATCCCAACATATAAACTATTGCTTTGCTAATGCAAGACGCAATGAAGAAGGCAAACATCAGGTGAAATAACATCACCACGTGTCAAGTCACAAAAAATATCTGGCCTACACTAGATTTAAAGCTCTAAGCAGATCGCATATAAGCTCGATAATCGTTGTCATAACCGGGAACTGTCAAATAGGAAAGCACGCCACTCCTCAAATATTCATAAAGCAGAAGCTGTATGGATGAGGAAAAGGAAGAGTAGGAAACAGTTCTTCATCTCCTCTGTATATGCTCTGCTCTAGCTCAAAAACTCAAGGATTTTGGCATAAAAACTGTAGTTACCCTCCATCCCTGAAATGACTCACACACAGAAATGGCCTAAGTTCTCAATGGACTATTGCGCAACATAATTTATTTATTTATCAGTACTTAAAGTAAAAGCTTTCATTAACAAATTGTTGGTTGTATGGCATTTAGCGTCATCTTGTTGAAACCAAAGGTCGTCAACATCAACATCCTCCAATTCAGGAAAGAAAAAGTTGTTAATTATGGCTCTATAGCGTGACTGTAACATTATGGCGGGCTTCATTTTTGAAGAAGTATAGGCCAATGGTTGGTCGAATTACCGACTCTGGTGAGTGATTATGTCTACTGAGCATTGGACACAGCGTGCGAAAAAATTGCAAATCAAACTGAGCACTGAGGAATAAGTGACAGCTGTCAAAAAGACCAACTTCAAATGAATGTATGGCCAGTTTGAAAACTACACGTCTAAAACATCCGTTTAGAAATCTAAAAGAACCAACTTAAATTGAATTTAATTTAAGTAGCTTACCAACAAAATTATCGTTCGAATTCAACCAAAAAATGTTAAACTATATTGTTTATATTAAAATTTGTATGTAAATGAAATTTCAAAATGTATACCTCATTGTTCAAGCTACTTACATATATTGTTGAAACAAATTTAAAATATTTCCAACTGAATGTGCTTGAATATGGGCTCAGAAGTCGGCCTCATTATTAAATACCTTCCTATACGGTATCACATTTGATTTAAACTCCTGTTGCTGTTACTTTATATACATTCTTATACAATATGCAGTGGACGATTGCATACACAATTTTGTCTTATATATATCCTCAATATAAATATGATGAAATGTGAACATACCCATATGTATCCTTTTATGTAAATGTCACATAACAAATATGTAGAATTGCTCTCTGAATAAGTCAACTGAAAAGTCGTTACTTCAATGTTTTTTTTTTCAGAATCATTTTCATATAAGGTTTATGTCATTTCACTTTCGCCCCCACAATTTCTCGTGATAAACCATTTGCATACGGAAGTTGCTTGAATGTGTTCCCTGTCAAAGGTCACCTGATGCAACACTCTCTGTTTAATGTCATCATTCATGTAGGAGTATCCTTTATAAAAATATTTAAACATAATTTTTCTCTTGAAAAGATTTAAACAAAAAATAACCCACACATTTCGTTCGCACTAGGTTCATATATGTACATATGAAAATAGTAAATTGAAGTCGCCACAAGGACCAAGGACGTCGAAAAATATAATGATGAAATTGCCCTGCCAACACATGTTCAAAAAGAAAAAGTGCAATCAATTTGGGTGGAAACTTAAAGCTGTAATAGCAAACGAAAACTTTAACATTTTCCATGTATACTTAATGAAAACATACGCACTGCCAGGATACCCACTATTTATATAGCGAGTACTACAATACACATCACTTTAATAAGGTCAAATGGATTTATTCTAAAAATAACCCTTATAAATTAAATAAAATCCAAGTGATTTATAATTTTAATATAACTTTAACACGAGTGTTCAAAAGCAGCTGCGAACTGTATTAAACAACGGATTGTTAAGGGCTTAACAGTTTACTAGATAGCAAATTTTCAAAATATTTCCAAAATTTCAAACCTTTCTTTTCGTTTTCTTGCTAGTAAATTGCTTACACAATTTTATTAAAAAATAGGCATCCGAACATGTTTAAATAGTGAGTGTTTGTGAAAGCACTCAGTCATAAACGGGCCTATTAATTAAAAATGTCAGATAACTTAGATAGACATTAAGCCGGCAACAAATTTTGGGAGTGGAGTGGTAACCAACAATTTTTGATTTGATGTGTAGATATACGCACCATTATATCAAATTCAATCGTCTGGCAGATTTTTTTCCAGCTGTAGTCGGGGGTAAGCAGTTGAAAATGCTAATTTTTACGATTTTGAGTTCGAAATGATAACCACATGAGCGATATATCAAAAAATCAGAAAAAAAACCCGAATTACTTTAAAGTGCGTCCAAGACGTTTTACTTTACATCACATTAAAAGTAATGTCTTCACTATCAATAAAAGTGTTTTTTCGTTCACAACGAAATTTTCAATGGTTTCTGGGGCTGCAATTTCGTTAAACCAGTTTAGTTTTACAATGTTAACCTCCATTGTCCAGCCACAATTAATTGGTGAAAGCTTTATGCCTGTATTTATTGCCACATTTTTTCAAATTTGGCGTATAGATTTGAAACGATTTATTTGCTGCAATAAACCCTTCTACTTGTCGGCAATAATCTTCCTTCAAAACCTGCAGATAAAATGTTTAAGCATATAATTTACTTAAGGTTTTACAGAAACCTGCCAGACGGTTGAATTTGATATAATGATACACATTCTAGACATTCACGTCAAGAAATTTTGGTTATCATTCCACTCCCAAAATTTACTGCTGGCTCTTAGACGAAGACACTAGGATGTCAAAATCAAAACAACAATCTGATTTTGTTTATTTCAAAGTGCACGGTTTTTTAACCAAGGACAAAGAGATTTCGTCAGGATTTAAAACATCACACTTTTCTTCACAAAACCGAGTTCTTAAATATTTGAAATATTTATAAAATTAAAAAAATTGTAGCTGACGAATTATAAACAACACACAAATCAACTATTTCAAGAAAAGTTGACAAGACCATTTTTCTAGTATACAACAGATGTCATTTGGATGTAGCAAATTGCTGAGAGTTCTTTAACTGTCAGCCATTCCGTGATTTTATTTTCAGCAAAATGTTAAAAGATGTACATACACAGGAAGATAAGGGTTTAACAATTTATTAGTTAGCAGTTTGCTAAATATTTAGCAATTTACTAAGGGAGACCAAAATTGTAAACCTTTCTTTTCGTTTGACTAACTAGTAAATTACTTATTGCCTTTTATTAAAAGGCGAGCATCCAAACATGTCTAAAAAGTTCGTGAAAATAAACAGAGCAAATACGCTACAAATAATTGAAATTCCCAACTGTTGACTGGAGCACTCCATGCACTGCTCTTATAAGAATAACTTAGCAAATTGCTAAAAGTTAAAGTAGCCTTTCCATGATTTTAACTTTAGCAAATTATTAAGATAAAGTGAGATGTTAAAATCGTTTGAAATTAGGTAAATCATCTTTAAAGCTTGGTAAATTGCTAAAAATGGCTTTAACAATTTAAGTAAGTTTCTAAAAATAGCTTTAACATTTTAATAAATCGTTTGAAGTTTTCCGACATTGTCTTATTAAAAATTTTAAAATTGTCTACCTCACTTTGTGTAACGATTTCTATTGTTGTAGAGTTCGAATTTACAGATGACTGATAGTTTGTGGAGTAGAAAAAACGTTGCTATTTGCACTTGAAATTGGGCAGGTTCAGACATTATAAGGGACTTTATATGCAGTCAACTGCATTCTTTAAACTTAAATTTTGACCAAGGCAACTAGCTAGTTTTTCAAGTCACATAAGTGACTTTACTTCACTAACCTCTATCTTCAGTTCATTGTACAAAAACTATCAAAAACAATATTGTCTACAAAACACTACTCAAGCAAGCTACAAGTCCATTACGTTTTTAGGTAAACAAATATTATTTATTTCTTTTCCTGTTTGACAACCCTTTTACACAAAACGTTGAATTGTGCAGGAAATAAATAAATTATATAGTAATTAAGTTCATCTTTCAGTTGAATCAAAAAACATGATCAAATATCATTTTGACATGAGACGACTTAACTTCATATTTAGGGAGATGTTTCTTGACTAACTTTCCAGTCAAGTTCAGAATAAAGTTGCCTCAATTGTAAGGCAATTTTTTGGTAGCTGGCCAATCAGGTGCTAGAAACTTGCCTTACTTGCAAGTCGTTATGTCGTCTGAACCTGCTCATTTTATTTTAATACAAATCAGCTTTGCATTGGTCCCATCAGTTCACTTTGAAGTCCCATAGTGATCATTTTTGACACTTATGACATTTGCGTCTGAACTTGAGTAATAGTAGAAAAATGGTTCGTCAAACCAAACAAAAATTACTTATTTAACAGTTGTTTGTTGAATGACAGTCCATTTACCATGCATGATAAATGCCTCAAAAAACTGCTATCGATTCAAAATCTTGTTCGTCATAAATGAACAAATATTCATACCGATTATAGAACCCGATAATTGATTTCTCAGGTAATGTGATTATTTAAAAGTCTGATTTTCGAAGTGAATTTAAGAAAAATAATTTTACCAAACCAACAATTATTATTTGATCCCCTAAGTTTCCTATTCATCGGATTCTATAATCGGTGTGATTATGCTCTTTTCGATAAAACTGAAATCAAAACTAAATCAAGTGATTGAGAGTGTAAATTGCAAATTAACCCCTATGTACAAGCATCACTGCATGAATACCCTCGGAACATTAAATGAAAACATCTACTTTCTACTTGTTAGTGGGAATACCTATTTATTTTGTATTTTGTACTTTTTTTGTTAACTTTGCGGAAGAGTGGTCTTTTTGCTGGGTCAATAAGGCATAACGATAAAATGCGTTACTTTTACATTTTAATCTCAATTTTCTCACTTTATATATATTTATAGTATAACTTTTTTCTTCCTTTAAATATAGTGGTACAGATAGGTATGTTTAAGCCTTACCGTGTTTTTAAATTACACATCCAAAAAGCGAAACCAAGCTTTTATTACTGATAAAAATAAAGTGCACCTCTGTGGGGCATGAAGGATATTGTAACATATAATAAAAGTGTTTTAGCTGTGTTAAATTTGCTCACTTGCAAAGGTGAGTTAAGAGTCCTTTCGGAATAATCAGAAGCTGATTTTGTATAAAAGGGATAGCATTTAAGCTTTTATCTTACTACCTTTGCAAATCGTTTCATTAAATATTGTATTTGCAAGCTTCAATAAAAAAAAAACGGTGACAACGATAAATTATTTGATTAACTTATACAATTCAAAAGAATATAAACATAACACTAGCAATAAGGGTGTAAAAAAAAAAGTAAGGGAATTTCAACCTATCTTTGATGCATTGCAATGCCTATAAGAAACAGTAATTGATCCATGAAAAACACTGGCGCAAAATTTTAAACGATTTAGTAAAATGTTAAAGCCATTTTTAGGAATTTACCAATCTTAAAAGATGATTTACTTAATTTTAAACGATTTTTTTATCTTACTATCACTTAACTATTTGGTAAAGTTAAAACCACGTAATGGCTACTTTAACTTTTAGCAATTTGACAAATCCATATGACAATGGTTCAGTTAACAGTTGGAAATTCCAAATAATAGGTCGGTTTAAGCGTATTTGCTTTGTTTATTTTCACGAACTGTCACTTCTTAGACATGTTTAGATAATCGTTTTTAATAACAGGCAATTAGCAATTTACTAGTTAGCAAAACGAAAAGAAAGGTTTGAAATTTTGGAGTTGGTTAGTAAATTATTAAATATTTAGCAAATTGCTAACAGCAAATTGTTAAACCCTTAACAATAGGTTGTTAACATTGTTCCCATTCTCTTTTCAAGAAAAATGTAATTCATATAGATTTTTAATTTTGAAACTTTTGTCATTTTGTCACCATTTCTAGAATCGTAATCAAAGGTATCTTGAGAGATGTTTGTGTGCGCGAGTGTTACATTTGGAAACCTTTTTTCGTCGGCCATAGCTCAGGAACTTTCTGAGAAATCGACTTCAAATACATTTTGTTTTACGGATAATAACACCAAAAGATGCAGAACGTACTTTTTTTACTTTCTTAATTAAATAAAAAATAAAAATATGGTTGACCCCAAATATCTCTCAAACCAATAACGATAATGACTTCAATTAAATTTTATATTAAATTAATTACTTAAAGGCTTTTATTAAATCAAAAAAACTGATAAAAATAATTCTCACCTCGAATATTTCGCAAACAAGAAATGATATTACATCCAAAATAATTGTATGTATCAAAAAAAAAAACGGTTTTGACCTTTTATTTATAAAAATTGAAGTAACAGCTTTTTTTTACAAAAATTAAAAACCTAAAAATGTACTACTAGAAGTTGGTAAAAAACAATGTTCGAATCAAATATGTCGAAAATAAATTACGAGTAAAACATTTAATTCCTGTAGTACCTGTGGCATGATGGTTAGTGCGTTGGACTGTCATGCGAAAGGTGTCCTGGGTTCAATCCTTGCCTGTGCCACCTTAATTAAAAAAAAAAAAAGTTTTCACGGGTACTGCCTCTTGCGAGGAATTGACAAATTCTCCATGAGTAATGCTTGTCATGAAAAAGTGCTTTCTCAAATTAGTCGTTCGGGTTCGGCATAAAACTGTAGGTCCCCTCCATCCCTGCAATTACTCGCACACAGGAATGGTTGAGAGTTTTAAGTCACTAGGCCCTGGTTCTCTACGGACTGTTGCACCACCTAATTTATTTATTTTTTTATTTTTATTTTTTCTCATTTATAAACTCTTCTTCTTCTTTTCAAACTCTTTTCCTACTGCTTTATTTTCTTTTTCTTCATTTTTAAAATCTCACACTTCTTTGCTTCTATCTCTAAAATAAAAACTCAGAATTTTGTAAATTTAAATTTAGTTCTAAGTTAATGAATTTAAATTGAATACATAAATAACTAAATTAGTTACTATTTATCTTATCTCTATGTACTACAAAAGATATTAATCTTAATGTACAAATGTTAATAATATGTATATAATAAATTAAAATTGAATTGAATTTATTTAAAACATTTAACTCAAAACTATTTTATTCATCTACTTCGTTACTTAACTAGATGTCTCCAGTTGCGCACTCCAAGTTGGTATAAGTCACTTTCCACTTGTACGCTCCACCTGATTCTCTGAAAGACTTTCCGGGACGGAGCATTGGTTTCCATGCGCTCTACGTGACCCATCCATCTCAGTCGTTAGACTTTTATCCTTCCGGCTAAGTCTAAGTCGATTCATCATGGCCTCCACTCACCTTCTATGCATACGGGACCGTAGACCACCCGAAAAACTCGAAACGACCCAAGACGCCTTTCATCAGCTTTTATCATAGTCCATGCTTCTGAACCGTATAACAGGACGGGGACGATGAAGATCTTATATAACGACACTTTGGTCGCTCGAGAGATGGCTTTGCTACTCAGTTGCTTTCTTAGTCCAAAGAAACAGCAATTAGTAAGAGTAATTCTTCGTTTGATCTCAGCGCTGCTGTTGGTTTCTGTGTTCATAGCGGAGCGGTAGATAAAGCCCTTAACTACCTCAAAGTTACGTGTGTCGATGGTGACGTTTTGATCGAGAAGTCCGTCGGTGTTGTAGGTCATTTCTTGATGACAACATTTACTTTGTTTTGTCCACATTAACCGTTAAACCCATTTTTGTCGCCTCTGCCTCAATACCCACAAAAGTCCCATTGACATCACGCTGAGCTCTTCCGATTATGTCAATGTCATCAGCATATGCTAGTTACTGGACAAACTTTTGAAAGCTAGTGCCTCTAGTGTTGACTTGGGAGTTCTTCACAAGCAGATGTTAAGGAAATCGCATGACAGCGCACCACCTTGTCTAAAGCTTTTTTTGACATTTAAAGGTTCTGTTAAGTTGTTTGTAACTTTTATAGACTAGCGAGATGTTAAGTAGACTGATTCCTCTATAGTTGGTGCAGTTAAGAGAGTCTCTTTTTGTCAATATCTTAACCACCAGCTAGTATAGTATGATTTTAAAATATTCTCACTTTGGAATAAAACATATTTTCGATAGTCCAGTTTGAGATTTATCGAGCTTCTGAGTACGGTGATATAAATCAGTTACATTCGGTTACTCAAGAGGTTCCAAAAAGTAGTGGACATTTAGAGGGGCTAAGTTAACTTCTTTGTGGTGTACTTTTTCTGCTTTTACAAAAATTCTTCTAATAGGATCGAAAACATACAAAGAAGATTCACAAGATTTGCATTGAGAAACTTAAATTGTCCACAAGGTTTATCTTCTTATAAATCGAGGTGCGCATTAGTTGATCTCAAATCATTGCAAGGCAGTAGAGAAATTCTTTGTACACTTTTTGTAAAATATTTTGCTATTGGGAGAATAAATTTACCTGAGTTGTTGAATGTTTTACCTTTTTATGTTACAGCGAGAGAAATCTTAGAAACAGAGATGTTGTCTTTCTCGTACTAGTCACAGGACAAACTATGGACTAACCCCTTCGTTAACGCTAGTTAACTTTATTAATTGTGAAATCGACTTTCAAATGGAAATAAATGATTTTAAACGAAATGTTTTTAGAATTCTTAACTTTAATTAATAATTGTAATAATATATAAGATATTGTTAAAAGTAATCATAAGATAAATATCCATTGATGGAATAAATACATTTAATACATATGGTTTTCTAAGATGCTCTTATACTATATACTGGTCCATCCACTGCTCTATTTTAACAAATGGCCCTTCAATGTAAAACTAAAACGCATCCCACACCATGATACACCCACCACCGTGCTTCACAGTTTTTACTGTGTGGCTTGGATTCAGCTCCTGCTTTGGTTTCACTGCCCACTAGCTTTGCGATTTCTTGAATTGTTAGTGTAAAAGGCTGTTGTCCGTCCATCTAATCAAATAATATTTAAAATTTTACTATACAAACCTCTAGAAAACTTACTTTAAATTTAAGATTACTTTTTTATTAAAATCTGAACAATGTTACTGTTATTATAAAATGTACACACGATTCTTAAAATTTATTTAAACTGTAGTAATGGCAAATAATCATCTTCTGGAATAATACATATACATAATCAATCCAAAGAACATAGGGCGATACATCATAGTTTGTAATAGTGTGGAGAGTTTTTAAGAAATTGTTCTGTCAAAAAGGAAAAAGTATTTTTTACTAAAACAAAGTATTATATGCAAATTCTCTGTCCAACACTGTAGGTATGTAACCGATATTAGAAAGCGAGCAAAGAAAGCTTTAATTTTGAAATCATTAGTTTAAAGCCTATTAATTTTGGAGCTTATACAACTTGGAAAAAAATAAGTAAAGTAACTCAAAAGTACTGAAAATGATTTGTTTATAAAAATTTGTGTGCGAAACATCAAATTTTGTAACAGAATTACCTAATTTGAAAAAGTTTGAAAAGTACATGTACATAGTTTTAAAATTAAGATGTGAAATTGCTCGTTTCACATACATATCTCTTAAACTTAAGATAAAATAGATTAATTAATTGAAAACAATGACACCTTGAACATGGATATCAAAAGAAAGTTGATGTTGGGATATTTGAGCTTGAAGTTGGCTGACAAAATATCTGATAAATCGCTTCTATCAAGGCAAAAGTTCATAGTTAACTTCCAAAGTACAATTAAATATCATAAAAAACCTTTAGGATCAATGAAATTTGTCTACGTAAAGTAAATTTGAAGATACGAGTACCTACATATAAAAAGTTCAGATTTTTCTTGAAACAATTTCGTATGTTCTGCTTTCTACTGCTGATATCTTGAGGGAAAACAGTGATACACAAAGCTCTTAGAAACAAAAAACATAATTTAATGTCTCAATACATAGAACTAGAACAATATCATGGACAAGGAGCTTCAAGTTATGCAGGAATCTTCAATCTGTCTGATGATTTCAATGCATAACTTAAAGTTGTTCCTAATGTTGTTTTCTTTTTCGATTTGTTTTTCCATTCGTCGTCCTTGGAAAAATATCAAATCGAATTAAGGAAGATTCAGAAGTAATCACTATGTTTTTTTTTCCAGAATAAAGAAAGTATGTAGGTATCATTTTTATTCATCATGACAACTACCAGCATTAGGTCATGTCATGTATAATATAAAAATCTGCTATAATGTTTGTGATGTGTCTATAATCAAAATGCAGGTTCATATATATTAGTACGTAGGCCTGGAGGGTGATAATGGTTTCTTTATTTTTGTTTGTTTTACAAAGAATACTCTATTAAATACATTATAATAACTAAATCTATAAATGTAACAGCTTGTCTATTAAATTCACATATGAATTTATTTTCTTGTATGTATTTTATCATATATACATATATGTACACTGCTAACTACTAGGATGAAATCGACTGAGGTGGCCTTGTCTTTAAATTGTCTGCCAACTTCATAAACTTTACGTGAAAGCCATGGCCAAACGTTTACAATTAAGATAAAGTGCAGTTAATATGGAGGCAATGGCAAAAGTTCCACGTCTTTTGATTGAATTCAACTTTTAACAATCCTCTAAGTGTGAATGGGCGCATTGTCTTTTTGGAAAATCCAAGGCAGAAGTCCGAAAATTCTTTTCATTTTTGGAAATAACCATTCCATCATCACATCATAGGCGTACATCAGGTGTAATGGAGTTGGGAGCTATAATCTACTAGGGCACAATCGAATTTTAGTTTTAGTCTACAATAATGAACGGGAACTACTATAAATGGGCAGGTTCAAATAACATAAGGGACTTCATTCTTTGAATGTAAATTTTGACCAAGGCAACTAGTTAGTCTTTCAAATGTCATGAATTTCAAATTTAGAACTTTACTTCACAAACCTCTACTTAAAGTTCATAGTACAAAAACAACCAAAAACAACATATTCTACAAAAATCTCCTCAGGCGAGCTACAAGTCCATCAAGATTTGTATTTTGTATAGTAAAGAGATATTACTTATTTCTTTTCTAAATTGACGAGGAACCCTTTTACAGAAAATATGTGCAGAAAATAAATAAATTATAGAGTAATAAAGTTCAGCTTTCTGTTGAATGAAAAAACATCATTAACTGTCAATTTGACAGAAGTAGACTTGACTTAATAGTCAGGTAGATTTTTGTTGACTAACTTTCCAGTCAACTTTCCATTAAGGTTGCCTTTATTGGAATGTAATTTTTTGGCAGCTGGCCAATCAGATACTAGAAACTTGCCTTACTTTAAAGTCCCTTATGTTGTCTGAACCTGCCCATTTATAGTTGTTCCCGTTCATTATTGTAGACTAAAACTAAAATTCGATTGTGCCCTAGTAGATTATAGCTCCCAACTCCATTACACCTGATGTACGCCTATGATGTCTTTCCGAAATAAGCTCATGCTTTCTCAGATTAGAAAAATACAAGTTGTAACCAACGGGTCGTCACTTCCACCCGTTATAAAAAGCAAAAATCGATTCCAAAATGTGTGGCCTAGTGGATGGCAGTGTAATATGGTTCTTGTTAGAGTACAGTACAAAGTGTATTAAGAAAAATCTATTAAATTATGGCAATGCATGCGGTAAACCTATGCAAACATAATTTTTGTTTTATGATGAGACAGGGAAGTTGATTGTTTTATCTCCATTTTTATAATTAAAAGAATTATAACTTATTGACTTGTATTCATGTACATAATATTGAAATGCTTAAATTTATAACTCAGAAAGAAGGTGAAGTTGAAATTTTCTATCAAAATATGAAGTTTTTTTTAATTGCTAATAGATATCTTAAAATAATTTCGTATTCGAGATTAAAATCTCCAAGCTCATGGATTTGATATTTTTAGTTTACAAAAAAAGGAAAAAACAGGTGCGGTATCCAAATCTCTGATAAGAACAGTTCTGATTGAAAATAAATCCACATACGTTTGGCCACAAAAGTTTCATACGTGTAATGCTCCTATCATCACAATCTCTATCACGCTCTGCTTCGATATGTGCTTTTCAAATTGTTCTTGAACTCGCAATGTGTTCTAGTCTCCGTGAAATTTTTAATTAATCTTTTCGCAATTGACAATGTTAAATAAATATTTGGTATTAAACTATGTACTCGAACAAAGTTAAACAAACATCGATTTTTGATTTTTCAAAAAAAAAAAAAAAATAAATTTGGTGGCGCAGCAGTCCAATGAGAACTAGGGCCTAGTGACTAGTGACAACTCTCAACCATTCCTGTGTACGAGTACTGTTGTCAGGGATGGAGGGGATCTACCGTTTTAAGCTGAATCCGAACGGAAAATTTGAGAAAGCAGTTTTCATGACAAGAATTGTTCTTGGAGAATATGTCAATACCTCGCTAGAGGCAGTACCCGTGAAAAAAAAAACTTTAGATGGCATAGGCAGGGATCGAACTCGAACCCAAGACCTCTGACATGACAGTTCAACGCACTAACCATCATGCCACGGGTACTTTCAAAAGAGAAGTTTTGCTTAAATCTTACATTTTAAAATATACAAACTTTTATTTCTTTTATCTAAAGAATAAACAGTTTGCACAATTTATGTTTGTTATAAGTAATTTATTATTAAATAAAGTTTAGCCACACTTTATAAATGATTAAATTGAAATTGAAATTTAATTTGATAAAAACTCTATGAACAATCTTTGTGACGTCGTCGCCGGTTTTGGTAAGCAAAAAATCTGAGTGTCGTAACATCAATATTAATGAGCCGAATAAGGAATTTTTAACATATCCGAATACATCGTCACCAAATCCTTATGGCTTACTAAAACAAGGAGTAAGTCATTTTTCTCCTTCTGAAATTGAGTTTAAGTTTGCTGGAATTGATTATTCATGTGGTTGAAAGTTTGATGTTGGCTAAATCTAATGCGTCAGAGTCTTTTTTTTTTGTTAAAGCCACTTACTTTGACTTATATAACATTTATTTTCAACTCTGTACTTACAACGGGTGTTTTTCCTAAGTTTTGGAAGCAAGCCAAAATTATTCCAAGTCCAAAAAATTCGAGTGGTAATGATTTTCGTACAAATAAACACTTTTCTTAACAGATCAAAAATATGCTTACACCTCTTCAATCTGGTTTTCATTCACAACATAGCTGTATTACATCAATTATGAATGTTACGGAAGTTGTAAGGCAAGCAGTTGATGACAGTAAAGCATCATTCACATGAGCGCGACCAACGAACGACGAATGAATTACAAAATGTGAGTTTATATACATTTGAAGACATATTTCCACATACATTCTTAACAAAACGATAGCAATA
The DNA here is from genome assembly GCA_920104205.1 of Eupeodes latifasciatus. Lineage (NCBI taxonomy): Eukaryota > Metazoa > Arthropoda > Insecta > Diptera > Syrphidae > Eupeodes > Eupeodes latifasciatus. The sequence continues at coordinate 174,541,006 of OV049924.1, read as the reverse complement.
TAGTTTCTATTTGATTTATGATGTATACTTTTACTTTTCAATATTCATATATTCATATATTAATAAATTTATGAAAACAAATTTATTCGTCGCGAAAAAAATTATAGTTGATACGAACTGTCAAACTTTATTCGCGTTCCACATTATCCACACTCGCAACGAATAAAAAAATCGCGCGTACTTAACCTAAAAAAATCGTTCTTGTTTTGGTTTCGGTGGTGATATCAAACTTCATTCGCGACGAATTAAAAACTCTCATGTGAAAGAAATGTCAAAATCGACGAATATTCGTTCATTTGTTGGTCGTTGGTCGTGCTCATGTGAATATTGCTTAAGGTAAGTTTCTTAATTTCGTTGGATTTCTAAAAAACCTTGAAAAAAATTAACCATCAATTCTCATTTGCAAGCTAGAACAACAGGTTAACTTCTCAATTTCTGCAACAAATCTGATACAATCATATTTAATCGAACGAAAGCAGACTGAATCTATTGCCAATGAACCCTCGTCTTTTTGCCACTTTCAAAAGGTGTCCCTCAATTGATTTTAAGCCTTTCGCTGTTGTCGCTGTACATTAATGAATTTCATTTGATGCTTAACTACACACTTATACATGTGAACGCTGATGATGTCCCATTGTATTTGAGTAGTCCACTTATCTTCTTCGAATCATCTATATTTGGTCCCAGTGGAATAGGCTGTTTTTAAATCCTATAAAGACTAAAGACTAAATAATATATAATATATATAAGATATATCTACAAATTTTCAAGAAATCCTACTTAAGTTGATTAAAAATCTCTTTAACAAAAACGGATTTTAAAATCAAACTATTTCATCCTATATGCAAAACATAGTTGGTAATTTTTAGTTATTTTTCAAATAAAAATTTTTTTAACAAAACACGAAAACCTACAAAAACCAAAAACTGATAAGAAATGGTTTCAGGATTAGAAATGGAAGCTATCAGTGTGGGTCGCCGTCTTTTTGAAAGACAAATGTGACTACCTCCAAGTAAGGTGGTTGAACTCAAATTAAATTGATTGAATAATTTCCAATAAGCATTCAGCATCAAAATAATGACTTCCAACTTAAAATTTTCAAGTGGTTCGAATAATATATCAAAATAAAAGTACCGAATTGCCTGGCCTATGATTATATTCCTACTTTATCTTATTTTTAGAAAATTATGAGCTTATGAGATATCCGAGAAAACGTTCTGCAGCTCTATTATTAATGCGACAGAAACGTCATGTTGTTTAGAAAAACACATTCATATTTTTGTTTTGGCAGCTATCACTTTTGGCTATCGCCACAGATCAGATTTGTAAGTCAGAAGTTAGTCAATAACCACTGAAAACTATTGAAGTGATGAAAAAACTTTTCTCTTAAAGGTCAGGTAAGCATTTTAAAATTCGATGTTCTCATTTTCATACCTTTTGAACAATTTCATGAATTTCTGACTTCTGTAAAAAGTTAGTTAAGAATTCGTTTTGTTTTCTTAAATGCACTTAAATGTTTTAACATATACACATATTTAAAAATTACTATTTTTCCTTAATTTAATTCTTTTGAAAATTATAGAACTTGAACCTTTAAATCTCCATAATATAACCTTTAGCACTGTACGTCATAACTTATAATAGGATACTTATAAATGTTTTAGCAATTGAGAAAAAAATATAAATAATGTAGAGTATATAATAATAGTGTATGTTATACAATATATAAAAAGGTTTTAAATAAGTAATAGCCTGGTGTACCATTTTTATACATATCAATTTGAATACTTAAAAAGTTAGATCATATATATAAAGGAATCTTTTATTCCGCACAAATTTTCATTTCCATTTGTTTTCATTTAACAAGAATTATATTTACCTACACATTTTTTAGGAAAAACCAAAGACCAAAGAGGTTTGTTGGAATAGGCAAGCACCCACAACTTTCTCTTTTCACCCAACGTTTAATTTCTATATTTATAGCACAAATATTTGATAGGAATTCAGCTGTCGGAGGTACCTATCTGTAAAAACTCTGTGGATTCTTGTGGTTGCCAACATTTACCTACCTATGTATATCGTAAATACCCAAAGGCAGATATTTGCAATGAAAAATTATTTACATTCCTATATTCAAGCCAAGTCTATACCAATGGCTCGATTATTAAAATTTCTAACATCCCTATATGATGGGTTATCTTTCAACAATATGGGTTTTCGAATAGACCCGCTAAAAATGGGGAAGCTTGTAAATAAACTGAGCTACGATATTATCCCTTGCATATCCCCCCTCTTTTCAGTAAGTTCCACTATTGGATAAGATTTATAGCTGAAGAAAGTAATTAAGACCGCCCAATACGATCGACCTCGACGCACGGACACGCCCGGACGCACGGACGCGGACGGTCGTTTTAATACATAAAATTAAATGGCTTTCAAGTTTAATCTTCCTTGTGGGAATTTTCTTTGAAAAGAAAATAAATCGATTTTTATGCTGATTTCCTTTTATAATTTTAAGTTTTCCTTTTGAACAAACAAAGTTGCACCACGAAGCATCGAGTTTTCTTTTTTATGATGTTGAATGTTATCCTAATGAACAGTAGAATATGGGTAGAGCGTATAGGACATTATCAACATGATGAGTTTTTAAAAACAGATATTAAGATGACTCTTTGAACTTTAAAGTCTCAGGATTATTATCTTCAGGATTAAGGAAATTCTTGTTTCTTTTTGTTAAAAAAATTTGTCATACAAATTTCAAGAATTGGGCGTTTTTAAATGTTCGTAAGACCTTAATTTATTTTGTTTCCTGTGGATTTTCTCGAAATTTTAAAAGCAAGAGTCTTATGTTTTATTTGATTATTATTTTTGTTTCTGAAAATAAACAAAGTTTAAGTTTCAAAACAAATGGCATTGTTTTTTTTGTTAACAACAATCAGGATATGCATAACAATGTCCACGACCTTAATGTCCATAGATATGAAGATTTAAAGATTACTTAAATAAAATAAGTGAGGAATAATACGATGTAGAAATTCCACTACTTTAAGGAAGCTGTGATATATAATTTTATGGGTATGAGTACGATAACTTAGGCGCCAAAAATTGATAACGATATTTTGTACAGAGGTCAGAAACATGAAAATCAACATTTTGATGCAAAAAAATGAATTTTTGTTTTTATTTATATTTTTATTCAGTTTAAATATGTTCATAATAAACTACTTCTATAAGATACTTACATCATAGAGATTAGAATAATTTAAATTCTTAGCAACTATAAATTGAAGATGGAGAAATAATAAGGATACATTTTTCCTTATTATTTCTCCATCTTTGTTTTGAGAAAGTTTTATAAACAAAAACTCATCATTGAACTCATCATAAAATCTGAAAACTATCATAAATATTTATATTATTTTGCAATATTTTTAAATATATCATTAAATAAGCAGTTGTTTATAAAGTTATTATGTATTATGGAACATCTTTGATGTTGAGAAATGCCAAGGAAGGTTTAAAATAGTTTTGGGGATTTCTATTTTTTTGTAATGACACGGATAATAACTACTTTATAAATAAATAATCTATTTTCAATGCTAAGGTGAGAATTTTTATTTAAAAGTTACAGAGTTACTCCCAAATATTTAACATTTTTTTCGCCTTGAACTGTTGCTTTTTCTTTTTTGTAAAGAAACAAGCTTGGGTTTTTGCCGGGTTTATTTTAATTTTCCAGCAATGTGCCTTTTGTGGGTTAGATAAAATTTGTTTTCAGATTTCTGAGATACTATAGATGCATGTATCATCTGCGAAAAATGATCTTTTACAAAAGTTGAGAGCTAGAAACCTAGATATTGTATAGCAGAGGACAAATGATCTATCCTTGAGGAATACCGGCCCTTATAGAATATAATGGAGATTTGCTTAACAAAATTTCAACAAAAAAAATTCTTTCATACAGAAAACTTTTAATTTATTTAACAAGATAAATGGGAAGACTATGTACCAGGAGCTTATGAAAGATTCCGTCATGCCAGACGCAATCAAAAGATTTTTCAAAGACAGAGGATATAACTGCATCGGATTTTTGGTTTTTAGACAGATAAACATGAAAAATGTAAATTAGCACCGACTTTTTTCGAAATTGTTAAATTAAATTTTTAATTAATTTTGATTATCTGATAGTCAAATTATTTAGTAATCCAAAACTGAAAACTAGATGGTTTTATGTTATCCATTTTTTGAGAAATTCAAAAAATTAACAAAACTCCTTTTCTATTAAATTTAAATTTGTTGGGTATTTATGTAAGCTTCTTTAAATACATACAGGCCTGCTGCCTAACTGCTGCAACCTAACTAAACATTTAAGAAAGGGACTATAAATATGGAAAACCATCACGGATTTTAGCTTTAAAAAAGCTACTTCATGACTTAAGATAGTCTCAACAAAATTTTTTTTTTAAATTACTTTATCAAAAACCTGACGTGAAACACTAATTTTGGAGTTTGGTTTGGGCATAATCAGTGCGATAACCTTGGCGCCAAGAGAAAATAACGAATTTCTGTAGAGGGGCAGTTATAAATTTTATCCTTTTCAAAATCCAGAATTCTACACTTTACAATGAATTTTATATAAAGTATGTAGTTCCAATCAATAGCTTTTGAAATAATTGACTTCAAAGTCAAAGTCAATTTATGAAACAAAATTTAACAAAAACAGTTTGATTATTATTTTTCTCATTATTATAAATACCAATTTGATGTAGACAGCTTTTCTAATTAATTCTTTATCAAACACCGAAAAAATTGAAGAAAAAAACAATACTTTTGTATCAGGTGGGTGCTTGTAAGGTTACGTTTGCATTTAAGGAAAGGTCAAAAGGAAAGATTGATATGTACATACATATATCATATTCATTTCAACCTCTTTTTTGGTACTTGGCCAAAAAAACACTTGGCGTATCTTTAACGACAGCGTACGACAGTATATAATTGTTGAAAAAATGTTCTCCAGTTCTACGAGTCATGAAGTAACGAACCACAGCAAAGGTGAATATGTTGACAAAACCGATAGGTACGTCTAACACAATAAACGATTTTGAGAATCAAAACAAGCTTCTGTAACAAAAAAATATATGCTGCAAATCAACACTCCACATCCATCAATATACCTATGTCAATTTTCTTTTATAAAAAATACTGCCTTGGAGAAAAATATAAGGACGACTTGGGATCTCAAATAATGGTAATTTTACTAAATGTTAAAATAAGAATACCCATGTTTGATTGATGGAAAAGAAAGTGTGGGCCTTCAACTAAAGAACTAAATTACCGCCAAAACAACCTCGGCCCTTGACCATCAGTGACAAAGTTAACGAATTCCACAGTGACACTAGTTCTGACGATCAATTCATTGACGAGACTTACATACCTTCAAAAGATTGAAAATTGACGAGACTGTTTTTACTTATACTTAAAGACTGACTGACTGGGACGGGGAATGCAATGCAATTCTACCTACTAGTGGTGCATTCTTGATTACGCTAAATGGATTGCTTTACTTGACTCACAAAGATGAACATATCATTAAAATTGATCCAGAATGTAAATACCAGGTAAATCTTTAAAAAGTAGTTTTAACAATCTCAAAACCAAAAAAAAAAAACAAAAAGAAAGCAAACATTATTTACTCAGTGTAGAAAAAAGAGATATGTATGAAATTTACAATGCAAACAGTGAGATGCCTAAGGGGGGCATGATGCCCCTATAAAACATACATTTTAAGACCTTTTCGGAACAGAAAGGTTCAATTAAACACATATTTTTCGCGTGACTAACAACACATTTTTTTTTTTATTTTTTTTTATTGCAAGTTATTTGTGAAATTACTGCTGCCACACTCATGAATAGGCAAAGCAAATTGTTCACAATCATGAGCGTGAAAACGTAAATTTAATTCATCTAAATCATTCCCAGATATCTTTTAGACACATCAGTTTAGTTTGTTCGCTTATAATCAATTTATGATAAATAAACCACAATCATAAGATTTCAGTTTTAATCAAAATGCACAATGCTTTCAAAGACAGTACTAGATGAATATGTGAAAGCTATGTCATCAGTAAAAGCTGTTGAGGTACCGTTCGAGTTTGAAAATGGAATTTATGTAGATCAAGAAAAATAAGGAGCCAAATACAGAATTCTGTAGCACGCCATTCTTTATAACCCTTGCTTCACTGAAAATTCCTTAGTCATATCAATAAACAAGCCCATAGATATTTGGTGTTATTTAAACTATTATAAAATTGACTACACACACGTAACATAGCGTCCTTTGACGCTACGCCTGTTCTGAATCCAAACTGATTTTTGCTGAAGAAGTTATATTTTTCTAAGAAGGAAACAATTCTAACTTTAAGTAGTTTTACAAAGATCTTAGAAAATGTTGGAAAAAGTGAAATGGACTTATAACACCACTGAAACAACTGTTTTCAACACTTTTGTTGAATATGTAAGCTAGTACGTTAACAACGTACCAAGCAATATTAAAACAAATCAAAATAGTTGGTATCCCATCACTAGTGAATGAATGTTCACTACTTTTCAAAGACATAATAATTTTGAAGACTTCATTTTGGGTTATCTTATTACAAACAAAACTTTAGATTGAATATTATCAAATCAAAATCAAACAATCATAGTTTGCACATTTTATTATACGCAAAGTTTCTTTTAAAGTTATGAAACTTTTGGGATTACTATTGTTCAATTATTTCACAAACAAGAAGCCGTTAAAAGAAGTAGTTTTCACTATTTAATAAAAAAATAAATGGAACACTTAACTACAACAATTACTCGTACTATTTTATCGATATCCATAATCATGAGAAAAAAATACTCATACTGATATTTTAAACATTTTTTTCATACATTTTGACTTTGAAGTCAACTATTTCAATAAGTAGATATTGATTTAAACAACTTTATTTGAAATGTATTTTTAATTTTAGTGTTCTGGCCTTTGAAAAAGTAAAATTTATAACTGTTAGTGTTGGTGTTCTTTTTAAATATTTTTTTAACTTCCCATAGGAAGTTATTGTAATGGGTCCGATTTGTCAAATTGAAAATTTTGACATTTCTCGACGTTTCAAGGTCCCTAGAGTCGAAATAAAAGATTTTTAGAAAGATGTCTGTGCGTGCGTGTGTACGTACGTCCGTACGTCCGTACGTCTGTACGTCCGTACGTCCGTACGTCCGTACGTCCGTACGTCCGTACGTCCGTACGTTCGCGACGTTTTTTTCGTCGTCCATAGCTCAAGAACCAGAAGAGATATCGACTTCAAATAAATTTTGTTATACAGATAATAAGGCAGAAAGATGCAGAAAGGGCTCTCAAGAAAATTGCGTGGGTGGTTTTTTTACCATAGCAGTTTAAAAAAAAGGTGAACATTTTGGTTAACCCTAAATATCTCATGAACCAATGACGCTAGAGACTTGAATTAAATTTTATATTATATATTGTAACGTGATACAAAACAATTATATTTTTGGAAAAAAATTCAATTAACGGTTTTTTTTATAAATCAAAAAAACTGAAAAAAAAATTTGTCACTTCGAAAATTTTACGACTAAAATATGATTTCATTTCCAAAACAATTTTGTGCAATGAAGAATAATGTTTTTGACATCTGATAAAATTTTGAGAAAAATCGAATTGACAGTTTTTTTACAAAAAATAATAACCTAAAAAAAATAAAAAAAAAGTTGGTAAAAATTGAGTTTTGACTCAAATATCTTTTCAAGACTTTGAGATATTGGCTTTAAACTACTTTTATCTTTCAAAAAATGTTGTTTTCAACATTCAGTAAAATTTTGAAAAAAAAATAGAATTGACAGTTTTTTTACAAAAAATTAAAAACCGAAAAAAAATTTAACAAAAGTTGGTAAAAATTGATTTTCGACTTGAATATCTTTTCAAAAATTTGAGATTATGGCTTCTTACTAATTTTAACTTATAAGAAATATTGTTTTCAACATTAGGAAAAATTTTGAGAAAAATTGAATTGACAGTTTTTTTTACAAAAAATAAAAACCTAAACAAAAAAATTAATAAAAGTTGGTAAAAATTGATTTTCGGCTCAAATAGCTTTTCAAAAATTAAAAATATTGGCTTCAAACTTATTTTATTTCACAGAAAATATTGTTTTTTATATTCAATAATTTTTTTATAAAAATCCAACAGTCCGTTTTTTCATAAAAAAAATAAAATCTACAAAAAATAGAACGCAAATTTGGCAAGAATTGATACATTTAGACAAACTTTTAAGCAAGACAAATCGATAGACGGGATGGGAAGTTATCAGTGTGGGTCGCATCCCAGCCTCTTTTTTTAGAATTTAAGTTGCTTAAACGAGTGGAGATAGACGCCCGCCTCGTTTGTATTTAGCTCTCCTACCACAAACCTTTATTATATCTTGTCGCCAAAGTTATCGTACTCTACCCTTGATTTAAATTAAGGTCATCAAAACCCATTGGAATAGAAAAGTGCAATTTTATTGTCAGTAACAAAACTTTGCCGACTAGTGTAATCTAATGCAAAAATAGAAACACTATGGAATGAATGAAATCATTATATAAAAACAGAAAATGTAATTATTTTACACAGCCTTGACGGATTTCATAATCTACACGAATTCGTATATCTATACTATACTATACTATATTTACTATATTATTACTATATTATATAATATATATATATATATATATATATATATATATATATATATATATAATATATATAATAATATATTATTAATATAATTACTATATATATATATTATCATATATTATATATTATATATTATATATTATATTATATATTATATAATACTATAAATGCGAAAGTAACTCTGTCTGTCTGTCTGTTACTCAATCACGCCTTAACTACTGAACCAATTTGCATGCAATTTGGTATGGAGATATTTTGATACCCGAGAAAGGACATAGGCTACTGTTTAACCCGGAAAAATGACGGATTACCATGGGAAAATTCAGGTGGGCCGATCGCTTTTACGCCTAAACTACTGCGAACAGATTTAAATGAAATTTGATAAGGAGATAGTTTGAGACTTAAGAAAGGACATGAGTTACTTTTGACCTCGGTAAAATAAAACAACGCATTCCCATGGGAAAAATTACTTTCCGGGGAATCTGATCACTTTCACTCCTAAATTACCAAAAATTTGAATAATATTATTATACATTATATTAAACAATGTCCTCTTTTCAATGGAGGACAATAAATACATAATGGGTGATTTTTTAAGAGCTTGAGAACTTTTTTTTTAAAAAAAACGCATAAAATTTGCGTAAAGCGCGAAACACATTTCGAACCGAACACTGATTTTGGTAATAAAATTCAATGATTTGCAAGCGTTGCTCGTTAGTAAGTCTATTCATGATGAAATGTCAAAGCATACTGAGCATCTTTCTCTTTGACACCATGTCTGAAATCCCGCGTGATCTGTCAAATACTAATGCATGAAAATCCTAACCTCAAAAAAATCACCCGATAGCGTGCTCACGAGTTTCAAACCTACAAAATCTTTACGTTCTGGCCAAGGAAGGAAACACAAAAAACGTCGTATATAAAAATGTATTGCAGTAACCTATCTTCTTCTTAAAATGTATTAACCTAACCTACCTAACCTATGACAATCACACTTAGTATGGTCTAATGCGGACGAAGTCGCGGGTAAAAGCTAGTTAATTATAATTGAAACATCCTCAGGTTCTCCTGTATCAAGAAATTAAATTAATGTAACATTATAAGAGCAAACCTTTCCTTCAAATATGACTTGACTTTCATTTTCAATTAAAAGAAAGTATAGGTACATCAAGACAATATAATCATTTAATTCAATACCATTGTATAAGGTCATGTCAAATACATTATATCGAATAATCCTTTTATTTTCTCAGAACAACGCTGATGCACATAAAAAGGAAAACTTACGTCATCTGGGCGTGAAAATCAATTTGTACAGATGGGATATGTTTGATAAAATGGAAGTTCATTGTGTGAATTGTGCAATTGAATATCCAAAGAAAAACAAACAAAAGGTCTGTTATAGCTTTCAACTTATCTGGCAAACAGATTAAGGTGACAGCAAAATGTACTGAAGCTCCACAACTGTATACTATTTCACAATTTATTGCAAAACATACAAAACCAATGTCGGACTTCGCGCCGTTCGACGTCGTCGTTCGTTGTCGTTGCCGTCGGTCGTCTTCGTCAGTGTTGTTGAACCAATATTAGACGGGTTGGTGCTCTCATCTTGTCTTTTCCTAGCCTAGGTGTAGCCTGGTTTGTCGAAGGCGAAATTTTGTAAGGGTGTCCTTGAAGGATTGCTGTTTCCTTAGATAATATACACAAATATATATATATACATAAATAAAAGAGAAAAACGTAGAGATTCAAAACGAGCCAACAAAACTTGAGGCAACACATTTCCGCTGGCAAATGCAATTGTTTTCGTTTCAATGTTTCTTTCCGTGCAGGACTATTGGTTTTATGTCCTCATTAAATTTCACTCAGCGCTGTGTTTGTTCAGGTTCATGGATATATGTAAGTTCCCTACATCTTAAGAGCTACATATACTTTCTATACGTACATACATATATAAATACCTAATGTTTGTACATTTTTATAAAATAAAACATCATGTTTTCTATGAAAAAGAATTATATCTTTTAAGTGGAACAATTTCTGTGTGGTGTTGAATTGCGTTAAAAAATTATGTAAATTTAATATTCATAGCAAAATTTTCATAAAAAGAAACACATTAAGTGACTATAAAATTTTACGATTGAAGTTTAAAAAAAAGTTTCTAGGACCTCCAAAAATGCATTTACATGTTCAACTTTTGAATACTACTAAAATTTTCTCATGAACTTAAAAGAAAAGTTGTAAAGTACCCAAAATATTTAGAAGATTCTTATTTTTTAACATCTTTTTTATGGCTAAGAATAAATTTTGTCGGAAGTTATTTTGTGAAATGTACGGTGAGATGAATTATATTTGAATAATACAGTGACATTCATATATCGAATTGTTTCGAATAAGAAAATACTAACAATTTTAAAATTTTAAGAAATATTATCATGAACTACATTGACATTCAGTTTTGAATATTTCAAGAAATCGGTTTCTTTCAGATTAAAAATAAACAATTTAAATTCAGATTTGTATCAAGAATTGGTGATAACATCTATGTTGATAGATTTTTAATAACTCCCCATAGGAAGTTATTGTTATCGGTCCGATTTGTCGAATTGAAAATTTTAACATTTCTCGACGTTTCAAGGTCCCTAGAATCTAAATAAAGGATTTGTAGAGAGATGTCTATGCTGGCGTGTGTGCGTACATTTGTACGTCGGTTTGTCCATACGTTGCGAAACTTTTTTCGCTGTCCATACCATAGAGGTATGGACTTCAGATAAATTTTGTTATACATACATATCATATTGCAGAATGATGTAGAAAGGACTCAAAACAATTGATTGGTTGGCGTTTTACCATAGCAATTTAAAAAAAAATAAAATTTGGTTAATTCAAAATATCAAACTAACAAAATACAAACTAACAACCCTAGCGACTTTAATTAATTTTTATATTATACATTGTGACGTGATACCAAACTGATACCTATAATTTTGAAAAAAAAGTTCAAATTACGGTTTTTTTTTTTAAATTAAAAACACTGAAAAGAACAAAATATTTTACGAACAAAAAATGATTTTGTATTCAAAATATTTGTATGCAGAGAAGAATAAAGTTTTTGACGTCTGGTCGAATTTTGGGAAAGATCGAATTGACAGTTTTTACAAAAAAAACCTAAAAAAAACATTACTAAAGGTTGGTAAGAATTAATTTTCGACTCAAATCTCTTTTCAAAAATTAAAAATATTGGCCTTAAACTAATTTCATCTTATAGAAAATATTGTTTTCGACATTCAGTAAATTTTCTATAAAAATCCAATAGTCAGTTTTTTGTAAAAAATAAAGTCTACAAAAACATTTTTTTAATATCGGCAGCTTACATATTTTTTTCCATGAAATCGTGGCAGCTTTATCAGGTCTCATTGAAGACATTTCAGCTGGTCCTGATGAAATTCCTCCTATTTTTTTTTTTTTTTTTTTGAAAAAATGTGCTTCTTCGTTTGCTAGAATTTAACGTTTTATTTTTAATAATTCGCTGGATAATTTTGAATTTTTTGGCGAATCAAAAACTTCCTTTATAAATCCAACCAATAAAAGTGGTCAAAAACAATTTATTTAAAGTTATATAGACCAGTTAGTTAACTATCGGTTATTCCAAAATTATTTGATAAAATTGTTTGTAATCGGTTATCGTTATTATCTCCATATCAACATTGATTTGTACCTGGCAGGTCAACATGTACTAATTTAACCCTTTTTTAACTTTATTTTAAACTAGCGGCCCTAGACACCTTCGGTTGGTTTTATTAGGAATTTCTAAAGATGTCCATAGTAATCTAGTACTAAATATAGCCTATGTTACTCAATGATAATGTAGCTTTCTAATGAAAAAAGAATTATTAAAATCGGTCCAGTACTTTTTGAGTTTATTCGTTACATACAAAAATACAAATCTTTCCTCTTTATAAATTTAGTGTAGATATAGCCTATGTTACTCAGTGATAATGTAGCTTTCTAATGAAAAAAGAATTATTAAAATCGGTCCAGTACTTTTTGAGTTTATTCGTTACATACAAAAATACAAATCTTTCCTCTTTATAATATTAGTGTAGATATAGCCTATGTTACTCAGTGATAATGTAGCTTTCTAATGAAAAAAGAGTTATTAAAATCGGTCCAGTACTTTTTGAGTTTATTCGTTACATACAAAATTACAAATCTTTTCTCTTTATAATATTAGTGTAGATAATTTTGAAAAGGTTTACAAGTGGATATTGTCTATACCGATTTTGCAAGGGCATTTGACAGAGTAGATCATACAATTTTAATTCAAAAACTGAATAGAATATGATTTCATTCTGAAATACTTGATTGGTTAAGTTTATATCTAATAAGGCGAACTCAATATGTTAAAATCGATTCGACAATTTCTAAATCAATAAAAGTTACATCTGGAATTCCTCAAGGAAGCCATCTTGGCCCATGCATTTTTCTTGTATTTATTAATGATTTACCAGATGTTTTTTTTAATTCGTCATGTCTTATGTTTGCAGATAATCTACAAATATTTTCATGTATTAAAAATCATTTTGATTGTTTTCAGTTACAAGAAGACATTAATAGGCTTTCAGAATGGTGCCAAGTTTTTCCTTCACTCGTCGTTTATCTCCGTTTTTGTTCGAGTATTTAATTGATAATATTGTTCTAGAAAGAGTTTGTATTAAGAAAGATATTGGGGTTATTTTTGACTCTTATTTAAAGCTTACTCATCATTGCGATTTCATATAGTAAATAAAGCTAAACCAATGTTAGGGTTTGTAATTCGTAACTCGAAGGATTTAAAAGATCCATACATACTAAAATATGTATGTGTTGCTTATGTTGCTTATCAGTTCTTGATTATTGTAGTGTAGTATGGAATCCATTTTATAAAACATTTATTCAAAAGGAATTGAGAAAGTGCAAAAGAAATTTACTAGATTTGTTGTAAATAAACTTGGTTGGAACTAAGGCAAATGCATCATAAAAGTCGACGCAAGATGTATTCGATTATTTTTATAAGCGATATATCGGGTGATTTTTTAAGAGCTTGAGAACTTTAAAAAAAAAAAAACGCATAAAATTTGCAAAATCTCATCGATTCTTTATTTGAAACGTTAGATTGGTCCATGACATTTACTTTTTGAAGATAATTTCATTTAAATGTTGACCGCGGCTGCGTCTTAGGTGGTCCATTCGGAAAGTCCAATTTTGGGTAACTTTTTCGAGCATTTCGGCCGGAATAGCCCGAATTTCTTCGGAAATGTTGTCTTCCAAAGCTGGAATAGTTGCTGGCTTATTTGTGTAGACTTTAGACTTGACGTAGCCCCACAAAAAATAGTCTAAAGGCGTCAAATCGCATGATCTTGGTGGCCAACTTACCGGTCCATTCCTTGAGATGAATTGTTCTCCGAAGTTTTCCCTCAAAATGGCCATAGAATCGCGAGCTGTGTGGCATGTAGCGCCATCTTGTTGAAACCACATGTCAACCAAGTTCAGTTCTTCCATTTTTGGCAACAAAAAGTTTGTTAGCATTGAACGATAGCGATCGCCATTCACCGTAACGTTGCGTCCAACAGCATCTTTGAAAAAATACGGTCCAATGATTCCACCAGCGTACAAACCACACCAAACAGTGCATTTTTCGGGATGCATGGGCAGTTCTTGAACGGCTTCTGGTTGCTCTTCACTCCAAATGCGGCAATTTTGCTTATTTACGTAGCCATTCAACCAGAAATGAGCCTCATCGCTAAACAAAAATTTGTCGATAAAAAAGCGCCAAACACATTTCGAACCGAACACTGATTTTGGTAATAAAATTCAATGATTTGCAAGCGTTTCTCGTTAGTAAGTCTATTCATGATGAAATGTCAAAGCATACTGAGCATCTTTCTCTTTGACACCATGTCTGAAATCCCGCGTGATCTGTCAAATACTAATGCATGAAAATCCTAACCTCAAAAAAATCACCCATTATTAGCTTATCGCATTAATTACTTGTTTTTGCTAGATTTAATTTATTTGTATGCTCCGAGTCGTGTCCTTAGAAATCTAAATGTATTTTACGAAGAAAATCATAGATCATAGATTATTTGTATATCATATATATATGAAAATCGATCCTTAAATTTGAAATCCCATTTGCATAGCACTGCAAAAAGAGACTAAGTCAGAAGCAAAGCATAGCTGTTACGTCCAGTCATCTGTATTTAAATTTCTCCATACCTACTTATTATAATTATATTTTCAAGAGGAGCATTTTATATCTCATTAGCATCATAAGGGTAGCAGCTCATTTCTTTTTATTCAAGGGTTCTTAATTTTTAATTATAAACATGGTCATTGAAACTCGAGAAAATTTTCATTCAAAGATTCACATTCACAAAAGCTTCCAGGCATTCACAAATTCTACTTTTCCTTGAAATTAAATATGTCGTTGTAGACATTGTTATGTACCTAAAATTCAAAAAATACATCTTTAAAAACTATTGTTAAGTTAAGGTCTTGAGTTTTGAATTACTTTATAATTAATTGTACAAACGAGAAACTGTATAAGGTTTTCTTTACTACACGATGACAAAATCCGAAATTAATGCTTCAATAAGAATATTTATATTATTTATATCCACCTTTCATAGAAGTTGAAAGGTTCATTTGTTTTATTTGGAAGTGATTTTCTTCAGGATCTTTTGTTTCCTATCCGAATATTTGCGCATTCGAATTCCAATCGAAGATGAATAGGTTGAGTCTTAAAAATGTTAAGAATATCGATTGAATTTTGGGTTTACCTTTATTTATAAATGAACATCGGTATTTGTTTACATTGAATCGATTGTTATTTTTACAGCTAAAACAATTGAAAAATGGAAGAGTTTAAAATACCCCTTCGGTGTTACATATAATATCGGTCTCAAGGAAAATTCACAGAACAAACCCCATCACGGTATCCCTTAAATAAACGAAGTGAATTCGAATCAAACAGACTTTTATTAACTTTTCTTTAGGTATGTACATACAAATTTATATTCGTTTGTTTTTAATCAAAAATACAAGAGCTAAGAAAAGCTCTTTGAAGATTAAGATTTCCTTATTTAAATCCTTCCCATAGGCTTTTAACATTTAGTTATCATACCTTCATTTGGGCATGTCTTAAACCTGATTATATACATACTCGTACTTTCGCATTTACTCGTATTCCAGTAACTGAAAATATAACTTTTCGAATTTATTTTCCCTGTGGACTTCTAGGTAAGAGCAATTAAATTGACCTCATTTGGTACGACTTTGAACTTTAACTTTGAGTTTGAATGACACTAAAAGCTAACAGATTAAAGATCTATTTTCAGGCATTTGTAAATTATTATTTTCCGAAAACCAAATGAATGGAAAAATGGGAAAATGTTTTGCGAGTTGATTGTATTTGAGCAGTGCGCTTTTAAAATATTTGGATACTTTTATGTGAAAATTACACTGGTCTACAAAATTACTGGCATTTAAATTGAACTCTTCCACTTTGTTTTGGTGGCCCTAATTTAAATCCGACTTCAAAATAAATGTATCACATAATATACTCGTATACGGGTTTTTGAGGCTATCTAAATTTATGAAGTAAATCTTCAGAAGTTATTAGATTTCACCTCTCTTAAAAAATCAGAAAGAAACGCTTAACCATCTATGCTAAAATGGTTTTTATTATATCAAGTTTTTGAAATATATTAACAAATATATATTAACAAATAATATTGAAAACTGGTATTTTTAAAATTTGAGCAAATAGTTAAAATTAGAGTTTGGATTTGAAATCAGCATTACAAAAAGTCCAAAACGTATTTTCCAAAACTATTAAAGAATCAAATTCAATTTAATTAATATTTAAATACAATCATTTAAATGAATGATTTTCGCAAAAGAGAGTCCATAGTTGTGAAACATATTATACAAAGAAAGATTCACATATGGATCATTAAATTTCTTTAACCAGCGTTTAACAAAACAAAGTATAGAACTTGCTTTCTTGAAAATAAAATTAATTTGATGTGTAAATTTGGGACAGAAATGAATGAATATCCTTAAAAGTGAAGCAGCGACAGAGTTTTTGCTGTGAAATGCAACATCAAATACACTTTTGATTCGTCCTTTAGTGAAGCGACGACAATACATTATAAACATAACAGATTCAGCAACAAAAGGTTCTGCAAGATAGTTTCTAAATTTGTCTTGGTAGGATCTCTCTTCAAGGTAAGATTTGTTCTAAACTAAGAAAAAGGAGGGAAAACCAAGAGTTTTAAGTTTGAATAAAATAATTGCGTGGCTTAGTTGGTTTGTCAAAAGTTTTAGAAAGATCAGTGTATACGCAGTCAATTTCATAACCTCGTCCTAAAGTGTTTTTCTTTTTCTAACGAATTCGTGTTGCTGTTTTGCAATGAACCTGTAGTCCTGTAGTTTGATATTTCCGCCTTATCACCTTTCTTGTATATTGTTCTGAAGATATGTTTTTCAAAGCTGCCGAATCACTGCGCTGCGTAAGCTTTTCCATCTGCCCTACTCTAAGGTGAATCCTCCTTCTTAATGATCGGCAGTATGGCTTTCGTAGCAATAGGTCCCTTGATTATCTCAGGTTTATCTCACCGAAAAGTGGACAAAATCTTTAAATCGTTGTGGAGAAAGTAAAATTATTGCACTTGATATTTCAAAGACATTTGATAAAGTTTGGCATCTAACTCTCTTATCGAAAATGCGTGTATTTGGAATTGATGAATCTCTTCTTCTAGCAATGCCCATAAAAGTTCTCTACTAAAAATTTTCTGTCCTGGCATATGGTTATTTTAAAATGCCAAAACCATTAAAAATAGGTTGAATGAAAAACCGAATGAAATTAGTTGTTTTTCGAAATTCAATTTAAGCAGTCTTTAATAAAAAACCGTTATGATTCGGGATAAGAAAGCCTATCACCATATTCAGTTTGGACCATCCTTCACGAGACACCCTGTATAAAAATCAGATTAAAAAACACCCAAAAAAAATCAAACATTTAAATCATATTTCATTCATCACATAAAGTACGAAAGTCAATGGTGTACATACCAAATGTTTAAAAGATATTAAGAATCTTAAACAGCACCCAAAATCACTTGTATGTTCCCAAAACAAAATAAGGGACAAACTTCCTGCCACACTATTTGAAATTTAGGTCACATTCACAGCCTGAATTAGCGAAAAGGGAAGCGGATAAATCTTTTACTATGAGACTTGACTTTATGACATTGTATGAATGCTTTTTAACACCCACTTTTAACCTATCCTATTTTAAAATGACCTCGAACTCGTTGTTTGAAAGTAGTTCATTGGGTTGGTTGGTTGGCAGGCAGGATTATGTTGGCAAAAGGTCTGCTAATGCCATTTATACATAAATAATTAAACTCTTTAGGTACTACACGTACACATGCATAGATCAAAGTCAGCTCAAATTTCAAGTTTATATGAATGTGAGTACATACCCACGCTAATGGCTAACCTGCCTCCTATTAGTGCCAACTATTTGAATTTATGATGAGTAATTTCGTAGGCGTGACGGTTTCGTTTTGGTTCGTTTCAATAAATAAATATAATTTGAATGTTTGCAATTTGTTTTAATTAATTTTTCTATAATTCTCTTGTATACTTTCAGACGCATGCCATCCGTATGAACCGTTCAAATGCCCTGGCGATGGTAACTGCATTTCAATACAATATTTATGCGATGGCGCCCCTGATTGTTCGGATGGCTACGACGAAGATATGCGACTTTGTACAGCAGGTAAAACTTGTTATTTTATTGATTTATATGTATACTTTACTATATATTTTCCTCCGCCATTCGGAAGGTACACACTGTTACTCGAAATGGTTATAAATTTTATCAAGTGTCCTAGCTGTATATACACTTATATATTTGCTATAAAGAAGGTTTATAGAAAACTTCTATTGTTTTATTCACAGAAATAAACCACAATGAAAGCTGATAACAAATTACAATAGAAGAAAATATGCACAAACCTTACAACAGTAGTGACCTTATTTCAGGGACAATGTTTTCTTATGATTTGAATTAATTTTACAGAAGTATTCAAATAGCATAGTTTTCATAAGTAAAAATATTTATAAGATTACATAGAAATAAATCACTAAATTATTGTCAGATTACTTTAAAAAACGAAAGACCTAAGTTCTAACTTTTCTACTTTATAATATTAATTTATGATTATGTATGCACAATTATTTACTTAATTTGTTCAATATATTGAATAGCGTGGCGGATCCAGGGAAGGGGGTGTTGTCCCCTGAGAGATTGTTTTTTTTTAATTTTCGTAGGAATTCTCTTGAAATAAAAACTTATCATATTGCGTTAATGGATATGACCCCCCTTATATTTATTAATTATTTATTTTGTATGTATATAAAAATGAAATTTGTATTTTCCTGCTTTTAACTTTATTGCCAAAAGTATTGCTTTTATTAACTGAGGACTGGACCAAGACATAATATAAATCGGAAATCCAGGTCCAATCGCAGCAGCAAAAATTCTTCAACCAACCAATTGACCAATGAACGAACCAGGGGGGGAGGGTCATGTGAGCCATAAAGATTTCATCAATATATATTTGTCAATATTTTAAAGATTTTCACCAAAAAGCGGTTTGCTGTCAAAAACAACTAAAATCTTTGTTTTGACACAATTTAGAATTTAAAAAAAAACTTTTGGTAATGCTTTAAATTATTTTCGTAAGATCTTTTCTTAGAAAAAGAGAAAATATTCAGGTTCTTAAGGAGAAACTTTGAATGAGACATCGCCAATTTGATATTAAGTTTCCTTTAAATTCCTCAAACTCGTCTTCAATTCCATCTTTTTTTTTGACGCACATAAATAGTGTAAGGCTTTCTTAGAGTTTTTTTTTATTTTAAAATGGATTTTCTCTTAAGTACTAAAACTTTTAAGATCTTAAAAAATAAAAGAAACCTACTTTTTGAAGTGAATTCGCTTTGGATGCTTTAGAACTAAGATTTACACACGAATTTAAATAATATATAAATGTGACAAAAACGGCAAAAGTGACACTTTTTTTTAAACTTATGGCTGATTGACAAACGTTATGAACGTTTCAGATCCATTAATTTAATAAAAAAAAACTTTGAATCTCTCGAGAACTGAAGTGAAAAGAGATTCTGCAACGCTTAATTTGTAAGTGCCACACTAAAGTTTCTTTCCAACTTATTTGTTTTTATTTAATTTTTAGAAAAATTATGTACCTAAACGAATCTATTTCCTAATATTCAAGAATTAAATATTTTTCAATAAATATTTTCAAAAGGTCCACGCAGAAGAGTTTTTTTTTTAGAATTTGTCTTCTAGCATCAGCTCTAATCTACGATTAATAATAAAAGACTCCCGAAAATTGAGTCCCAAAAATATACGTACAAAGAAATCCTGAAAATTCTTCATATCAGATTCTGTTTTATTTTCCTACGAAAAAAGATGACATTTTTCCGGCAAACTTTCTCATTTTATGGGTGTTTGCATCTATATTCTTGTAGCATTCTTCGCATCTATAGAAATTCGAACAAGAACAGAATATATTATTTTTGAAAAAAGCTACGTTTCAACACAATTTCTAAAATATCTGCGTGAAATGCACCAAAAACCCTTTAAACTATTATATTTTAACTCTTGAATATGTCATATTTAGAATCCTGTTTGGAATCTTAGAATGCTTTCATTTGGTGACAGTCGTCCAAATTAAATAGTTAGACCATATCTAGCTGTACAACAGTGTTTTAAAATAATTTAAATTAAAGTTGTCATTTTAACCCTAGAAATATGTAAATGTAAGGTTACGACGCACATTATGTTATTTAAATTTTGTCAGTCTCATTTAGAGAACATAAAAGAACATTTTTAAGCGTTGCTCAAAAACTCATCTTTATGTCAAATTATGGCCGATATTGTATTTTAATATAAACACTCGCTCGATACATTTAAACAGATTCAAATAAAAGATTTGTAGAAAGAGGAACGTAAAGTTAATTTATTTTAGTGGCTCACAGACAGAGCCGGATTAACCATGTCATGGGCCCCTAGGCAGAGTAATTCTTGGGCCCTTTTCCGATGGTTTTTCGATATTATAAGCTCTTTTTGAGCTAGGTTAGAAGGTGTAGGTAACCTCCTGAGGAATAATCAGCTATAATCTGTCATTTTATAAATCTTAACTAAAACATTTGAAACATCTTAGACAACAGTCTGCAGTTGATATATAAATTAATAACTGTAGTAAATACATATATGCAGTGATATCTCAACAAAGCATATATGTATAACAACTTCATGGTTCTCAGACAATTTCGATTAACTACAAGTTATTAGAAATTATCTTGCATTCATAAGGTATAAGTATACTTACGGTTTCATTATAAAACTGGAGAGTTAAATCATACGCAAAAGTTTCAATTTTGGTTTTATTATTATGTAATAAAAGAAAGAAAAATGTTTTTTCCAAGTTAAGTTTTAATATTGACTTTTCTGATTTTTTTTGAAACAAAATCGCTTATTATGTCTTGAAAATTGACCTCATCCAGAACATCGTTTTCTATCGCCATTATTGCTAACGAATTCAATCGCTTTTGGGACATTGATGAACGCAGACAATTTTTTATAAGTTTTAGTCTTGAAAAATGACGTTCACCAGTCGCGTTAGAAATCATCAAACTTCTATATATTTTTAAGGCTATCATAACATTTGGGAACGTTGATTGGACCATTTTATCTGAAATTATTTTGAGTAACTTCTCGGCATCCACAATTTTAGATTTTTCTGGTGCATCCTCTGATTGCAACATAAAAAACTTGAATTGCACCATCTCATTAGTAAACTGTGGCTCGATGTCGTCAGAATAATATTCAATGAATTTTATACATGCGTCTTTGATCTCTTGGTTCGTCTTTGTCATGAAATCTGTTAAAAATCCGAAGAGAGAATTAATTTCCTCATAGGCTTTTAATCTTCGCGATAATTCTCCGTACAGCATATCTAATATTGGCAAATACGTTTCAATTTTAAACTTTTGTTTTCCATTCAGTAAGACTTCTTCTCCACTTCCTTCATCATGATACTTTTTTCTTCTTCTAACCCTCTGATTTTCATCACTGTATTCGATGTTGGTTTTTTGGTTTGCCTGCATTTCATACTCATCAAACAATTCCCGCTGCGATGCCAAAAAAAGTAAGAGCGATTTTAAAAGATCGACTGCTGTTGTAAGTTCGATGGCCGGATGTTGTAGGGATTTGCTTACTGCATTTATCCGATAAAGTATGGCATTCCAGAAAAGTGTCATTATTACATTTTCTTTTTTTTCAAATTCTTTGATCAAACAACGAGCCTCGTGAATTGTTTGTGTTGTTTGTGTTTTGTCTTCAATAATAGACTGCAAAGCTTTCTGAAAATCGAGGAAACCTTTTGATAAAGCTTTCGTTGCGTCGGCTCTAACACACCACCTTGTAAAAGATACTTTTTTTAGAACTAATCCGTTTTCAATGTTATTTTGCATTATTCCCCAGCGATGAGTTGATGCGGAGAAAAAGTTATACAAGGTCTGCACAAATCCAAAAAAACTTATTGCACCAATGCAACACTCTGCAGCACGCACTCCCACCAAATTTAGGGAATGCGCTGCACATGGAACGTAATGTGCGAGAGGATTAATTTTTTTAATATGCGCCTGTAGGCCATTATAGCAACCTGACATATTTGAAGCGTTATCGTATGACTGCCCTCTCGTATTTTTGATGTTAATATGATATTTATTTAAAAATTTCAAAATTGCTTCTGCTAGTTCTTCCCCTTTATGACTGGCCATTGGAATAAAGGCCAGAAAACGTTCTGCTACTTCTCCGTTTGACTTGACATATCTCAGCACTACAGTCAACTGGTCAGTATGAGAAATGTCTAGTGTGGAATCGACACATATGGAGAAATATTTAGCTTCGATAATTTCGTTCACAATAAATTCTAAAACCCGGTTTCCCAATATTTCAATCAATTCCTCACAAATTGTTGAAGACAAATATGATGGTCTTCCTTTTCCTTTATTGCCATATTTAGCTAAATGAGCACTAAGAAAAGGATCATACTCGGCGAGTAATTCTAAAATTCCCAAATAGTTACCATTATGCTGAGAACCAAGAATTTCATCATCCCCACGAAATGGCAATCCACGAGATGATACAAATTTGATGACCGATACTAGTCTTTGTAAAATTTGTGTCCAATATTCTCTTTCTTTGTTGATGGAAATTTCCAAAGAGGTGTCAATTCGTCCATGAATACGGCGTCTACTAATAAGGGTATGAACACATTCTTGGTGTTTTGAATTATTCTCATGGGCTTGCATTCTGTCTGTCGCATTTTTCCAATCAGAAAATCCAGTTTTGAATTGCGATCGACTCTGCTCTTCACCAAAAAGAACACATGGAAAACAGAATACTTACCCTTACCCTGTGCTAATGCGTTTGTATTTGTAACATTTGAAAATATTGTTTTTTTCTGGGGCCCTGCTATGTTACTTTGTGCTACTTTCGAATCTGTTCGAAAGTTAATTTTAGTTGTACTTCCTACTAACTTTTATTAGATATTAAAACGTGAAAAAAATTTGAGCTGACTGTCGAAAATCCGAAAAAAAAGGTAAAAATCTCTCATTCTGGCATCGCTGGGTTGGGCCCATTAGGATGGAATGGGGCATGGGAGTCATAATTCATTATAAACACGTATACACTGTTTCTTTTTTTGTTGTTCTTTTTTCTTATATTTATGGCAAGTATAAAAAATGTAATGCTGTTTTTTATTGAAGGTGCATCTCCAAAAAAATTTTTTGTTCGTAGTCAGAGCGAGGGGCCCCTAGCTCAAGCGGGGCCCCTAGGCAGCTGCCTAGTTTGCCTTGAGGCTAATCCGGCACTGCTCACAGAATGTACCTTCCAATGTTCTGGCTTTTGAAATTCCATACAAGGTTTCACTTATGCTGCTTGGAGTCTTTGTGATATCACGATTTATTCTCTCAACAGAACTTTTAACAGAAGGTATTTTTTAGCTCATGTTTCTGTCCATATACATATATAATACGTAATATCATCTCCAAGTACTGATATATGTAATTTGAGATGTTATTATAATGTATATTTTACGTATCCTGTTGTCTGTTGCGCTATGCATTGCACAGCTAAAGCCTTATAAAGTAATCTAAAGTTAACAGGTACATTTATTAGCTTTAATGCAGTTATTGCGAGTAATATTTTTTAGTTCTAACAGGATGACGTATATAAAACCAAAGTTTATGGTACTTAACTTACTCTCGAAATGTCACTATCACTGTACTGTATGCGAGTACATACTCAAACAACAATTTCAATTGATTACCTCGGAACATTAATGTTCACGTTGTCAACTTTAAAGAAAAAAATCTTCAAGACAAGTAAGTCTTAGCTTTTACAAGTGGGGCTTGACAAGCAAAAGGGCCTTCGTTGGTATAGGGCAATACTTCATGCAAACAGTGATGCAGCTTACAAGTAAAAAAATATTCAACAGTTTAATAATAACATAAAATGTTCCAAAACCAACATTTTTTAAAAGCATCTACAAAAAATTGCAAGTACGTGCCTACCTAATTTTTAATAGAAAAAGCTTTACACACTCAAGGGGATATTACTACCCTTATTATGCAGAGACACTGTGTGAGCATTAGGATAGGAAATAGCATTTGAAAAAAGGTGTTGGTGCACATTGGTTTCCAATTACTTAATATTGCAATGAATGGGAAAGATATATTGTGATAAGGCATTCCACATTCGCATAGTTCGGCTAAAGAACGAATCTCTGTACTTGTCAGTACGACTGAAGTTGG
The DNA here is from genome assembly GCA_920104205.1 of Eupeodes latifasciatus. Lineage (NCBI taxonomy): Eukaryota > Metazoa > Arthropoda > Insecta > Diptera > Syrphidae > Eupeodes > Eupeodes latifasciatus. Next base: position 174,516,318 of record OV049924.1, on the reverse strand, counting down.
GCTCGAGGGTATACTGATGAGCATTCCTAAAAGCGCGTGTATTACGGTTGAGCTGTTTAAGGGGAGGAATGCAACTGGCTATTTCTCTAGGGAAATAACGGCAAATGGTGAAACAAGTAATTTTAAAGTAACCAACGATGATATCATCACCAAGACACCAATCAATGATCGCTCCACAAGAGGTGGTTGGTGACACACATACCGTTGTTGTTTTTTCGGATATAAGAAGAACATGGAGCTTGTTAATTGTGATTTTCGGGTTATAGATGAGGTGACTTTTTTAAACCTGAATATTAAAGGAATAAACTACCGTTTACTGCCAACATACATCAACTGCAACCATTGGGAAACTGATTTTGCGAAACTGGAAGAATTTGTGGCACAACAGAGCTCATCGAATCTGATGGTGGTGGGAGATTTGAATGCAAGAATTGATAATGAAGCTGGAAACGAAAACCGAATTAGAGGGATAGAGCGGAAGTCCAAAGATACAGTCTGCAACGCTAAGGGAGCAAAATTATTACATGTTTGTAACTCTTATGGTCTTCGAATTATAAATGGAACCAGCTGGGCGGATAAGGAAGGCGAATTTACTTTTGTCGGCAACCAGGGTTAGGTTAGGTTAGGTTGAACGGGCTGACGGTTGATGTTGTTACCATCACACTTAGATCAGTGTAGATCCATTGTGGTACCCCGAAGTGTTGGAAACTTCCTAAAAAGATATAAAAACCTATGAATCATGTGGTTCGTTAAACCATTTAGAGGTCTTGACAAAGTTTAGTAAGCTTTTGCCTGGCAGTTCTGATAGTTCCTCCAGTTCATTAAAGAAGAAGTTGCCTAGAGTTTTCTTCCTAGCAAGACAGAGTGAAGGACAGTGGCAGAGAAAATGAGCAGTGTCTTCATGCTCGTTTTCATCACCACAGCCTCTACAAAGGTCATCAGTACTGAGCCCCATCTTCTTCTTATGGTAGCCGAGTAGGTTGTGACCTGTAATGATGCCAATGAGGGATCTTAGGGAGGGCTTATTTAGAGTTAAGATCCAGTCGGATCTTTTCTTATCGTATCTAGGCCATATCTTCCTGGTGTTAACACAGGTTTCTAGGAGATTCCATCTGTCATTGGATTTTTGAATGATGGTTTTACTGACGTTATGTTTCAGTTCACATAACGGTATCCCTATATGGTGGTCTATCCGAGAGGGTTCCAGTGTGGAGCCCTCCCTAGCAAGTTCATCCGCCTTTTCGTTGCCTGGTACATCACTGTGGCCAGGAACCCAGCAGAGTCTTACGTTATGCTGTGTGCCAAGAACCTTTAGCTCTTCGCGACAGGCAACCAGGGTAGTTCGATAATTGATTACAGCCTTATTAGTGGTAACTGGAACGACCGAATAATTGAGTTCAAAGTTGAAAATGTGCCCTTTTCGGATCACTTTCCATTAGTTATGACTTGTGGACTTTCGATGGCAACTGAGGACTCAAACCCTATGAGACTCATACCAAAACTTAGGTGGAACCAAAAAAATAGAGTTCAATACCAAATAAATCTTAACACTTCTCTCCAAAGTTATCAGCAATATAACCTGAGTCAGCTAGAAGAGGTAATGAAAGCATCATATCCGAGAACGTTGTGCAGTATTAGGAAAACACAAGATAGCTTTATAGCGCCCTGGTTTGATCTAGAGTGTAAAAAGGCCAGAAAATTATCATTTGGATGGTTAAGAGCTTATCGTCGATCAAGTGATGAGCACTTTAAAAGACAATATCTTCAAGCAAACACCTATTACAAGACCTTGTGTTTCCAAAAAAAAAACAAAATACTTTGAGACAGAAGCTAGACGGTTATCAAATTGTATGAACTCGAAGGACTTTTGGAAATTGGTGAACAATTTGAATGGTAAAACCTTTAAAATCCATCCCAAGCTGAGCCCCTTGCTTTTGGCAGACCATTTTAAAAATTTGCTAAACCCAATTCATGAAGGAAACAATTTTCATTTTGCACATCCGGGTATTTATAATGAAGTTTTGGACGCAGATAACCAACGAAGAAGTAGATGCGGCTATGAACAAAATGAAGGATGGAAAAGCGGCAGGCTCCAATGGGATACCAGCGGAATTTTTTAAGTATGGAACCGTTGAGTTAATAAGCAAGCTTACTTCAGTTTACAACGAGGTGTTGGGAACAGGTATGATTCCTCAAGAATTTAGGGAATCAATCATTTTTCCGATCCACAAAAAAGGAAGCTGGTCTGAGATGTCGAACTATCGAGGAATATCTTTTTTAAATTCGTCCTATAAAATATTTACAGCTGTTCTGCAAACACGGCTCAATAGATTGATTGAAGAAAATAAGCTGTTGAAAGAATTTCAGGCAGGCTTTAGATCCGGTTACTCAACAATCGATCATATCTTTGTTCTGAAAAGCATTGCGGATTCATTTATAAGAAGAAGGAAGAAGTTATACGCGTTTTTCGTGGATTTAAAGTCTGCATTTGACACGGTGAATAGGCAAGCTCTTTTCTATAAGCTCTTTGGTATGGGAATGTCGTTAAGATTTGGAAGAGTCCTGCAAAGCCTGTATATGGATACAAATGCAGCAGTTTGGAATGGTACAGAAAGGTCGGATTGGTTCAGAACTGAATCAGGCGTTAGACAAGGTTGTACGATGAGTCCAAGCCTATTCGCTCTATTTATCGAAGACTTAGTCGATTTCTTACCTGCTGGTATCGAACACGCGGGAGAATTAATTAAAGCACTCTTGTTTGCGGATGATATTGTGGTTCTCGCGCCATCTCCAGAATCACTACAGCTTATGATAAACCGGATTTTTGAGTACTGTAAAATATGGAACCTAATAGTTAACATGGAAAAGTCCAAGATCATGATTTTCAAGAACGGAGGAGGTAGAAACTGCCTTAATGAAAAATGGAACTACAATGGTGAAAATATAGAAATTGTCAAAGAGTTTAAATACCTTGGAGTGATTTTGACAAAAAATTTAAATATGGAAACGCATCTGAGAGAAAAGCTTACAAGTGCAAAAGCCGCCATCAGCGCATCTTGGAGTAGGTGTTTCTCAAACAAAAATATCGCACACAGCAGTAAGTACACTGTTTTTAAGGCAGTAGCAGAATCAATCTTGTTCTATGCAGCTCAAGTATGGGGAGCGAAGAAATATGAAGATGTGGAAAAATTGTTACGCTTCTACGTTAAAAGGATCTTTCGGCTGCCACCAAATACGCCGAACTATATAGTTATGTTGGAAACGGGACTGCAGCCACTCTTTGTACAAACACTTAGAATGCAGATTGATTATGTGCTCAAAATCATGAATATGGATAATTACCGGCTACCGAAGATAGTGGCACTTCAAACTATTCGAGAGAGGTCAGGATGGTATGCAGAATGGATGAAACTTGCTAGGGAGAGTGACATGGACCTTAACATTGATAACTTTGATTTCAATCAATGGAAAGAATCACTGTATCACCTAATTGCAAAAGTGGATGATATGTTATGGAGAAAATGCCTTAACGAAGCAACTGGGTCTCTGCACAGAGCAATTTACAGTCAACTCAATCACAATTTGGAGGCGAAGAACTATTTTCGGGATGAATTCAGCGTAGAGGAGATTTCGATGATGGTTAAGCTACGTGGTGAACTTGTACCTCTTAACTTCATTCCACATAGGGAGGATTTACCAATATTATGCTCCTTATGTAATCTACAAGTGAGAGAAGATGTATTTCACTTCATGGGTCAATGTCCAATCCTTAAAAACATCAGGAGAAATGTTCTTGGAACGGGATTTTTGAATGAAAATGAAATTGTATCATTGTTGAACGAAGTCGACGTTAAAAAACTGTATATGTACTGCAAACTGGCTTTTAATTATAGGGGGAGAATTGTTAATGAGAGTTTCTGAAGATAATATTTTATTTCAATAGTAAACTATTCAAAAAAAAACTTTTTAATTCATGTACCTAAATTGTTTATTTATAAATTATATTTCATAAAAAATTAGTTTTCAATTTATGTTTTGTCAACTAGGCAGACGGCAGAATGCCATGCTTTTTTTGATTTTTGTAAACTATGTAAATTATATACTAAGACGAGAAATAAAAATCTATCTAAATCTAAAAAAAAATCTAAAATCATACCGAAAAAATCGAGATGTTCTGTCTCATTGATGCAAGTGCATCAATGCATATCTCGCTTTAACGATACAAGACAGCTTTTGGTTTTTGAAGCATTGAATTCCACACAGTTTCTTATTCCCCATTGTACAATGCTGTTCAGGTCGGAATTTAATGAGCTTATCACATTTAGTCGTTGCAGTTCTCCATCCGAAGCAAAGGGATGTGAGTCTAAAAACGAATAGGAGAAGCTAAGAGTACTTTCGACAGCGAAACAATGTATTGGATTAGAAGTTGCAGACAGGAGATCATTAATAAAAATAAGAAAGAGTGGAAATAGAACAGAGCCCTGCGGCACACCATCATTTATTTTGTAGTTTTCACCATTGAGCCCATCCAATACTACTTGTATTAAATGATCTGAAAGGTATAATTACTAATCCCATTAAGGAAGGATTCATGAAAACCGAAAGCACGGATTTTCGGTAAGAAAGCCTGATGCCAAACTCTGTCAAATGCTTTTGAAATATCAAGTGCAATAATCTTACTTTCTTTAAAACGATGTTAAGATTTGCTTTCAGTCTTCGAGATATTTCTTTAGCTGATAATTAAGCAGCATTTCCATGACTCTTGCACAGTATGAGTGCGAACAAAAATTAGTCCTATAGAATCACTAACGCTCAAGTACAGGCGGAGTCATAACACTCACTGGCAGCGTTGAATTGGCGCCAAACTGCCTAGCAATGAGATAAGCTTTCTCTAAAAGGTTAACAAATGGAGTGTCATTGACAACGAGCGTTAGAACCGAGGAAGATAAAGAATTCCTCATGTTTTTTACAAAATGGTTGTAGTTTTTAATTTTTGTAAGTTAAAGTCAAAGAAAATAAAAACTGTAAAGTTTATAGGATTCACGGTAATTTTAAGCACATTTCATTGAGAGTTAAAATGTTATACGAAGGCATGCATTATGTCGCTAGATATGTAAAATAAGTTCTTCATTTAGTTACAAACTTCAAACTTAAATATCCAAAAATTTAATAGTTTTCACTTCCAACGTAATTATGTAAACAATTTAAATTCAAACAAAAATCATTATAGTAACCCTCATAAGTATTATATAAAAGTAGTTGAGAAAGGTGTTGAAATATTTTAAGAAGCAGCCCTCAAGCAATATGCCTATATTTATGTACGACTTAACTATAGTATCAACCGTCTTGTTCTTGAAATATATGTACATCGAGAGTTTCATTAAGAATTCAGACCTGAGCTTTCATTTACCCATTTGTCTTATCTATCTACATACATATATATACATACATATATATATATTATATATCTTCTTATTTATAATTCTCAGAGAACACAATAAATCCATTTAAATCCAAGTGATGAGATGTGCCTTCCGTAATCATCACCCTTTTAAACAAACCTAACCTTGCGACAACAGATTGAAGTATCAGTCTTTTCGCTTAAAAAAACTGCCTGATTTTTAAATTCAATATCAGAATCTAACCCATAAAAACCCATTCTTCTCCCAAATATAGCTGTTGCCTCTTCTTTAATTAATAGTAACGCCTTTCTGAATAAAGGCCTACCAAAATGTTGGCTAAATCGCAAATAGCTCCCAAAACCTTCCTTATGACATCTTTGCCCTTACCGAAACCAACCTCACACCCCGATATCCTTAGTACCGAACTCTTCACTAACGACTATCCATCTATCGAATGGATGTCGTAGAATGTGCGAGTAATACACATGGCCGTGGTGTGCTTTTAGCTATCAATAGTAATTTCGAAAGTTCACTACTCCATATTCCTACTTCAATCGAATTTGAAGGTGTATCAGCTAAGGTTACACTCCCTAAGTTTTGTCTTTTTGTCCTTTGTTGTTATATTCGACCAGCCCAACAAATTAAAGCATACCAAGCTGCTGTTAATGCCATTGATTATTATCTGCTTGAACAAGTGCAACCTAATGATTTGATCATCGTTCTTGGCGACTTTAATCTTCCCCATCTCAATTGGTCCACCTCAGATGATCAGACATCCTTCTTTTCAACTAACATCTCCTCTGAATCTGAATCGCTGTTCATTGATCGTCTGTCTGATTGTGGTCTTTTTCAACTAAATGGAGTTGCAAACTTCATGGGGAGACACCTCGATCTCATATTCTCATCTGATTGCGATAACTGTGTTGTCTCCGCGAGCCCTCACCTTCTCTCAACCTTGGATCGCTATCATCCTCTCCTTAATCTCTCCTTCCCCATTGAATTTGAAAACAACTTTTTTGAAATGGAGAATTACTGTTATGATTTTCGTAGGACTGATTTCTCCAAACTCAACAATCTTCTAAGCTCAGCCGACTTTGAATTAAGTTCACTCCACTCAACAGTAGAGTCCCTTACAAATTGGTTTTATTTGATTCTCTCATACATACTGTATTGAACAATCAGTACCGTTCTCTCGTAAAAAAGATTTCACCTCTGCTCCCCCTTGGTACAACAGAGAGCTCCGTAGCCTAAGAAATACCCGTAATAAGCTTTGGAAGATCTTTTTACAGTCCAAATCTGATACCGACCACAACAGCTATCTTCTCGCCTATAATTCTTTCTCTGAATTAAGGGAATTACTTTATAACCAATACCTTAACCAAATGGAAAATAACCTTCTTTCTATTTTTTCTATTTTCTATTTGTTTTTTGTTTTTTTTTTTTATTTAATTAGTTTTTTCCGGCAGACGGCTTATAAATCCATGCTTTGTACATATATCTTTTATTATGAAATATTGTACTTATAAGAAAATTGAAATAATAAAGAACTTATCTATCTATCTATATATCTATCTATATTATTTGCTCTGGGCAATATAGATTCCCCGGCACTCCTGAGTGATATTCATCTTAACACCAACCCTCGAAATCTGCGATCTGTCTCCCTTTTCTATATCCCTCATCACCGCACTAATTACGGGCACTTTGAACCAATTTCCAGAATTCTTCGTCACTGCAACGCTGCTATGCTAGTCTTCGACTTTAACATTTCCAAATCCCATCTGAAAGATACCCGTAGTACCCGTAGCGTGATGGTTAGTGCGTTGGACTGTCATGCAAGGGTCTTGGGTTCAATCGCTACTTGTGCCACCTAACTTTTTTCACGGGTACTGCCTCTTGCGAGGAATTGACAAATTCTCCAAGAGTAATTCTTGTCATGAAAATGTGCTTTCTCAAATTAGCCGTTCGGATTCGGCATATAAACTATAGGTCCCTACCATCTCTGACAACATTACTCGCACACAGGAATGGTTGAGATTTGTAAGTCACTAGGCCCTGGTTCTTCATGGACTGTTGCGCCACCTAATTTATTTATTTATATAATCTGAAAGATACCCTTTACTTTTTCCCTTTTTGAGTCCGAATTCCTCGTCCCTTTTAATTTTAAGTCTAATAAAATCAAAATTGTTAGTTCTTGTACATTAAAGAGCTTTTATGTGGGCCTTAGGGCCCACGTGAATTAATGTTGAAAACTGACAACAAGAACAAAAAAAAAACAAAAAAAAATAGTGTTAAGTTATGTTAAGTTATAGCTTGTATTAAGCTGAATAAATAAATGTAATATTGGATATTTTTTGTATAATTTGTAGAAACATTATTATTTATTGTCTTAAATATACATACTGTAATGTGTATACACTCTTTAATTCTTTTATTCTAATATCGTGTTATAGTAGAATAAGTACGTAGCAACCGTTTATTTGTAGTAGTTAACACTTGTGTAGAACATTTAGAATAAGGGGCAACATCTAGTGATTAAGAGGAGAACTCGCTTCGTTAAGCATCGAGAACATTCAGCGCCTACAAGAACCTAGTAGTTTCTCGAACCGATTTGAGGTATATAAATAGGCACTCGGAAGCGAAGCGGTTCATTGATGATTGTGAATTTCGATAAAGTAAAGACTGCTTGAAAAGTTATTGAAAGTAAAGACTGTGTTTGAAAAGTAATAATTGAAAGAGTTGAACAAATAAGTTTGGAGCGATTAAAATAAAGTAAATTTGTGTTTTATTTACAAGTTTGAATAAGTTTTAATTGTCGGACCAAGCCGAATATTATAATACGTATGCATACATTTAATAGAACAAATACTAGGATATATTTGTTGCCAACAATATAACATGACCCGTTATGCCCTGATTCCAGAGTTCGCATCCCTAATAAATAGTTCATATGAAAACATAATGTTTTATGTAAGATCCAATTCATCTAGTTTAAGGCAAAATAACCGGATCTATATTAAACTATTTCAAATAATTTCTTTATAATGTCGAATTCGTTAGGATCATCAAGCCTTATTTTAACCAGTTCAAAGTTACTTAATGAATTTTACGAGATTAATTCCATGTAATGTAATGTGCTGTAACTTCGCATCAAAAGGATAATTTCATCTTTCCACGTCCTAAAAAATCAGTAAGTAATATTTTTAATGAGGGCTTAATTGATATCTATCTGTATACATATCTATATGGCACCAATTTTAAACAAAACCGGAATGAAAAGCTATTAAGAAAAACGTGTTTGAATGGCATTCCACTTCAAGCTGTGTAAATTTGAGAAATATGCAAGTTGGAAAACATTAATTTATTTATTTATTTTTTTATTTCATCTACGAGCTTTAAGGGTTAACAGATTACATTTCGGTAAAAAATAAATATTATAAGTGTACTTAAAAATAAATAACAAATACTTAATATCTTAAAAATAAATAGTATAATACATTCTTAAATTTTTCTCTGGAGAGATATAAGTCAACATAATCATAAATTTTATTGAACTCTCTAATTGACCTTGAAATTGGTTCGTTACTTCCGTAGTTCGTTCTATGTCTGGACTCAAAAAGAAGAGATCTTTCCCTCAATGGCCTCGTTGGAGCATATATACATATAAAGGAGAGTAACTCTGGACATCTTATGTGGCAGCAAAGAATATCCCGCACAAAAACAATATCGTGAGTTGTTCTTCTGGCTCTCAAAGATTGCAATCCTAAAAAGCTTTACTTGGCTTGGGAACAAGGATAGAAATTCCAGCGCATTTTGTAAAATACCTATCTTGTGAAGCGATTCTGAACTCTCTGTATTCTATCTAATAAATATTGTTGACAAGGATTCCAGATAATATTCGCGTATTCAAGATTTGGCTTGACCAGAGAAGTATATAATGATACAAGGGTGTATGGGTCGGAAAAATCAACGGAATTCCTTTTAATGAACCCTACCATTGAGTTAGCTTTAGCAACAATCGCATCAATATGAAGAGAGAATGAAAATTTAGAGTCAAAAAGAACCCCCAAATCTTTCACTTTTAATGTTCTCTGAAGAGGCTTGGAATCAAGAGAATAGATAAACTCATAAGTAAGAAGTTTTCGAGAGAGGGAAATTATGAAGCACTTTTTTATATTTAGATTTAAACCGTTTAAGTTACACCAGTGAGATAAATTATCCAGATACATTTGCAGCTTGAGACAATCATCTGCACAAGTTACTTTTGAAAATAATTTGAGATCATCAGCATATATAAGACATTTGCTAAAGTTGACATAGTTGACAATATCATCAATGAATATTATAAATAACAATGGGCCAAGGTGACTACCCTGAGGAACACCAGACGTACACTTGATTGATCTTGAAGTATATTCCTGAATCCTTACTTTTTGAACCCTGCCAGTTAGAATTGAAGAAATCTATTTGAGTAAGACTGAATGGATTCCAAAAGCATCTAGTTTAAGAAGCAAAATGCTGTGGTTTACCGAATCAAAAGCTTTGCTGAAATCAGTATATATAGCATCAACTTGACCTCTATTTTCGATAGCATCAACAACAAACGATGAGAAACATGTGAGATGACAATTAAACTTTTTTGCTAGTAGAACAAAATTCAAATTCACTTATTCTGGATTCAAAAAAGGTAATCGCCTTATGTGGAACATTGAAACTTTGAAAGAGATGACTACAAAATTAGTAATTGGTATTTAATAGCATTATGGAACTCTTTGACAAAAGTAATAGAACTTGATAAAAAGTTGACGCGATATTTAAATAAACCATATAGTAATATCATAATGAACATTTACGCTTAGTTCAAAAAATATAACCGTTTTAGAGAAAATTGAAACATATTCTTCATACATAATTTCTGTTTCATTTTTATCTTCTTTACAAATAGAACCTAGACCAGGTTAGATTAGGTTGAAGTGGCTGTGGCATTGTGATACCACATGAATCTTCAGGCTTTCTCCTTAACTTCAATGAAGCCAATTGGAGTCCCTTACGAAACGTAAAAGATTGATGATATTAGTGTGTTTGAGAACATTAAGATCTTTATAAAAGAATTCTTCTAAGTGGGTCCTTCGTTTTTGAGCTAAAGTAGGGCAGGTGAAGGAGGTGAAGAACTGTTTTCTTCTCTTCCTCGTCCATACAGCTTCTGCAACAGTTATTTGAGAATTCGTTTAGCAAAGTGACGTGCTTTCTTATCAGCCAGTGTCTGGTTATGGCGCCAATTTTGAAGCTTATATGCAATCTACTTAGAGATATAAATAAATGGTTGTGTTATTCCACCTGATGTTGGTTTTCTTTATAGCATCTTGTTTAAGCAAAAGCTTGCATGTAGCGATCGGTATTCCAACATAAGCTAAAGATGGTAAAATGGGTAGTACCAGTACTGTAAAATCGTTGTCCATCAGCTGATCTGATTTACAATTTCCTGGAAAGCTTCAGCAAAGGTGAATGTTAAAGTGTTATGCAATCTCTATTAGAGAAGATCAACAGTTTTGGACTGTTATAGAGTTTGTAGGGACAGAGTTTAGAGAATTAATAGCGGCGCGACCTGACTACCTTAGAAAACCCGGATTATAGATGTTGATATTACGTTTTCTTTAAGATACGGCATTAACACGCCATAAGAGAGTTAGTTTTAGCCGTTCAGAGTATAGGCCTCTACCAATCCCGTCACTAGTTTTTGATTCATCTACATTAATGTGTGCTTTTGATTTGTTTTTAATTAATTAAGAACTAAGGAGTAGCCAATGCCGTTATTAGTCTACTGTGTTGAAACTTTGAGGCTAATAGCATACCTCCATACTGCCACCAAAGATGGATCCAGACTTTTAATCAGGGGGGATGGGTTCACACAGACTAGACTAGTTTTGGAGAACTGCTTCAAAATTTTCTGTAAAGGAGGCTGACAAAATTACATATTATGTATCTTAGCCTTATACAGCTATATATTTCAAGGGTTAAATTGACCATTATTGTTATTAGATTTTGTACTTCCGACATATAGGCACTATAATATAGCAAGTATTGAATTCTTAAAATATTTCGAACTCGAGAATTTAATCTGTCTGTCCACGCCCCTACAACCCACCCATTGGGTCGATTAAGTTCAAACTTGGATATTAAGGTTTTAAGCCGATTTGAGTTAGGCCTTTTCCTTTTTTAAGACAAAATAACAGTAGCCTCCATACAAATTTTTTGGTTAAAAATCGAAAATTCGAATTTTCTCAAAAATTAACCAATAGATTTTTAGTAATTTGTCACTAATTTTTTCCTTCAACTTGGCTTCTTTGAATAAAAAAAATACTCTTAAATTGCTCCAGAAGGGGGGCTCCGAACTGTTATATTGTTTTAAAGTTTTCTTAAGAACTAATGAACCTTATTAACATTTGATGATCAAAAATGTAAAATTTTACATTTTGCATTTAAAAAAAAAATATTACATTTTTTTATTTTTAAAATTCGATATCTCAAAAATGGGTCAATATTTTGTATCGAACATCAAATGTGAAACGTATATTAATAAATTTTCCAACAATTTTTAATTATGCCCTATTTAAGAGCTAACATACAACAGTGTAGAGGGGTTTTGGGTACGTTTACATCAGAAATGATAGAAATTTTGTTAAAATGCAGCTTTTTTCCAAAAATAATTTCTTATTATGCGAAGAAAAACGGAAATGTGAAAGTCTGCAGAAAAATTTGAATTTTTTCCCTAGGAAAATAAAAAGAATGGCTTTTACTTGAATCTAGATTACTACTACTATTTTTAGTCTGCTTACTCGTAGATTGGAGCTGATGTTAGAAGATACATTCTAAAAAATTACTATTTTGCGTTAACTTTAGAAAATTTTTTAATCAAAAAGGAGTCAACAAAATTTAAAAATTCTTGAATTTAAAGAAATAGGTGAAATAGATGTACTCGTATTTAGGTACATAATTTCTCTAAGAATTGAGAACGAACAAACTTAGTTAAGAAAATAACTTTGGTGAAAATAAAGTTTGGCTGAATATATTCTCACTTCAATTCACTAGAGATTCAAAGTGAAAATAAAGTTTGGCTGAATATATTCTCACTTCAATTCACTAGAGATTCAAAGCTTTTATATTAAATTAATAGATATGAAACATTCATTATGTTTTGCAATTAGCCATTAGTTCAGTCACTTTTTGGGACATTTATATTCTCGAAATTCATGTGAAAATCTCAGTTCTTGAGCATTCAATGCAAATTCACCTCAAAAAGTAGATTTTTTCAGTTTATTTAGATCATAAAAGCGTATATTTAATACATTAATACATTAAAAAAAAAACGCTTTAGGAAAGCCTTACACTCACGAATTTTGGGAATTTAAAAACAACTTTAGTTTGTGTCAAGAAAATAAATGCTTTATTTTTAACTGGCTATTTCTTATTTTATTATATTATTATTATTTTTTGGATTTTTTTTAAATTTGATGAAATATTTGCTCATACAACTAAACAGTATAAGCCTTATGGCTTATACGAGCCCCTCCCTGGATCGTAAATTGGTTAAAAGTTGATGAATGTATGGCTGCATTTTCGATTAATGTCGTGTTCTTGGTCCAGGTCTCACTTAAAAGTAGCATTTTAAAATACTAATTTTATTTTTATATATGTATAAAAAATAAATAATTTAAATATAAGGGTGTTCATATCTATTAACGCAATATGAGTAGTTTTGAATTCAAAGAAATTCTTATGAAAATAAAAAAAAAATACTCTCTCAGAGGGGGATCCTGACATCTATGATGCTGTAAGAATGTCTAACGTCGATCGCAATATGGTCATTCTGGTTGACGGTAGATTGATCTGGAGAACTTTACTTACTTACTTAAGGTGGCGCTACAGTCCGGGGCGGACCTGGGCCTCAACCAACATGCGTCTCCAGCCAGCTCGGTCTCCAGTTTCGCACGCCAAGTTGGTTGAGGTCTTCACCCACCTGCGTGCGCCGCCTAAGTCGTGGTCTTCCTCTACTGCGCCGTCCCTCGGGATTGGATTCGAAGACCTTCCGGGCTGGAGCGTTGATGTCCATTCGCTCTACATGACCTAGCCATTTAAGCCGTTGGACTTTAATTCTGTTAACTAGGTCAGTGTCTCTGTACAGCCCGTACAGTTCGTCGTTATATCTTCTCCTCCATTCTCCATCTATGCGTAGGGGACCAAAAATCACCCGAAGAATTTTTCTCTCGAAGCATCCTAAGACACTCTCATCTTTCTTTGACAGGGTCCAGGCCTCAGCGCCATAAGTAAGAACCGGGATAATGAGTGTCTTACAGATGGTGATTTTAGATGCTGGAGAGAGGACTTTACTACTCAATTGCCTTCTAAGTCCAAAGAAGCAGCGATTTGCAAGAGTTATTCTTCGTTTGATTTCAGCGCTGGTGTCGTTGTCTGTGTTAATAGCGGTGCCTAGGTAGACAAAGTCCTTAACTACCTCAAAGTTATAGCTGTCCATGGTGACGTTTTGTCCAAGACGTCGTTGTTCAATGACCTTTTTTGATGACAGCATATACTTGGTCTTGCCCTCATTGACCACTAAACCCATCTTCTTCGCTTCCGTCGCAATGCTCAAAAACGCTCCACTGACATCACGCTTTGATCTTCCAATTATGTCAATATCATCTGCGTATCCGAGTAGTTGGATGGACCTTTTAAAGATTGTGCCTCTAGTGTTGACGGTTGAGTTTTGCACAAATTTTTTGACATCAAATGCATAGGTGAGATCTTTTCCGACCTTGATGGAGCAGCGTGAATTCTCCATCGTCATTCTGCACAAACGGATAAGTTTGACAGGGATGCCAAAACTAGACATTGTTCTGTAGAGCTCTTCCCTATGGATGCTGTCATACGCGGCTTTAAAATCGATAAAGAGATGGTGGGTATCGATTTAAAACTCCTGGGTTGTTTCCAAGATCTGCCGTAGTGTGAATATTTGGTCGATAGTGGACTTTCCTGGTCTGAAGCCATACTGATAAGGACCTATCAGGTTGTTGACAAACGGCTTCAGACGTTCACATAATACGGCAGAAAGGATCTTATATGCAATGCTAAGGAGACTGATGCCTCTGTAGTTGGCGCAATTTAGAGGGTCTCCTTTTTTATGTATCGGGCAAACTATGCTGAGATTCCTCATCTCATTCCACTCATCGGGCATGCTTTCTTCCGACCATATTCTGCAGATGAGTTGGTGCATGCTCCCTACCAAGTCATCGCCTGCTGCTTTAAATAGTTCGGCAGCGATGCCGTCAGCCCCAGCAATTTTGTTTGACTTCAGTTTAGATATAGCTATCTTCACTTCGTCTAGGTCGCGTAGGCGGAATTGTTGATCTGCGTCGCCTAGGTTGAGTGGTTCTATCTCCCTTACAACGGAATTCGGTTCGTCATCGCCGTTATATAATTAGGAGAAGTGGTCTTTCCATATTCTTAACATAGACTGCGGTTCTACCCCGATGTTTCCCTGATCGTCTTTACAGGCTTCGGTTCGTGGCTGGTAGCCTTGGGAGGTTTTTTTTTACCTTTTGGTAAAATTTACGAACCTCATTCCTGTTGTGACATCCCTCTATCTCCTCGATCGCGCGCTTGTCATGCTCTCTTTTTTTCCATCTAAGAAACTGGTGTTCCTCTCTCCTCTTCTGCTCGTAGAGTTCGCGAGCAGCTCTTGTCCTCCTGTTGGTTGCTGCGTGTGCTTGCTGGCGTTCGTCGTCAAACCAGGGGTTTCGCTGTGGTGGCCAAGTGAAACCTAGCACTTCAGAGGCGGCATCTCTGATGGCTGCAAGAAAATGTTGACACTGGTTTTCAATGCTTAATGCAGGCAGCATAGGACTCCTTAAGAGGTTATTAGAGACTGGATCGGAAAAGGACATGGCAGTCTCTTGCGATCCTTAGTATAACTCCAAGGACGGGAAGCCCTATAAGGTGTTCACTTAGTAGTTGAACCTTTTTGGAACTGTAGACGCCACCGTTGCGTTGATTCCATCTCGAGAATTCGTCCGCTGCCGTCTGGATAAGGAGAGCTGCCTTGGACCTGTGGACGCTTGTGTTCTCTTGAATGCACATGTCTATCATTTGTAAATCAGAACTCCAAGTTCCATTTTCTAACCATGACGTTCCTCTCGCAGCTAAATCGGTGAGCCTGAATCCGTTATCGGAAGTGATGTCGTGCAGACTATTTTTCTCAATTATTCCACCAAAGATGTCTTCCCTTCCTAGCTTGGCATACAAATTGCCCAGGACAATTTTAATATCGTGTTTCGTCCAAGAGCTCGAAGAACATATCCTTGATGTTGTCATCCGTCTCTCTTGTGGGGGCGTGTGCGAATATTAAGCTAATGTTACCGAATTCAGCCTTAATGCGGATAGTCATGAGGCGCTCGTTGATACACTTATAGCTCAACTGGTGCCTTAATGGAAACACCACGATGGTTCAATTATGTATGAAACAAAATATCGACCAAATGGCCGTCGCGACCTTATTTTTCGATGTCGTATAATATTGAGGTTTTATGCAGTTAATGTACCGTATTATCTCATCCTTTGAATTGTTGCTGGCTTATCAACGTACACTTTTTCTTTGAAATAACCCCAAAGAAAGAAGTCCAACGGTGTCAAATCACATGATCTTGGTGGCAATTGAACTTGTCGCACAAAAGAGCCATTGACAGTAACTAACTGACCGGTCACTTTTTGGAAAAAATACGGCCCGATGATGCCGCCAGACAAAACAGTCGAAAAGTCACTCATTGTGGGTGCATTGGATTTTCGACAATCACTCTTGGATTATTATTCTCCCAAATGCTGCAATTCTGCGTATTGATGATCCACTGTTGCTTTTACTTGCCATCATTCTGACCATTGACGACGCTTGAAATGATCAACAGGCTTTATTTCTTGAGCGTACGAGCTGTACGCGCATGAACATTCTGACCATTGACGACGCTTGAAATGGTCAACAGGTTTTATTTCTTGAGCGTACGAGCTGTACGCGCATGCACTGATGTACAGACCCGGTTCGCCCAAATTGTTGCAATATTTTTCACGTTTTACGCACATTTGGACGATTTCATTGACCGAACAAAATCACGGCATTTTGATTTGAACGTCCATTTTCATAAAAAGCCTGAATAATTTAAACTTGGTGTTAGATTGTGTATCTTTCCATAGTTCAAATTAAATAAGTCTGAAATTAAGAAATTAAGAAATGTCAAATAAAATGCAGAAAAAAACTTGACGTTTAGGTGTGGTTCACATTCAACATCGGTCCTTAAATTTTAATCACCCTTTATAATCATTTTTGGTGTCAAGAAGAATAAGAAGGGAGAATGAATGTTTTGGTTGATTGATGCAAAAGAATGGTCCTCTTTATAGTGGTAAGCGGTAAGTTATATATAATTCTTTTGCCCTTTCAAAAACTGTTGGGTGTTGAGAATAATAAACTGAAGTATAAAACAGCAAATCGATTGATGTTTGTTTCGTAGAAATTTAGGTTACTTTAAATGTCATTGGATTTATCGAAAGAGCTATTTTTCACGTATTAATAACTAAAGACAAGAGTATTTGTTTCGTGTCAGAAAACAAACTACAAATGTATTGACATAATTCCCCATTGAGAAGGAATCGAATTAATCTTTTAGCTTAACTTTTATAAATCCCTTACAATGGTTTTGTTTTCTTTTTTTGTCTTCAATTTCCTTTGAGTGAGTGCTTCAATCAATCACTAATTGACAACCAGAGTGCGTATTTCACGAAAAAATTATTGTTTCATAAATAATTGACGATTTAAAATGGTGTGATACGTACTTTTCAAAAAGAAAATAAAATGTGTGTTCAAATTGTTGACATTTTGCACCTGTTGGGATTCGGATACAATTTTTGTTTTCATCTATCGAATATTCTAAAATTTACAATTTGGTTCTTAACAAAAGGTACATAATTCTTCGTAAAGAATGTGTACTAAATGGTTGGGTAAAAGTATATCAATACAGTTCTCTGGCAAAGGGTTTTCCAATAAGGACTTAACTATTGAAAAGCTATTTAAAGAAAATAATTTCTTCCAGATCGGAAACAACTTACATACATATATATCGTTTAAGATTGTAACAAAAATAATTAGAAAATTTTATTTAAAAAAAAACATAATAGAAACAATAACTTGCTAAAACAAGTATATTTCTAACATTAACAATCTTGCCAACCAGAGAATGTACGTCGGTTTCAATTCTTGAGTCAACTTGATCTCCTATGGCTGAACACCAAGATCAAAACTCGAAATACGCCATAATGGGGACTAAGCTATTTCCAATTCTTGAGAACGCCACTGTGGAACTGATTGATTTTAACCGTTTGCTTTGAACCCCTGAACGGAAGCGATAATTTCAACACTTCAACCGCCTCACTGACACTCCAACATCACACGACTAATAAGTAGAATCAAATATTTGCACTAAATTTGTTATTGCTTGTCTACTACGGTGAGAACTACGACCGAAAATTGGAGTTAACGTTCTTAAAGTTGCTGTCACAGACTCCAATTTTATGTAGTTTTTTTTAGGCGTTGATCGTTCGTGTACTGTACCAAGATGTAAATGTTGAGTTTCCTGAATAAATTGATAATAACAATTCGAATACTAGTGAAATGGTGTGTTCACAAATTAAATTCAAAGTTGTCAAGTCCCTATTACAAAACCCGATACTTGTACTTGAACATTTTAAGTACCATCAACAGGACTTGACTTTTATTTGTGCCTTTCATTTTTATTCTAGTATTGAGTTGTTTTCTCAAGTTCCAGTCTACTTAATTACTTTAGGGGTGTGATTTGGTGTTTATATGATGACGGTTATTTTTGAAATTTAAATGATTAAATGAAAAGAGTCTGGATTATGTCTGTCGATGTTTCTTGATTTTTATTGTTTTTGTAGGTGTTCGTAATTTTTTTTTTAAAGTTGTCAGTTGAAGATTAACTAAAAATTACCAACAATATTTTGCAATAACAATAGTTTGATTTCAAAATCTATTTTTGCTAACAAGATCTAAAGTCAGAAACCAATTTTAGTTAAATTTCTTGAAAATTTTTATTTCTTATGTTAATTATTACAGATTAGATTTTTTTTAGGACAATATCTTACGTTAAAGCCTAGTACGCTACTGATGCGAAACGAAAATTCCCATACAAAAATGACATGACGAAATCATAAACGAAAAATTTCGCTGTGCTTTTCTTTTTTCAGTACGCTGCTGAACGACGAAATGTGACATTTTAGTGGATAGCTGTACTAGATTTCTTAGTACAATTCTCCACTCTTTTCGTTCCCAATTTAATTGCCCAGCACATTAATTGCTTGCGAAATTTTGACGTTTAATTTTTTTATTGAAAAAAAAAATTTTTACTCGTGACTTTCGGTGTTTTGATTTGGATTTATCTTTGAATTAAAATAAAATGGATTTTTTTAATGTGTTCCAACATTGCATATCTGAATCGGAAACTCAGGATGTTATTGGTGATGTGCAAGAAGTGATGAAGACAAGCAGTGAAATTCAACTTCCAGACAAAACTCTCCACAAATATTTTTCCGCTGTGGTTTTCGTTTTAATTTCGCTCTGCACTTGGAGACCACCGAAAAATTTCGTTTCGCATCAGCAGCGTACTAGGCTTAACAATAAAATTTAGCACAGAATAAAATCATTTTGAAGTCAACACCTTCATTTATTCACGAGATATCGAGTATAGAATATCAATTTTTATCACATTTTGAGCACTATTTTTTGTAGAGTTTAATTTTCATGAAAAAAATAAATGTTTTTTTATAAAAATGTTACTCAATGTCGAAAATAATATTTTCTATAAGATAAAATTGATTTGAAGCCAATATCTTAAATTTTTGAAAAGATATTTGAATCGAAAATCAATTTTTACCCAGTTTTAGTTATGCTTTCTATTTGTTTTCAAAACTGTCAATTCGATCTTTCCCAAAATTTGACTGAATGTTGAAAACTATATTTTTTTTATAAAATGGAATTAGTTTGAAGCTATGAATGCTTTAACAATTTAATAGTTAGCAATTTGCTAAATATTTATCAATTTACTAAGCGACTCCAAAATTTTAAACCTTTCTTTTCGTTTTGCTAAGTATAAAATTGCTAATTGCCTTTTATTAAAAACGAGCATCCAAACATGTTTAAGAAGTGACAGTTCGTAAAAACAAACAAATCAAATACGCTTTTATTTTTCTGTTGACTAGACCATTCCATCCACTGCTCTTATAAGAATAACTGTACAGATCTCATATGGATCTAGCAAATTGCTAAAAGTTAAAGCAGCCATTACGTGATTTTAACTTTAGCAAATTTTTAAGTGATAATAAGATGTTAAAATCGTTTAAAATTAGTTAAATCACCTTTAGCCTAGTAAATTGCTAAAAATGGATTTAACAATTTACTAAATCGTTTAAAATGTTGCGCAAATATCTTAAAATGTTTAAGTCGAAAATAAATTTTTACTAACTTTTGGTACTTTTTTTAGGTTTTTATTTTTTGAAAAACTGTCAATTCGATTTTTCGCAAAATCTTACCAGATGTCAAAAATTTTTAGGAGATAAAATAATTTTTTGTTCGTAAATATTCGTGGTGACAATTCAGTTTTTTTGATTTATAAAAGAAACCGTTACTTAATTTTGTTTTAAAATTATACAAGTGTGGTATCACGTCACATTATATATTGTAAAACTTAATTCAAGTGACTAGCGTCATTGGTTGGTGATATATTTTGGGTTAACCCAAACTTTTACTTTTTTTAAATTGCTATATTAAAAAAACACCCACTCAATTTGTTTGAGGCGTTTCTGCATCTTACTGCATCTTTTTGCATCATTTACTGTATTTATTTCAAGTCGATATCTCTACTGGTTCTTGAGATATGAACGACAAAAAAGCTTCCCGAACGTACGGACGTACGACCGTACGTACACACGAACGCACAGACATCTCTCTAAAAATCTTTTATTTAGAATCTAAGGACCTTGAAACGTCGAGAAATGTCAAAATTTTTAATTTGACAAATCAGACTTGCTATTGGAAGTTATTGAGTATTTTTAACGTAGTTTACTATTTGATCATTTTATAATGATGTTTGCTGTATTTAATACGTAAATTAATAATTAGTCATCATAAAAACTTAAATATTGTGACGCATGTGGTTGCCCTTTTAAATTTCATCATTTAAATGTCCAATATTGATTTTTATGAATCCTTAACATTTCTTGTAGGTAGCAGTCAGTTTATCGCAGAAATAAAATTTATAGTTAGTAATCTTAAATAATTGCTTAAACTTAAACTATTAAAGCTCCCGATTGACAAAGGACGGCTATGCAGCTTGTACATCGAAAACCTTGGCCTAGTCTGTTAATAAACTATGATTTAACATAAGTTAAGTTCTCACGCGATTCAGGCATATCGCCTTAATTACCTACATTCTGCGTGACTTATATTAGTTATTTAGATTATTTTGCTGAATAAACGAATACCGGCATTTCGCTTATACGATACCTAACTCGTACCACAATAATTGACAGCAATATATGTAGATATATACAATTTTTGCCTGTGCAAAGTAGTAATTTTCACAACTTTCTATTTGCGTCAAATATTTTTCTACCTAAATTAGGTATCAACTGTTTTAATAGAGATGTCATAACTTAAGGGATACAATAAACATGTAAAGCAAAAGAACAAAAAATTTACGGACACGATTTTGTAAATTGTGATGACTTTGTTAATGCTCCATTCGTGACCCGTAAAGTGTCGAACAAAATCATTCATATTTTTGTTGTTACATTTGGTCATTTGGTATACAGCGAGCGACAGCTGTATTAGGTCCTTTTGGCGTTAATCAAATAACAGAGTGAAAATCTACTCGTAAAATAAATATTTTCCTAACTCCTACCGGCGGCGCGGCGTGGCGCGCGGTGGCGCGATGGCGAATCAGCGCAACTGATGAAATATTTTTTGTAATGGCCAAGTGACAAATTGAAGTAAATTAAATTTTAAAAAATTTATGCCGCAGAATTTCTTCCCATTAAAAGTTTATTTTAATAACGAAACTAAAATTAATTTAACATGATCCATATCGAAAAATGTTTGTTATGTAGATATTTATATTTTCATTTTGGCACCCGTGGCGTATACTTGTTATATCATGAAAGTATTCTGGCTTTGCATGAAGTGAGGAGAATGCGGACAGCTTTGGGCATTCGCAGCATAACAAGCAATTAGTGTGAAATGTGAAAGGTTTTGGTTACATATAGGAATTACTTTCCCTGTAGGCGGTTAAAGTGTATTTCATTTAAAATACAAAATTGTATGGCATTTGCAATAACAAAGTTTCGACGTAAAAAACGTTTTTAATAAGGGAGAGATATGGTAAACCTAATACTTATCGCTTCATGGAAAAAAGAAATACATCATGCATATGTACATATATTTTTATTTTATTCGAAAGCTTAATATTTTAGACTAATTTTAATTAACACCACGAACAAGTCAATTTAATTAATTTTGAAAGAGTATGCAATCAAAAATTTAAGTTTAAGCTGTTTTCTGTTGAGATGTACTCGAGAAGTTAAATTAACATATATTGATAGGACATTGGAACGATGAAACGAACTTGATCGTCATAAAGACCTTTGTTTAAGGAATAAGAAAATCCTGGTTGATGCGTAGACCGATTGTCAACAGTTACAAAAAGTACTTGACATGACCTACGAAATAACACTAATCAAGCCAGCGAAAAATACTTTAAATGTCTTACAAGAAAAGACCATCTAAAGCAAGCCAAAAATAACAAAGTTTTGAATGAAAACTGCCAAGATTTTCCCCTAAGGGACAAAGAAAAAGAAGAAAAGTCTATTTAATACAAAATATTTTGAGAGAGGGATTTCGTTAGATTTTTTGAATTGTCGAAAGCTTTACAAGTTGTAAATTACCACATTTTATGTAACATGGACAAAAATTGAAGTCAATAATCTTTCTTTGTTCTGAAAAATCATTGTTTACCAGTTTTTATTAACTTTCCATAGGAAGTTATTATAATCGATCCGATTTGTCAAATTGAAAATTTTGACATTTCTCGACGTTTCAAGGTCCCTAGAATCTTAATAAAAGATTTTTAGAGAGATGTCTGCGCGTGCGTGTGTACGTACGTTCGTACGTTCGGGAACCTTTTTCGGCGTCCATATCTCAAGAACCAGTAGAGATATCGACTTTAAATAAATGTTGTTCTACAGATAATAATGCAAAAAGATGCAGAAAGGACTGTTAAAAAACCAAAATATCTCACGAACCAATAACGCTAGTGACTTGAATTAAACTTTATATCATATATTGTATCGTAATACCAAACTAATATAATTTTGAAAAAATTAAATTAACAGGTATTTTTATAAATCAAAAAAAATGAAATATAAAATAATTGTCATTTCGAATATTTTACGAACAAAAAAACTGTATCTAAAAAATAATTTTATTCAATGAAAAATAACGTTTTTGACATCTGGTACAGTTTTGAACAAAATCCAACTGACAGTTCTTTTTACAAAAAAAAAATAAAAACCTAAAGAAACATAAATAAAACTTGGTAAAAATTGATTTTCGACTCAATTTAGAAATATTGGCTTCAAACTAACTTTACTTCATATAAAATATAGTTTTTTACATTCAGTAATTTATATACAAATACAACAGTCAGTTTTTTATAAACATTAAAATCTACAAAAAATAGTACGCAAAATTGGTAAAATTGATATTCGATTCCTGATATCTTGTGAATAAATGAAGTTGAAGTCTTCAAAATTATTTTATTCTGTGCTAAATTTCATTAAAAAATCTAATTTGTATTTGTTTACATAAGAAATAAAAACTTTCAAGAAATGCTACTAAAATTGGTTTTCGACTAAAAATCTCGTTAACAAAATTCGGTTTTGAAATCAAACTATTTCATCATATGCAAAATATTGTTGGTAATATTTAGTTAATTTTTTTTAAAAAATTAAACTTTTTTTAAAAATACACGAAAACCTACAAAAACAGCAAAAAACTGATAAGAAATAGTTTCCGACTTAGAAATGGTTTCCGGTTTAGAAGAACTGTCGATTGGAATATTTTTTTTTAATTTTATTAAGTATAAGCAACAATATTATAAGATAAAATTAGATTGAATTCAATATCGAGCCAACGCTCTCAAAACCTTTGATTTAGATTCTAGAAACGTTGAAACGTAGAAAAATTTGAACATTTTCAATTCGACAAAATGGACCGATTACGTAATAACTTGGTATGAAAAATTAAAAAAGGTATCAAATTAAAATTGTGTTTTAGTTTGTGTGTTCATTAGAAAATAATATCGACTTTTTCATCCATTATAATATGTACAGTACATTGTAAGTTTTAGGAAGTAGTGTAAGGAATTAAAAGGAGATATCGATCCACATTGGCTTTAAATGTCTAAACATTGCAATAAAGGTTCAATATTGATTATTGATTATAGTTCATCATTCCACATTCCTGTAAGAAAGAATGTTTTTTGTTGATAGAACGTTTGATGAGTGTATTGTATAGGCTACACAGATGAGTCCTAGAAAAAATGGGTATTTAGGTTGAAATATTTCAGAGGAACTGGATATGTTACTAGGAAGAGCACTATTTATAAATTAGCCAGGAATACAAATTTGTATTGAATCTAAAAAAGGTCGCCTTAAGTGTACAAAACTTGAATTTTTCAGCTCAACTGTTTCTTACCAACTGGTGCATAGTATCCCATTTTACGGTACGTGATCTTCCCACAAAAATATTGTCAATGATGTGAGTTTCCTCAAGTTAGTCAAAGGTGAAAATATCAAAAGCTATGATATGGTTTTGATCTTAATAGCTGTAACTACTGCCTAATGCCCTTGGAAGTCAACGTGCATTAGAGTTTGTTTTTGGGGATATCAAATTAGTCCAATAATACTTGAACTACGTCTGTATGGTCCGAAAGGTAATTAAACAGTTAAAGTTTGTAACGAAAAATAAAAGTATAAGGACGTCATTTTAAGGCATTTAAAACTCTTATTCATGTTTAATTAAAACCGATGCAGTCGTTGTCAATAAAAGCTGTTCAATTGTGTTTACTTTTTCTTTGAGCTAGATCTTAAGCTCTAAAATGGATTTGAATCGACCATCAACAAATGGATTTCTCATATGAATTTCTTAATATCAGTACGTAGTCCTGCCATAAGTTCTGTCCCCCCACAAACACGTCTCATTCAAATAATAAATTAAAATTATTCAAAGCGGCCCCCCTTAGCCTTAAACCACTTTCTTAAACGAACCGGCCATTCATCTATCGCTGCACGCACGACTTCCAGGCTTAGCGAAACTGCTGCCTTAACCAAATCATCTTTAAGACACTCAATATATCGGTGAGGCTTACAGCAAGCCTTCTCTTCCAAGACATTCCATAGGCGGTGGTCCAGCGGATTAAGATCCGGGCTGCCCGAGGGCCAATCTTCAGTGGCTATAAGCCCCGGTAAATTGTCCCTAAGCCAAAGTTGGGTTGTTTTTGCCTTGTGAGCCGGCCGGCCGGCGGCGCAGAGTCGACTGACTTATAATTGTTACTTAAGATATCCATTTCTCCGTTATGTATTTCGAGAACAACGACATATCAATACAAATTTGTTTTTGAAGTCTTATAAGTAAGGACAGAACTTATGGCAGGACTACGTATAATCGAAAACCAAATATGTACCTAACCTATGGCCTTTTTGTTACACAAGTTGGTTCATATTAACTGATTTTTCCTCATTTTCCATTTTAATTAAACTGTCGTCGTTAATCAACGTGAGCATAAGACCTTACTGTCTAAAGGTCATTTATTAACTTTGAAACAAACTTTTGGTTTTGACACAAACAAAAACTTTTTTATTGAAAAATACTGTCAGCGCAGTATATGTATGTACATATGTACAGTCCGTAACATTTGAATAGCCTCACACATAATTTATTTTCCAATTAGATTTTTTTGGCACTTCTTTGATGTCTATATATCGAAATGTGTATTAAATGATAAGGTAAGACTAAGCTCTAGAGATAAAAAAAAATTCAAGTGATTTTTAAAATCTGCCGGAATTTTGTGAGGTGGTTTTGTTTGTAGTCGCAAAAACTTATATTTTTTTTGTCACATTAGAATAGCCTCACCATGTTTATTTTGGTCAAAATGAAAACAAATTATTTTTTTTTTAAGAAAACAGTTTTTATTTATTTTATGTAGTTAATAACATCATTTTAGTACTTTGTACAGCCACCCTATTTTGAATGACGTCAAAAACGCGATCTTTTAGGGAATCATACAAAGATTTTAGGAGATCTAAAGAAATTTGTGCCCAGGCCACTTTAATGCCTTTAATAAGCTCCTCTTTATTTGCGTACTGCTTACCACCTTCATAAACTTTGCGTGTTAACCACCCCCAAACATTTTCGATTATGTTCAAATCTGGAGAGTAGGGTGGCCAGGATAATTGTAATATTTTGGTCTTGCAACCATGTTTTAATTACACCAGCAGTGTGGATAGGTGCGTTGTCCTGCTGGAAAATAATCGGAATCGGTCCAAAAGTATCCTGGAACTGAGGTAGTGCTGTTTCTAATATAGTCTTGTAGTATGCCGCCGTCATTTTACAGTTCACAAAATATAAGTCAATTGTGCCATAAAATGATATTGCACCCCATACCATTACTCCTCCCTCTCGGCTATGATGTCGATCTAAAAATAACTGTTCTTTTCTTAAATCATGGAAGTAATAGTTATATCCGTCCGGCCCATCCAAGTTGAATTTTTTCTCGTCTGAAAATATCACTTTTCGCCAATCGTTTGAATGGCTGCTGCCATCGGCATTCCATGCCATGTGAAGCCTTGCAAAATTGAGCCGCTGTAACTTACGCACATTGTTCAGTGGTGGTTTTTTCTTTAGTTTTAGGCGCTTCAAGTGTCCAGCACCTTTAATGACTCTACTTATGGTCATTCGGCTAACTTCTAATCCAACTTCGTGCCTTATCTTATTCAGAGAGTAGGTAGAATTGGAAGATAATCTTGTAATATTCCGCTTGTCTCGGCTCGAAAATACTTTAGAAGTACGCCCTTTGTATTTTTTCCATAAAATAACGGATCTTTAAAATAATTGTTAATCACTTTTGGGCTTCGATTAAGTTTATTAGCTATTGATCGATTAGAAACCCCTTGCTCACTATAGGCCTCTATTTTGGCTATTTCCGTTGCAGATAATGAATTTTTTCTGCCCATTTAAACGATATAAAGAAAAAAATTTAAATAGAAACAGAAGAAATAAACTATTTATAAATTCCCGATGGCTTTCCGATACTCACTCTGGCAATAAGTCAAATGAGGCTATTCTAATGTTACAAAAAAAATGCATATTTTATTGACTGCAAACAATATTAGCCTAAAAAAAACCGTTAGCGTTAAGAGATTGGTTAAAAACTCTCTTAATCTCAAGAAAACTCTCTTATCTTTAGATCTAATATGTATTTCGTTATGTTCTCATCAAAAAAGCATCAAAAACAGTTAGCTGCAAAAAAAACAAAAGGTGAGGCTATCCAAATGTTACGGACTGTATGTATAATATAATTTATAAAAAAAACTCGTGTATCTAAGAAAAAGGTAGAATGGATGTGGTTGTATAGATACTCGTAGGTTGGGAGCTGCTAGGCCAATAACTAACGCATTGATTCACCTTCAAACAAGGTACATCTAATAATTAAAAAACTCAGCACGTTTCAGAGAAATTAAAAATGAAAATGTGTAAAATTACCTAATTGTTCTTATTTAATTATATTTTCTTAACTTTTATGACGCTTCTTCTATTTCCTCTGTTAGTTTGGGTTTCCTAATTGATTTGTGCTTTAATAATATTATGTTTGCTTTCTTTTTTATTTTAGCTAAGAGGCCACCTGTTGAGGAGACAGCATCATTCTTGCAGAGCTTAATAGCTTCTCATGGTCCTAATTACTTGGAAAAGTTATTCGGAAGCAAGGCTCGAGATGCACTTTCACCACTCGGTGGAGTTGAAAAGGTTGCAATAGCATTAAGTGAATCGCAGACTATTGAGGACTTTGGTGCTGCTTTACATCTCATGAGGTATGTCCTTAATAAATTTTTTCCAGCTTTCCAGCACTTGCATATGAATGTGACATTAAATTAACGTTTAACAACATCCGCCGCACCACATACATC
Organism: Eupeodes latifasciatus; assembly: GCA_920104205.1. Lineage (NCBI taxonomy): Eukaryota > Metazoa > Arthropoda > Insecta > Diptera > Syrphidae > Eupeodes > Eupeodes latifasciatus. The sequence continues at coordinate 174,488,566 of OV049924.1, read as the reverse complement.
GACATTAGTTTTTAGTACCTTTGTATCTATACTACTCGTCCTTAACACACAGATCATAATATCCTCTCGACATGAATTTTCAATGCACGAAGGAAATTAATTTTATTTGAGTGTAGGACATTTTCAAACATACACAGCTGTACTTTCACATATACATATTCAAGAAAGAGGATAAAAATGTATATTGGATGTTTTCGGCACTTGGATTGCTGTGTTAAGTCTTCCTTGAAAAAATAATTAACTCTTAAGATTGGGAAAAGAGAGCAACAAAGAAATTGTGAAACGTTTTATTAAACGTTTAAGCTTTTTATTCGTGAAGAAAATTTAGGAATAGCATAATAAAGATGTGGAGAAAGTGGGAAAACTAGTGCCTGGGGTCGTTTTATTCACTGAATTAATATGAACTTTGTGACAGAGATCTTTGTATGGTTTTGTTAATGGTTTTACCTGCCATCTGAGAAAGAATAATTTTATTTAAGGAAAGTTGTACTTTTTGTTGGCTTGCAGGTATTAAGGGGTACAGGACATTTTAATGTATGATTTTTATTAATGTCAACGGTTATCTGAATTGGTATAGCTTCCATTATTTATTTTAAATGGTAAACTTATTAACAATGATTGAATAGGCACGAGTACGATAACTTTGGCGCCAAGATATAATAACGGTTTTTGGTAGAGGGGCTTAATACAAGCATTTTTTACTATGGGAGGGGGGTCTATCTCCCCCCGTTTAGGCGGTAGGGGCAATTTAAAAAAATTATTATTTAAAATGGAAAAAAAATAATTAAAAAATAACGGTGATACTTACAACTAAGTTTTATACATCTTTTAAAGCCAACATTCTGTTTTATTAGCCAGTTTTTAATTCAAGTCAAAACTATGCGTAGTTTTTGAAAAATTTAATTTTAAACTCAAAATTTGAGTAAAAAAAGTTAAAAAAAAAAGGTTTAAATTGTAATTTTTCAATACTTCCAGATTGTCTACCATTGTTTTTATTTCAGAATTTATTGCTCTTATTTGTTTTTGATCAAAAACTGAAAACTAGATGATTTTATGTCTTTTAGTTTTTGAGAAAATTAAAAATAACCACAACTACTATTTTAATTTAATTCTTTTTTTTGCTTGAGTGGTCTTATTTTGATAGTAACAATGGTAGGGGTGTATGCAATAGTAAGGTGTGTGCGAGTTTGGGTGTATGCAACACTAGGATCTGTAAGGGGGGGCATGCTGCCCCCCTGCAACCTCCCTGCTTGGGAACACTATAGGATTTGGGGTGGGTGCAAGTTGGAGTGCGTGCAAGGGGGGAGGGGGCAAGGTTCGGTGGGTGCAAGATGGGGTGCATGCAAAGTTTCTTTTGCATTTAAATAAGCTGGATTTGAGAAAAATTAATTTACCCTAGGTGTATCTTAATACATATTCGATTATTACTATCAAAATAAGACTACGTTAATACTTAAGCAAGGAAAAAGTAATTTAATTAAAATATTTTGTTTTGGTAATTTTCAATTTTCTCAAGAACTAGAAGACATAAAGTCATCTAGTTTTCAGTTTTTGATGAAAAACAAATAAGAGCAATGAATTCTAAAAAAAACAGTAGATAATTTGAAAGTTTTGAAAAACTACACTTTAAACCTTTTTTTAAATTTTGTTTGCATAAATTTTTAGTTTAAAACAATATTTTTCAAAAACTATGCATAGTCTTGACTTGATTTAAAAACAAGCTAATAGACAAAAATGTTGGCTTTAAAAAAAAGGTATAATACTTAGTTGTAAAGCAGCATTCACATGAGCGCGACCAACGAACGACGAATGAATTACAAAATGTGAGTTTATATGCGTTTGAAGACATATTTATACACAAATTCTTAACAAAACGATAGCAATATAGTTTCTATTTGATTTATGATGCATACTTTTACTTTTCAATATCATATATTAATAAATTTAAGAAAACAAATTTATTCGTCGCGAAAAAAATTGTAGTTGATACGAACTATCAAACTTTATTCGCGTTCCACATTATCCACACTCGCAACGAATAAAAAAATCGCGCGTACTTAACCTAAAGAAATTATTCTTGTTTTGGTTTCGGTGGTGAATGTCAAACTTCATTCGCGACGAATTAAAAACTCTCATGTGAAAGAAATGTCAAAATCGACGAATATTCGTCCATTCGTTGGTCGTTGGTCGTGCTCATGTGAATAGTGCTTAAGTATTACCGTTATTTTTTTATTATTTGTTTTCCATTTAATGTACATATTTTTTTTAAATTGCCCCTACCGCCTTAACGGGGGGAGATAGACCTCCCTCCCATAGTAAAAAATGCTTGTTTTTAGCTGTTCTGTACAAATCCGTCATAAAACTTTGTCGCCAAAGTTATCGTACTCTCCCCATTGAATATCATCAATTTCAATACTCTCTTTAATGTTAGTAACATCCATATTCAGTTCAAATTTATGCGCAAAGTATGTACATACCTACACGCTCTTGTTGTGGTCTCGTTTCGGCCTCAACTAGGTTATAGTTATTTATATCTGGTAAGACACTAAACGACATTTAACACTTTTACAGCCAATTCCTTGCCAAATTATAAAATCAATTTTAAACTCAATCTGATAACTCAAATCGACATTTAATAGAAAACAACCATAATTATACAGCCATTGAAACAAATTTACAAACATTACATAATGTACATAATGAATATGCAGAAAAGGCAGATTACTTGACGCAATGGAGAAATATGAAATCTACAAAGCATACAAACCAAAAATACTCCATTGCCAAGATCGGAATCTCAGACTGACATTTCGATTTGCCTACAAGCTAACTACACACTAAATGTGGGAAAGTGTGCGTGAAAGGTGACGTGAAATAGTGCCAAATGAAATAACACCAAATTTCAAATTTGGCCTTATTTCGTTGTTCAAAACGGAATAAAACCAATTTGGCTTTATTTCGATTTATAAAAAGAAATAAGGCCAAAAAAATAATGGAAACAACGCCGAATACTTTAAAATTCAAAAGTTAATAAAAAATTTTTAAAGTTCACTTTTTTACATACAAAACACGCAAAAATGGTTGATTTATTGTGTAGAATAACTCCTTTTGCTAAAAAGTTTTTTTGAATTGATAGCACGGCCGGCGTACTAACAGCTAGGTATGTAAGGGGGGGCATGCTGCCCCCCTGCAACCCCCTGCTTGGGATCACTATAGGATTTGGGGTGGGTGCGAGTTTGGGTATATGCAAAGAACTTTTGCATTTGAGCACTAAAATCAAAGAAATTCCCAAATTTAAAAAGCAAGTATGGCACACAGTTAAGAAAGAATCACAACGCATTCGTGTTCTTTGCATATACCCAAACTCGCACCCACCCCAAATCATAAAGTGATCCCAAGCAGGGGGTTGCGGGGGGGCAGCATGCCCCCCCTTACATACCTAGCTGTTAGTACGCCGTGCTATCAATTCAAAAAAACTTGTTTTAGGCTCCAATTTCAAAAATTTCAATCGAGCAACAAGTATCTGTCATTTTTCAACTTTTTTAATTAATAACAAAAAAAATTGTAAAATTGCACTTCCCCCGGTTTTTTATTAAAGTTTACGAAAAAATACACCGATTTGGTTATTTTCCGAATTTTTTTCTATGTTCTTAGCAAAAGTAGCTATTCTAGACAATTACCGAATTTTGTAATTCCCAAAATTGAATAAAGAATTTAATTTAGCATAAAGAGAAAACAAAAGATAATTTTACTTTATGTTTTTTACTAATTCTGCAAAGTTCTAAATCGAAACAATGCCAAATTGCTATTATTTCGTTTTCTAAAGCGAAATAAACCCAAATTGAAAATTTGACCTTATTTCGTTTTCAAAAACGAAATAATGCCAAATTTTATGAATTTGGCTTTATTTCATTTGGCGTTATTTCACGTCACCTGCGTGAAATGATGCAAAAACCAAACACATTCTCACATTTAGTGTTTCGACCCATCAAAATGCTTCAGTATAGTCCTCAGCCCCATCTAAATGCTTCATTTTGAATGTTTCATGGCCTCGTTCAAAAACTAAACAATCCTAACCAACAGAATCTGAAGTGCTGACATGGTCTTAAATTGGAAGATTTGTATAACTTTTTAATTTCAATCCAAATAAATGTTGTTAATGTATGTATATTAAATAAAATAAAATTGACCAAATACATATTTAATGATTTATAAGTGCTGTATTTTGTTTACTTAAATTATTTGCGAAGGCAATTTGCGCTGCAACTGGTGAAGTAAATATAATTGGAAATGGACAAAAGTGTAACTCAATACTTTGTAAAACAACAAAACAGACAATTTTTTCAGCTGTAGTTTGCTTAGAGCATTTTTTGGCGACGCACGTTAGAAGTACAGGTGGAAGCAATAGGCGGGTGCCTCCGTATTTTTTTGTACAGAAAATGCTACGAGAAGCATACTTGTGAAGTTTCATTGCCAACTTTAGCTAGTTCAGATTCCTCAATTAGATTAGTATTTTCATCATTTAAGCAGTTCGATAATTGCAAGACCAAATTTTATTTTTATTTGTTGCAGAAATATTCCTGAAAATTTCTTTTTAAGGGACTATGTTAGAGTTAGAATTTTGTTTGTAGTTAGATTTTGGAATACAAATTTGAGGGAATTAATAATTTTTTTCTAAAAAGTTGATGAAGGTTAGCTGAAGCGGAAATTTCTTTAATAAACATATTTAAAATATTATTGGCTTTCTCAAAAATATTTTTCTACGCTAACCTCTGCTTTATATCTGAAAACTATTGTTTATGTATATTTTCTTCTATGTTCTGCATTTATAAAATGTAATCTACGGTAGTATTTATTATATTACGAAAAACAAAAACATATATCTACGTAAAACTCATTAATTTGTTTTCATTATTAGCAGCATTTTTACTAAACATACCCTTCAAACAATAATAAGTAAACTTGAACTTTGGTAACAAAATATTTTTAAGGAATGAATGAAAATTATATTTTGCGTTAAACTGTGGGAATTCACTAAAAAAATCTTCTGTACGTCAACAATAAACATTCATGTCGATTACATGATCCATTGAATGAGTTGTGCATGAATTCAGAACGATTTTAAGACGTTTTCATTTTGTAATATATGTCAAAATTTGTATTTTATTTGCTCTGCATTTATTCAACAGGTTTGCTATAATCTTTCTGATTATTTGAGCCGTTTATTTTGAAAGTGGCATAAGTCACTTTTTCAAAAAAATCGAGTTAATGGCAACACGAAATACAATTGAACGGTATCCTTTCATTTTTAAAAAATTTGCACTCAATAAGTTGAGAACTATTGAGATTTTTTCGAGAGAAGTATTGGTAATTAACGGTATAACAAATATCTTAAATATCTAGATTTAAAAAAAAGTGACTTATGCCACTTTCAAAATAAACGGCTCATTTTTTTAAAACATTGGTGTTCCTTTGATGCATAGTTTTTTTTTGATAGCAAATACATGTATGCTTCCATCAATCAAGAATGTTATGGATAAGGTATTTTTCGATTATCACTTTTTTTTTAAATGTAATATTTATTAATCAAAATGGAATTGAAAAATAGTTGCAAGCTTAAATCATTAAAAACAAACAATAAATATATGTACTTGGATTAGTTAAATTGATACAGATTTTAATTACTTGCAAAAAATATTTGGGCCGTTCATTAACGAAAATAATTTAGAATTCAATAAAAAAATTGCGCTCGCACCCTTAACTTGATGGTTCTTCGAACGCATCTTTGATACAAAAATCCGGGGATTATTATGAAATTTAAAGAATTTCGTAGTGATTACTGTAAATTAGTGAATTAATTATAATAAACTGATGTTGAACATGCTTTTTTCAAGACAAAAATGTACATTGGTTTGCTATCAACAAAATGCCTGCAAAATTAAAGCTTAAAACTGACTTTTTCATCGAAAAAACTAAAAAGAAAAACCTGAAAAAAAACTTATTAACCTCCCTATTTTGTTTTTGCTTTGCAAAGTGCCGCTAGCCCACGGCATCGTTTTTTTTTTGTTTGTTTTCACATCTATTCATGGACTAATTGTCAAAATTACAAATACAACAATGTAAACAAACGGGTTTTGGAGAGTGAAGCGTACGAAAGATTCCGATCTTGGTAAATGGAGTATTTTTGATACAAACAAGAACAAAACAAAATATTAAATGACAAATTAACCATCAAACCAAACGCCCTATACGAAACGGCATTAAAATTCAAACACAAATAATAAAAGAAAGAAAAAAGACAACATAACACATTAAAGCTTAAATAAATATACAAACAATAAAACCAACAACAACAATAGAAAAAGATAGAAAACGCCACATCACTAAAAAAGCCAAACTATAGAAGAAAATAACAACCAACAACAACAATAGAAGACATCCACCACCAACAACACTAGTAATAAAAGTATTGCACCCGATGATGGAGAAACATCTCCGAAACGCGTCGTAGATTTAGAATATAATTAAAACTTAAGTTGTAACATTAAAAATAAAAAATTAAAATTAAAATAAAAACTAAATAACTATTTGTTTATTCTCGTAAATCTAAACTACAACTTGGAGACAAGTAAACCACATCATGTATATATCCTTAGAACTCAGTGTAAATTTACTATTGAGTTTTATGGGCTTAGATCTCGGTTTAGTAAAACAAAGTTCTAACGAATAATACACTACTTTCATAGCACCTGGAAGAATTTCTGACATTCTATAGAGCAGCGGTTCCCAATCTTTTTTAGTCGCGGAGTACTTTTTGCCTGAGAAATTTCACGCGGAGCACTTCGTTGCGCATATGCCATTTTTCGCAGTTACATGTAGCAAATAAAATAACTTTTTTTCAAATTTCGTTTATTTTATTGAATTCAGGAAACAGTTTCTACAACGGAAAACACAAGAATAATGTTAACTTAACTTAATAAGGAATTAGATATTTATATTATATGCATTATAATTATATGGAGTTTCTTTTTATTGGGAATAATGTGCCTGCTTATTTTTGCATAAAGCTGAAACATCTGGTTGAATTTGGGACAACTGCAACTATATATTAGGTTCTTCATCGAGACGGTATCTATATTTTGTTTTTTAAATGATAAATGATCAATGGCATTATTTATAATATCAGCGGTTAGAATGTCCATTGACCTTAAGTTTACAGATAGTAAAACATGGTCAATGGACCTTATGCCTTCCTCGGAACGTTTATAGAATTGTCGGTTGTTGGGAAAACGTTAAAAACAGTAACACGGATTTTACTCTGCAATAAAATGTTCATGGAAACTTGTAAACCGTTTTTCAACACAAAGTATAACTAAACAAACATTAAGGTATCTTAAAAGGACATAATATCCACAAAAACGATTTGACTTCTCTAAACAAACAAAATTGCACGTTTGAGATTCGATGTTATTTCTATTTAGTCTGAAAGTTGTTGTGAGCTGGACTTGTCCGCGTCCATAACTTAATTATTTATTATTATTGCGCTAATATTTTCAAATTTAATAAGCAATATTACCTGATCATTAAATCGTTCAAAGAATTACAAACATTGCTAAACCGAGTTCTAATATTCTAAACCCTCAAATATAAGAGTCTTATAAATCGAAATTTTATCTCAGTTTGAGATCTATATTAGATTTCTAACGCTCGAGAACTTGATACAGAAATGCGTTAGAACTCAACCGCACAATTTTTCAATAAACCGAGTTTTAGAGGCTAGAATTTTGTCAAGAAATTGGCAGTTAATTTTTATGTATATGTACATATATACGATACAAATCAGAACTACACATTTTAAATCCCAAAAACAAAATATTTTGAAAACCGAAAAAATCCTAAAAAGAGATCCAAAAGAATTATGAAGGATTTTAAGATATCTGAATCCCGGGTTGGAATCGGCTAAGGCGATATTAGTTTTAAAAACTGGAAACCTATATTTTTAAACAGAACTGCCCTCTACAAATTCAAGTTAAAGAAAATTAATTCAGCTCGTATTCGTAGAGAAATTTATGATCAAAAATATAATTCAACAGTGTTGAAATTGACAACAATTGAAAAAGTCATTAGCTATGTATGTTGCGTTACTAACTTAAGGTTAAAAAGTTTAATTACTTATGCGATAGCATGAACAACTCCGGTTTCAATACAAGCCTCTTTGTCCGCACAGAGAAAAGGCTACTTGTTCTCTCAAAAACTATTTTAAATTACTTTCTTACTTAATGTGGGCTTTACTACTCATTGCTTTCTTAGCCCAAAGAAACAGCGGTTAGCAAGAGTAATTCTTCGTTTGATGTCAGTACTGGTGCTGTTTTCTGTGTTCATAGCGGAACCCAGGTAGACATAGTCCTTTAGTACCTCAAAGACGTCGGTGTTGTAGGTCCTTACTTGATGACAGCATATACTTTATTTTGCTCTCATTAACCGTTAAACTCTTTTTTACCGCCTCTGCCTCAATACTCACAAAAGCCCCATTGACATCACGCTGAGTTCTTTCGATTTTGTCGAAGTCATCAGCATATGCTAGTAATTGGACGGACGCGCATCACCTTGTCTAAAGCCTTTTTTGACATCCTAAGGTTCTGTTAAGTTGTTTCAAACCTTTATTCCTATATAAATGTAGTACCAGAAAAAATTGTGCTTCGCTGCTTGAGGTAGGCAACTTGGATTATTAACTAGGCGACCATTTATCAGTAATATCTCACCAAAAAATTTGAACTACCGAATTTAACGCATGGTCTTTAATGGCATGGCATACCTACACATTTCAGTATAGTATAAATTGAATACTTGGCACAAAATAATAACAAAAAAAAAAGAAATGACACCTACTAAAACCTTCTTTTAATTTCAGATCTGATTTGGAACATCTCCGATCCGTATTTATGGCTGTTGAAAATGGCGACTTAGGAATGTTAAAATCTCTCGGTATAAAAGATTCCGAACTCGGCGATGTGAAGTTCTTCCTCGAAAAGCTTGTCAACACCGGTTTCTTAGACTGAGTAGCACCAGATCCAGCTTCTGGATTTTATTATGCATATGCCCAACCCATCAATCCAAGTTTTTATTCCTATCTTGGCTCTCCATACATGGATGGCTATAATTATTAATTTTATCAAAATCATCAACGAATTTCTCTAAAATTTTAATTTATTTAAAATTATTTAATTTTTCTCTTTCACGTTGTTTGTGTTTACTTAATTTTAATCACTTAACATGTTTATATATATAAAAACAAAAACACATACAAAACTATCTGCTCTCTACTATTTATTACAACAACAACAAAAAACTGAAAAACATATATATTTTCTTGTATTTAACAAAAATATGTATAAATAAGTATGTGGAAGCAGGATCGGATAAAACAATGAATAAACAAAAATGCAAAAAAATGTTAAAATTCTTAAAAAAAACTTTAATTAGGTAATAAAAGTAAAAAAAATTTTTTAGTTTTGTTTAAGCCAAAAACTCAATGATAATAGACATCTATAACTAATAATACATATTTATCTTAAAGGCTCTCCAAAAATGTTTTATCGGCAAGGAATTTAAGAATTTAAAAAAAAGTAAAAAACTAAATAACTAATCTCACACTTATCTTATGAATGAAACATGGTTTAATCTTTACAGACAAAATAGTATCAATGTGTATAACTATACTATTTACATATATAATTGTTTACCTATTTATAAATGTAGCTTTCTAGATCCACTATAACTATTATCATCAACTAATATTTAAAAATATATAAAATATGTATTCAATTATAATTTTGATAAGCACAAAAACAGGTAAAAATATTACATGTATTGAAAAATTAAACTTGCTCTCTAATATCTCAGTCAGGTTGGGTTAATTCACTTTGTCCTGAAGTCAATCAAATCAATCATAAATTGAAACAATGCGAATTGAATAATCCAATCCCACAGAGAGCAGATTACGAGTAAATCTGAAATCCGCATCTGCACATGATATAACGTTTTTGCTACTTTTAATTTTTAGTTTTTACTTTTCAGCTTTTTCAGCTAACCGCTAAAGCAGCTGTTGGTTAATGTTGTGATATGTGTAATTTAATAAAAAAAACATACACAGAAAATTTATAAAATAAACTACTTACAAAAATAAAAGAAAACAAAATATATTTTAGTATTCGCAGGGATGGGAAAAATCACCAACATTTTTGTTGAATTGTTTATTTTAGGGACAAGTGGCATAGAAACTAATTAATTGTGTGTTTTTTTGATTCCTATATTATTGTTGACAAACAAAAATTAAACTTTTATAAATGCCTCTCTAGATGTCTCAAGTAAAAATGTTATTTTCATTTCTTTTAAAAATCAAATTTACATTCTTAAACTTAAGATTTAAAAACTAAAGAAAAACAAAATAGTTGACAATTAGCGTAAGATCCAAAAATACACGAATAAAGAAATTTTAAAAAATAATGGAGTTAAGTACCTTAAATTAGAATGTAGACCTACTAAGATAAAATATCTGTTAGAGATGAATATAAAAGAAGTCAATTTTTTCAGTGTTTCATAATTATGTCATACATAGAACAACATACATAAGTAGCCAGCATACCTTGTAGATACTAGGGCAAAACAAAACTATTTTGATCTTTCGACTTAGCTATGAAGCTTTGAAATCAGTTACAAAAAAGTAATTGCTTTGAAAAAGTATCTACAATATGTTTATTTCCAACACTCGCAGCCAATTTTAAAATACAAACATTTGCTGCTTTTATGTGGCATTTTTGTAACATTTTTTTCATACGGATTCCATGGTTTTTCTTTTGAGAAACATTAAAAATTGTATATTTAGGGCAAACTTCTTATTATATACTATATATTGTGTACAATCGAACGAAACAGCAAAATTTAAAAATAAAAAAAAAGTGTTTCATATCATATACATGTCAAAAACATATCAAATAATACATATCAAGAATAAATACCTTATAAAATATAAAAATTATACATAAATATACTATAAAATAAATATATTATATAAGAAAACATAACATAAATTTACTATTTACGGTGGAACTATATTTTTTGAAAGCATATTATTATGTTCCACACAAAGTGAAAGTATATGTAGTTATAATAACGTTTCTTCAAAATAGTACAACATGCGGTAGCATAGAACTGCAAACAAATAAAAATCACTACACATATCAAACATTTGCCAAAATTCTTACACCTTTTTGGATCTTGGTGAAAAGTTTAAAAATTGCTTGTTTATAAAACAAAACTCTGACCCAAATTAAAAAATACAATCAACTATAACATCATTCATTGATTGATTGATTTAAACAAACTCTACTAAACAATTCACTGACATTCAAAAATAAAGCTTTTTTTAGAATCCACATAAATAAATGTCAACTCAACTTAAAGCACCAGAATCACAAAAACTGTAATAATGCACATGTTACATGGAAGTCTTTAAAAAACAAAAAGTATACAATACAAAATACACACTTACAGCTCTAGAAACTATTTTTGAATGTGTATATTTTTTAAGTTTTTACTCAACAAATGACGGAATTTATGATGATACACATTTTTCGGTTTTAATTTTCAAAAATCATCATTTTTGGTATTGTATGTGATGAAAAGACAAAGCGAAACAACTAATATTGATTAAAGTTAGTAAATAAATTGTTTACTAAAATAAAATGCAAGAATGAAAAGAAATTGTGTAAACGAAGAAACGTTTTATTTTCATTTTGGAATTATAAAAATATTATATATTTATTAAGTGTGTTTCTATTTTATATTTCACTCATATATTTATACATATATTTTATAATCTTTGTTCAAAAATAAAAAAAATATAAATAATACAAAAAATATTATGTTATTGTTGATCAATAAAGTAATATTTAAAAAAAAATATTTATGATATCAATAAATTTTTAAAATTCCAGTATAAGTGTTTGAAATTGTGTTTTATTACAAAATAATTTCTACATATCGTCGCCATAGTATTATACGCCAAACTGCATTTATTGAACTGGGTATACAGTCTTATTATTTTTTTTTATAATTAACGAACACTAAAAGGGTTTTTTATGCCTTTAATATGCCAAAGACACAGTGTGAGCATTAGAAAAAGAGGGAAGGGTTGGATAGGAGATGTCGGTGTACATTGATTTTGAACTCCTGAACATTGAATGATAGGGAAAGATAGAGCGTGGCAAGGCGTTCCACATTCGCGTAGTACGGCTAAAAAATGAATCTCTGTACTTCATAGTACGGCCGAAGTTGGGCTCAAGGGTAAACTGATGGGCATTCCTAGAAGCGCGGGTATTACGGTTAAATTGTTTAAGGGGAGGAATGCAACTGGCTATTTCACTAGAGCATAGTCCGTTAAAATAACGGTAAAAAAGGGTTAGACAAGAAACCTTGCGTCGATGTTCGAGTGACGTAAACGAGTTGATGATGTTAATGTCACCAATCATTTTAAAAACTCTACTTTGAATACTGTCCAAGAGGCTTAAATAAGTTACTGGAGCACCAGCCCAGAGATGAGAGTTATATTCAAGTTTCGGACGTAAATAGGTTTTGTAGATTGTAGCCAGATCAGACGGAGAGAAAAATTTCTTGCAACGTCTCAAAAAACCTAGACATCTTGCTGCATTTTTGGCAACATCGCGTATGTGATCGCTCCACAAAAGGTGGTTGCTGATGCACATTCCGAGGATGTCGAGATTTTCCGTTTCGTTGATGCAAGTGCCACTCATAACGATGCAAGACAGCATTGCGTTTTCGAAGCATTAAATTCCACACCATTTTTTATTCCCCATTGTACAATGCTGTGTAGGTCGGAATTTAATGAGCTAATCATATTTTGTCGTTGCAGTTCCACATCCGAAGAGGAGGGTTGTGAGTCTGGAAACGAATATGAAAAGCTAAGAGTGATATCGTCAGCGAAACAATGTATTGGATTAGAAGTAGCAGACAGGAGATCATTTATAAAAATGATGAAAAGGCTCGGAGACAAAACGGAGCCCTGGGGCACACCAGCATTTATTTTATGGGTTTCAGACTTGAATCCGTCCAAAACAACTTGTATTGAACGGTTTGAAAGAAAATTTCTAATCCAACGAAGAAGAGATTCGTCGATACCGAAAGCACGCATTTTCGATAAGAGAGCAAGATGCCAGACTTTATCAAATGCTTTTGAAATATCAAGTGCAATAATCTTACTTTCTCCAAAACGATGTAAAGATTTGTTCCACTGTTCGGTGAGATAAACCATGGGATCACCAGTGAACCTATTATGTTTCCAAGGGGGGAGGGGGAGCATTTTTTCAAATTTGTTATCCGTTTTTGTCTATCTCTTTTCATTGTTGAGATATTCAGAATTGTTTTGGCGTACACTTAGTGTCCAGTGGCGTCTTTAGGCATGGGCCACGTGGGCCAGGGCCCAAAGCTCCGCAATTATTTGGCCACCAAATCCACCAACTCAAAATGAATGAATCTATACAAGAATTATACAGAAAACGAAATAAGGTTAGTGGACAGTAACAGAAAAACAAGTTTCATTTTACTCACCGTTCCGTTGAAATTCTACTCCTCAACATCTTAAACTTCTGGCAACATGAATCTTTAATTATACACCTGCACACGCTGTCAACATTATTTTAACAACTCTGCTTTCGTTCTACTCTACAGTTCTGCACACATGTTGACTTTTCAACTCACTCCATAAACAAACACAAAGTTGTCCCATGATGAGTTGCGAAATGATGAGTTGTACCATGATGAGTCGGATAGAACAATTTTGTTTCCTTTCCTCTTTCTTCCTCTCTGTTCAATGGAAGGAATAAAGACTATGTTCCTTGTCATTCATAAATGATCTAAGGGAGAATTTTGATAAATTTGAAGCGTGTGCCGAAATTCTGAATCCGGATGCTAATTATAAGGACTAAGTGCAACAAAAAATAGTACGAAGTTCGCGTGCCATCAGGGCCGGACAAAGCATATGTGCAAGATGTGCAAATGCACAGGGCGCAGAATTCTGGGGGCGCATTGCCAGGAGCAAGAAAATGTAATCTGATCTTGCAAACAAATATGTACTACTACATATTTGCCATTCTTTAACCACAAACATTCTTAAAATAATCTCAAAAAAACATCCATCACAACTGTCCTAAGTTATCTCTTGCGCACTAACTAACATCACTTTCATTGTTGCATTCAATGAAAATTTAACTCAAGATATCGCAGAACTAAAAATTCTACCTACCTCATTTCCAAATATTTCACCCTGTTCGTACAAGAGAAAAAAAGAAAAAAATCTCAACACAAAAAAATTCCATGCAAGAGAAAAGAAGAAAAAATCTCAACACAAAAAAGTTCCATGCCACCTCATATGTGCAAGATATATTTTATGCACACCGAGTCCCAAAATTAACATAGAAGTATGACGAAGCAAAATACTTATTCATATTGAATCGTATGGGCTAGAACGTGCAGGTTTTGTATCACGCACAGTACCCTGTATGTGAGACTCACATGAGACATTGTGAGTTCTCATCTACAAAGAAAACAACAAAAAAAATATATGCTGTTTGCTGTGTCTTTGATTTGTAGTAGAAGGTAGCACACAGAATACAGAAACCTACCTGCTCTCTTTTTTCAGAGACATTTTTTTGTTGTTTTCTTTGTAGATGAGAACTCACAATGTCTCATGTGAGTCTCACATACAGGGTACTGTGCGTGATACAAAACCTGCACGTTCTAGCCCATACGATTCAATATGAATAAGTATTTTGCTTCGTGATACTTCTATGTTAATTTTGGGACTCGGTGTGCATAAAATATATCTTGCACATATGAGGTGGCATGGAACTTTTTTGTGTTGAGATTTTTTCTCTTGTATGAACAGGGTGATATATTTGGAAATTAGGTAGGTAGGTGTCTTTGCTACAAATAATGGTGAATGGATGTGCAAGTTTTCTTTTTTGCACACTGAGTATCGAAACTAACATGGGAGATATTTAAAAAAAAACTTATTTATACGGAATCATATGGATCAGAGCGTGCAGGTTTTCTTATTGCACACTGTGTAAGAGTTAAGTGCCTGATTACAGGAGATGAAATTTTTAATAGAATGGAAAAGGAGCATAGAGCTTAAAAATTAAAGAGGGATGATTCTATTTGGAGTCGAATTGTTCTTGCGCAGGCAGTTTGTTTTTTTTTTGTTTGAAAGTTAATGACTATTGTAACGGCTACTTTTAATGTATATCTAGTCTGGTGCAGAATGCAGATTGTTTCAATTGTTTTTTCGCTTTGTTGGTTAATTAATATTAAATAAATAGCTACCAGTTTTTAATAGAAGTGACGTATTTTGAAGACAAGACAAGCCAAAGTTATGATAATGGTTCGAATATGAATATGAAAGGAAAAGAAGCGGGTGTTCAGAATCGAATTCGAACCCTGGAACCAAGAGCATTTTTGGTTCCATGTTGCCCGCATTCCTTAAATTTAGTGGTTAATGATGCTGCTCGGTTCTCATTTTATGCAGTTAAAATTTTCGATACAATTCAATGTTTGTTTAACTTTTTTTCAATTCAAGAAATATATGAAGCCCTATAGAATTAAGAAATCTAGAGGCAAAAAACATTGCAGAATCGTTAGGAAATAAAATTTTTGATTTTACATTTATTTGCTGCCTGCTAATTTGGTTTGATATTTTAGAAAATATAAATTAAACTAGTAAATATTTGCAAAGTTCGTCCGTTAATCTGTCAACTGGCATAACAGTTTTAGAAAATACAAAAAACAGTTTGATTTTAATGCGTTCCGATGAAAAATTTAATGAGTAGGTATGTTCAATTAACCGAGCGTAAGTTCCCTAGAAATACCAAATATGTTTCTTGTAGCTTCATCATTGCGATCTCAACGGAGAAAAATACTTTATGCTGATGAATGTCCTGAAACTATATTAGCCGAAACAAAGATTCAAAGTTGAATTTTTTTGTTTGATACGTATAGTATCAATTTTACATTTTTGAGTAACATAAGCGAATGTTTAAAAAATAAAAATGTACGTGCTTCATGCCTTAATTTGCAGAATGTTTTAACATAAAGTAGTTTTAAATATTTAGATGGAGAAGAATTGTTTCAAGAGTTAACCGTAATATCCCAGCTTGTTACGCCACAAAGCTCAAGTTTAGATATGTTAAATTTTATTTTTAGTTCAAACCTTGAAGATTTTGCTCCGAATTTAGTAACTGCTCTCCAAATCCTTAATACAATCCCGGTCACGGTAGCTTCAGGAGAACGTAGTTTTTCTAAACTTAAAATTATTAAAAATTATCTTAGGACAACCATGACTCAAGAGAGATTGGTAGGTTTATCTATAATGTCCATTGAAAAGAAATTATTAAATTCTTTAGAATTTGATGATCTCATTTCTGAATTTGCAAAATGTAAGGCCAGAAAAGTAAATTTCCAAGTTTAAAAGTTTCCCCTCTGCTCATTTCTTCGCTGCGTTTTAGTTTAATGGTTTAGGCCTCCTGGGGATACCTCAATAAAAAAAAACGCATTGAAAGTCTACCTCCTGGGTAATCTGGGAAAGGCTTATGCTTGTGTATCAGTTTATGTGTAAAAAAAATATAAAAAAGGGGCGCTTTCTACAAATCTTGCACAGGGCGCAAGTTTGGCTTGGGCCGGCCCTGCGTGCCATATATTTTGATGGTCCTGCACCATCCGTCCATCTAATTGGGAAAGAAAAGTTTAAAATATCTTATTATTATTGACACTATTACTTTGCAATTAAAAATACGATCCAAATGCTATCAAGAAATGAATGCATTGTTTGGCTTTTTTGTCGATTGCAATATTTCACTTCAGTAGAGTTGCAAAATTCTTGCGAACAGTTTTCAAATAATACCATAGAGGTGTTAATGCAGAAGAACTTGAGGTAGAATGCCTGCACCTTGAACAGTATTTAAAAAAATTCAATAAAGATGTGAATGAAGATCTTATTACAATATCAAAATTGTACAGTCTAATTAAAGTGGATGTTCCTAACACATTTCCAAATGTAGAAACTGCCTGTAGAATTTTTTATCTTTGATGGTTTCAAACTGCTGTGGAGAGCGTTCATTTTCGAAATTGAACCAGATAAAAAATAAACTTCGAAGCACAATGCTACAAGATAGACTAAACAGCTTGTCAATTTTATCAATTGAAAATAAATTACTGCAGGAAATTGAATTTGATGACTTAATTCATGATTTTGCAACTGACAAAGTCAGAAAGGTATGCCTTCAATAATATTTTATTGTATACTTAAACTTACATATACATATATCTAAAAAAAACCAAATCAAAACAAATATAAAGAAATAAACTTACATAAAATTAAAAAAATATATATAAAAACATTAGAAATCAACCAAAAAAAAATAAATTTATAAAAAATCAACTATAAAGAAAAATGTTCAACTCTTGAAGGTAAATTGAAAAAAAATTATAAAAGTATACAAAAAATATCTGTTTTATGTTTTTTTTTAGTTCTTTTTAAAAAATAATAATATTAAAAAAAAAACTCAAATTCATTTTAAAATGATTTTTTTACCCTAAAGAATTAAAAAAAAATATATTATATGTACCTACTTTTTTTGGCCCCCAAATCCTATTGGGCTCAGGGCCCCTAAAAGTCTAAATCTTTTCAAACTCTTAGGTTTTTTTGGAAAGAAGCCAAATGTGGAATGAATTAGGTATATGTATTATGTTTATATTGCAAAGAAACATTTTGGATTAAGTTTTGATACAAGTTTTATGACGGTTTTTCCGAAGGAGGTCATAAAAAGTACATGTTTTTTTATGTCACATGAATAGGGAAAAGATCTAAGTTTACCTGTAAGATCCTTTAAAGTAAAGAAAATAAAAAAAAGTATTATGGTTTAGGTAACTGGTTTTATTAAGTGGATTAAAATAATTTTTAGTAATGTGTGCTTGCTCCTGATTTCTGAATTACTTCAAGTAACCTGTGGTGTATGGATTCAAAGAGTGCTGTCAAATAATTGAGCGAAATTTGGGCCCAGGACCGTTTTATGGCTTCAATAATCTCTTCGGTTTTTTGGGTATTTCCGTCCTCCTTTGAAGACTTTTCTTGAAAGCCATCCCCACACGTTTTCCATGATGTTCAGTTCAGGAGAATATGGTTGCCATGGTAATAGGTTCAAATTTTGCCCCTGAATCCAGGCTTTTGTTGTCCGTGCGGTATGTATTGGTGCATTATTTTGTTGGAAAGTCCATCGTTATCCACCAAATAATTCAAAAAACTGTGGAAAAGCTCGTTCCAGAATTGATTTTTAAGAGATTGCCGTTATTTTAGAGCTTTGAAAACCCAGCTCCCGTAATAGGTGATTGCTCCCTATATCATTACCCTGCCTCCTTTGCTGTGCCGTTTTTCAAGATAGGTTTCTTCCTTTCTTAAATCATGGAAATAGCAACTATATCCATCAGGTCCGTACAAATAAATTTGTTTTTCATCGGAAAAGACGACGCACGATTGGTTGCAAAATTAAGGCATTGGCTCTTGCGTGCAGCATTCAACGGTGGTTTTTTCTTCATTTTTAGTAGGTGGCAACAGTCGATCTACTAGCATTTGCCCCAGCTTCTGCCTTGGAATGGAGGTTGCAGTTTAACCACGAAAGTTCATTTATCAAGGAGTCAATATATGCATTATAAAGGATGACTGAAAGTGTCAAATTGTATTACTTCGTATGTAATTATGATCACAAACTGACTGAGAACCATTTTTGTTAGCGTCAAGTGGGCCTTATTAAATTTGTATTCTGTCCCAAATGAAACAGTTCATGAAAAAATACTAAAAATCACTGAAATCTTAGAAAAACGCATATAAAAGAGATTTTAAAAAGATTCATCTAAAGAACTTCGAAATTTAAATGTAAATGTAAATAAAAATACAATTTTAAGTTTTTTGTTTTCTTTTAATAAATTAAAAGACTCCTCAGACCTCATGCCCCTCGCTTTAGATTACTTTTGGTGCTTCAACAACCTACTCCAGAGGTTTAGATGGTGGAGGACGTATTCTGTCTCTGTAGTCTCGTAGACCTTCTCCTCCTTGGTCTCGAGAACAGATACATTGTCTGACAATGGCTTCTTGAGGCCAATCTTGTTATTGAGATCGTGGGGCAACGTGATTTTACCTTAATACGTCACAGAACGTGACGAGTGGCGGTTTTGACGTAGTCGTCCGGAAACGACCACTTCACAATTTGTAACGGAGCGACTCAGCATGAGCAATGGCGCAAGACCGAGGGTAGCAACCTTCTCGGCGTATAGTTCGATACGACCTGTTATGTTTTGGTGGCCATGATGATGATTTCTGTGCGGAAGGGTGTTACAGGCACTTCCTTCCAGTCTTTCTTCCTGTTCAGCATTGAACATGTCATCGACAACAAATTTGAGTCGAGATTCCGACAGAAAAACTTAAAACTGAACTAATTTCAATTGGTCTGTAGTTCGTTAACATAAAAACGATCAAAAAGCAGTATAAACATTTTACTGATATATTTTAAATTGTTTTCCTTGAAAGTGTTATAATGACACTTGCCGATCTTGAAAAATATATAAAATCATTGTTCAAGACCCAACTTAAGTGGAACTTTGCACTGCGGCAAACAAAATCATGAAACCAACAAGTGTACCTACCTCTAAAAATATTAAGTGTGCCAACTGCATTGAGACACATTGGCCTAGTCGAAAGAACTGTTTCGAAATAAGAGAAACACTTTCCTCTATAAACAATAAACAATCTATCATTATCCAACTGAAAACATCACATCATACTTTTGCACCGGTAATGAGTGACTTCCCCCCTTGCCTCCTCATCGTCAGAATCAATTCAAATGAAAATTTTAATCAATCTCAAATTGATCAAATGAAAATTTTAATCAATCTCAAATTGATCAAAAATTTCATAATTCACATCTGAAATTTCTTAATGCACGCGTAGGTTAGTAGTATGTACATTTGTCTTGTTGTGTTGTTTTTATAAAAAATATTCAAAAGACAATACTAATTAACTCCATTAAATACAATTCCATTAAATACATAAAATCAAAACAAAAAAAAACAACGCGCCGCGAGTCTCCCGTGTACTCCCTCGCTATCTGTTCCATCTTCGCTCACAATTGTTTCTCATAGCCACTGCAAGAGCTACTTGTTATATAATAACATACAGTGCGGCAATAGACTATGCGAAATAATTACTTGATAAATTATAGTTAAATTTTTGTTTTGGGTTCAGGAGTGGATCAGTTTTAATTTACACTATTGGTAAATTGCAACTGAGAAGTTAAGTTTTCGTGTCCAAATAAAATTTGCTACATAGATAACTCGTCGCCCTAGTATTGAAGTGCCGTATACGCCATTTTTACATTTTTGGGAAATCGCTTTTGAATGTTTCGAAGTCTATTACGAAAAAACTAACCGCTGACATTTTTTGATTTTTTTATATGATATGTATGTAGTTGAGAATTCTCTTTCATATACATGTTATTCATCATCTGTTAGTCTTTTAGTTTTCAAAATATTTAAATTTTTGTCCAAAATGAGTTTGCCGTATACGCCATCAAAATCAGAAGTTAATTTCCTCTTCATACACATACGTCAAAAAAAAAATAAGATTCTGTATTCTCACTTTCTAAATTCAAAATTGTTTTTCATAATAAAAGGCACAGTTTAAAACGGAACATACATTTTATTTTAGTATTCATTTTTAACATTCAATATGAAAATATATCACAATATTGTACATAGGTACTTTTAAAAAGTACGTTACAGTTCATATACGAATAGAAAAAGAAAAATAAACTTAAAATTAGTGACTTCAACATTTTTGTACTTTGATTTCTTAAATATACGAGAAAAATGGCACTTTGCAATTATTGCAACTTAATAAAAAAAAATGAAAATTCTTTCATAAATTAATAAATAAATTAATTATGTTTACATAGTTTAAATAAGGCTTCGTAGTATAATTTATCTTCCGAAGACATGAAAGGGAAGAGACTTTTTATATCTTCAAGTTTTTCTTTGAATATGTTTTTGTTCTTTTCTGAATAACTTGTAAGTCCTAATCAAATAAATTTTTCGAAGTTCCCAAACTGGTTTTGGTCGCTTCTTTAATGATTGAGCACGTTTCGTATCTTAAATTAAATCCCTCGCATTTCTCTTGAATGAAACTTGAAACAAATCTGGCTTTTCTTATTTAAAAGAGTTTGTTTTGGTGAAGGGTATAGATGCATAGTTCAAGTGAGAGATGTTTTTGGATAGTTCATGCTTTTAAGTTGTCGAAATAGTGACAAAGGACTGTGCACTTCAATGTTTTTGAGGTGTTTGTCTATGACACTATGCACAGAGTCTACCTCCTGTATAAGTGAATGGCCGGGAAATGAAAACTTTTGGAGTATTGTTCTTAAGTTTGGCGACTTGTGGAGAAAGCGCATTAATGCGGTAGTCATAATTTTATTCCTATTTTGTGGCACACAAGAATCACTCCAAAGGGTCAGCACTTCAATGTCCTCATAATCAATCAAAACTTGTTTCAAAATTTTGATTAAGGCACTGGCAATATCGTCACCAGTTCTACCGCTATGCACCTCACTCCAAATAGCACAAAAGGTAATCTTTGGCTTTTTAGAGCTTTATACTGAAATTTGTATGCACATACGTCAAATCAATACTGAACGATCATTTTATTTTCGATGACTTATGTTCTTAGACAATAAGACGTACGTCAAAACAATTCGCTAACAAATTTTTTCGTAAATTGTATGAAAAATTTGCCGTAAATGCCAAAATTTGGCGTTTACGTCAAAACAGTACTTGAACTTGTTGATTTTGATGGATATACGTCAAAACCATTCTGAATATCTCAGCAACGAAAAGAGATAGACAAAAAAACCGATAACAGATTTGAAAAGAGCGCCCTCGAAAATATAAGACTGCATACCCAGTTCAAAATATGAGTTTTGGCGTATACGGCACTTCAATACTAGGGCGACGAACTGTCTTTTTTTGGTTTTTTTTTTGTGTATTGTAATGACTGGTTAGTTTTGTGTTCAGTATAGCAACATTCGTGGGCTTAGGAAAAATTTCCATGCTGCATACGTTCATATTGTTTTGAACAAGCCAGCTGTTTTGGTTTAAGCGAAACTCAGGTTGGTGAAACCGCCACCGCCGATCACTCGGAGTTTAACATTTTCGGTTATAGCTTAGTACCTTTATTCTTTTCTCACCATGGTCTAGCCATATATGTAAGGAATGATGTTGCCTATCAACTTTTACCACAATATGGTCAGTGCACCAACACAAATTTTAATTATATGTGGTTTAAATCCACCGTCCAAAGGCATTCACACGTGTTTTATTTATCGTAGCCCAAGTCTGGATAGCAATTCAACTTCTAACGAATTCGATGCACTGTCCGAATCTATTCAGAGAATTATATCCCATTTGCTGAGTTAAACCACCTGACGCAGTTAGTTGACGAGCTAACTCGGATTCCTGACGTTGACACTCTTGTTGACTTGTTTCTTATTTCTGATCCTAATAAATATGCGGTTAGTGTATTATCACCTCTAGGAACATCAGACCATTGTGTCATATATGCAAATTTCTCATGCCAAAAAAACCAGTTAAAGGTAAAACTCATAAGAAAAACGTATGGCAATATGAGAAAGGCAACTAGAACGGTCTCAACGATTTCTTCTGGAACTTTAACCGGTAACTATGCTTCCTCGATAGTGACGTGGATTCCAGCGCAGATACGATTACAAACTTAATTCTTTGTGGAATGAGAAATTTTATCCCGATTAGGGTAAAATCTATCAAACCTAAAGAAAACTCATGGTTTGATTCGAGCTGTAAAGAGGTTATTAGGATCAAAGATGTTAGTTCCCGGATTTATAAAGCCAAATTAAATTTTAGCATGACCAGAAATTACGGTAAAAACACAACCATGTCGCAAAGGTAGTAAAAATTTCTGGTCATTTGTAAAAATTGTGAGCAACACTACATCATCGTCAGTTCCTACGCTCGTTTCCAATGACACTCCTTTTGTAAACTCGATTGATGAAGCCAATTTGCTTGCAGCACAGTTTACTGTTAATTCGATGCTGCCAATGAGTGACATGACTCCTCCTGTACTTGAAAGCGTAAACGTTTCTATGAGACAAATCTTCTTTCACACTCGTACAATTGCTAGAGTACTAAAAGATCTTGACATTCACAAATCCGCTGGCTCGGATAGTATTCCCGCTATTGTTCTGAAGAGGTGTTCTTCAACGCTTACAAAACCACTTTCCATCTTTCCTATTCTACTGGTCTCTTTCCGAGTGGATGGAAAACTGCATTTGTCCATCCTGTCCTTAAAAAAGGCGAATCCTCCACCCCCTCTAACAGTGGAACAAATCTTTACATCGTTTTGGAGAAAGTACCTAAGATTATTGCACTTGATATTTCAAAGGCATTTGATAGAGTTTGGCATCAAGCTCTCTTATTGAAAATGCATGCTTTGGGTATAGATTAATCTCTTCTTTGTTGGGTTAGAAATTCCCTTTCGGACCGTTCAATTCAAGTAGTATTGGACGGGTTCAAATCTTATATTCACAAAATAAACGCTGGTGTGCCCCAGGGTCTCCGACGCTCTTCCTTATTTTTATAAATGATCTTTTGTCTGAAACTACTAGCCCACTAAATTGTTTCACTGATGACAGTACCGTCAGCTCTTCATATTCGTTTTTTTACCGATACATTTGCTTCTCTTGAACACCGCTGCAAGGTCTCATGCCTGTCATTGTTTTATCGTTATTTTATAAACAATGCTCTATTGAAATAGCCAGTTGCATTCCTCCCAGAGAGAAAAGAACTAATAGAGAGAACCAACTTCGACGGTTGCTCTCTTTTTGCCTACAAGCTGTGATTTGCACACCAACTTGCATATGTATTAACTCCATATAAAAAAAATGTGGGGAACAAATCATTATGCAAGTTGGTGTGCATACTCACCACCGAGAGAAAAAACTTTTCTCTCTTTTCTCTCTGCTCACCACCTTTTAAAAATGGCGGATGTAGTCAGCTGTTCAGAGGTGTTCAAAGAAAATTCAAAATTGTGTATGAACAACTTTTTGGTACTCTCATTGGTTTCGTTTGGGAGTAATATCATTCGAATATAAAGTGAAATTAATTACTCTTGTTAGGTGCCAGAACAATGAAGATTTAGAAACAATTCTAAATTACGCATTTAGAGAAATATTAGTTAGTTATTTTAAGTCAGTTTTAATCATTAAGTAAGTAAAATAAATTAGGTGGTGCAACAGTCCAATGAGAATTAGGACCTAGAAACATACAACTCTGAAAGCCAAAGCACTACTACTATTATTTTTTTACTATAAGCTGCGTTTATGCGTTTTATTTTCGCTCAGACCGTTGTGCAAAAAAACTCAGATTTGTTTCAATTTTCAGAGTTTATCGATGTGAGAGTTGCAGGAACATTGAAAACGAGAGTTACAGAATAAGATGAAATAAAACAACTCAGGAACATTGAAAACATGTTTATATACTCATCTCTTTTTTCAATTTCTATTTTATTTGTGTATACTCGTTGTTTATTTTCTTTACATTACTCACGACATTTCCAAATGCTGAAAATAAGTGATTTAAGTAGAGACTAAATAAAAGGACCGTCAACTTGTTACTTCTGTTGCCAGTTTTCATTGCATAAGATTTGTGAATAGGTGATAAGCTATTCTTACTGCTTTCCCCTAAGGTAGTGTGTTGCTTTTAAAGGCTTATGTACATAAGCCGAAAAGTACTTTTGTACAAAAGTAAAAATATTTGTATTCTCGCTAGGTCAGTGGTTTTGTGAAAAGAATATACAAATTTGTTTATCAACCAAAATTTAAGTCTTATGCATCATTTTTACAAGTTTTCCAGTTCTAACTATTTATATCTTATCTTTCAGTTATATACCGACAAGGAAAAATCTGTGAGGGAAAGTTCTAACTACAGTTTTTCTGAAAGTGCATTGTGGCTCATTCATAGATGTTTGCTAAAGTTTTTAGGCTATTCATAATTAAATGCAAATCAAAGTTAAGGGCTAAGCCTGAATAACTATAAACATAGAAAATGCTGTGTTCAAGTAATTATTATCGCAGCCAAATTTCATAATTGATTTTTTTGGTGTATAAAAAAGCTGAACAATTAATTTATGACAGATAAATTTTACGTTAACACTAAGTTCCAGAAAATATCGATTGATACCGCAATTGCAGAAGATATGAATATTTTATATAAATATTCCTGGTAAACTGTAGAACTTTATTATTTCCGCCTTTTATAATTCAATGTAAAATAATTCAATGCAGTATATTTTAAATAATATAAATAAAGTCTAGTCTAAAAAACCTTAACCTTGTTACACTCTTTCTGCACACATCCTTTCTTGTTTTGGTTGTTAATGCCATCTATCTGTAACTCACAGAAAGAGAAGGGAAAAACAAATTCACCACAAACTACCGGTATAACTTCATCCGTTATTTATTGACAAACAAAAATGTTTTGCTAGAATTAATTTGAAGGAGTATTTTTGTAGATATAAAAACGACAAGATGTTAGCAAAATTAAAAAAAAAAAGAAATTCATGAGAATTACAAATATTATAATGAGACTCTAAAAAACATAGCCTTCTTGGCTATCAATAAATAAAAATGAGAAATGTCGCATTTCCCGGAACTGATGTTTTTTTGTGTACTCTTCTCCGAGGTTAAAACATGTATACACCGATACGAATTCAACACGCTATAAAAAATGAGAGTAATATGTTTCGAAGGGACGGAGACGAGGGAATTTGGTTCTCTCGATTAGTTTTTTCTCTCTGATTCCTCCCCTTAAACAATTCAACCGTAATACCGGTACTGCTACATAGGAATGCCCATCAGTTTACCCTTGAGCCCAATTTCGGACGTATTGTTAAGTACAGCGATTTTTTCTTTAGCCGCATGTCGAATGCTTTACCAGGCTCAATATTTCCCACTCATTACAATGTGCAGACATTCAAAACCATTCGGTTTCTCCTTTCTAATCCTAACCTCCTTTCCTAATTGCTCGCACTGTGTTTAATCATTATAAGGGTAACCATAACCCCTTTAGTGCGCGCACAATATAAACAAAAAAAAAAAAGCAAACCTTTTAGGATTGTAGTAAAAATTTAAAAAAGTAATTCCCGTATTCTCGCACTAAAGATAGAAACCAAATTATGATGTCGGGCACTGAAAAGGCAAATGTACTGGCCGAAACATTTTGAAATAATCAATTGTTTTCTAGCATTACTACAGGTAACATTTCTGATGAATGTTTAGTTTCAAACTCAATTTATTTGGGTCACACTAGTGCTGCTAATAGTGATATATGTAGATCCAGTTACAACTGACGACATAAAGGACGTTTTAATTTCTTTTAATTTAACTTCTACATTTGTGAGGCGGTCACCGTCAACATCGAGCGCTACATAACAATGATAACTAATGTCTTATGGCCCAAATTGAACCATATGGACCTAGACGACATGTGGTTTATATAGCAAACGCCACGACATCTACACACAACATCTATCCGCCCTTATTGAAAAACCCAGAATAAACTATCAATATCATATTTTAAAGTTGTTTGAGTTCTTTTTAATTCTAATCTAGATTTCACGGAGTATGTTAATTCGATTGTTAGTAAAGTCAACTCTATTTAAGGATTTTTTTAACGTTCGTCTAAATCTTTATGTTACTCTCGCTCTAATATAACACTTTGGTCCGACCCCATCTTGTTTACGCATCCCTGATCCTTACGACCTTTCCCCTTATGATTTTATGGTTTAATCTTTATTTGAGAGCCCTATCAATGATATTATGTTTGAAGTATAATTAAGTCTAAATGGTTTCGCTGAGCATTCGAAAGGACCACTTTTCGATGACATTGGCGCTTAAATCAGTCTGAATTAGACTGATGGCATCGATTATGTTGTCTTTGAGGGCCGCGGTGGTTTGCGATTTATTCGCAGAGAAATGCGACTTAAGGGAGTCGCACAAGAAAAAGTGTAAATGGATTAAATTACACGATCTTGGTGCTAAATTCACGTCGTGTAGCGTCGGCTTAAGATACCCATGCCATTAAACTGCTCGAGCAGGTAATCGTAAACGTAATCGTAAAGGTAAACGTAGTGCCATACTGTTGAAACAATATGTTTTCGGCATGTATATTATCCAATTCAGACCAGAAGAAGCAAGGGCGGATCCAGACTTTTAATCAGGGGGGGGTCACACACTTAACATATAGACGAGTTTTTAGTCACCACTTAAAAATGTTCTTTAATGTTCTGTAAAGGAGGCTAACAAAATTAAGATAACAAATTAAAATACTACTTACATTAAGTAAGTTTTAAAAAAGTTTTTATTTCAACTTAAGTCTAAAACAAACACAACCGGTCACTTTCAGTTTCAAACAAGACATGATCTTATCTCCCTTATTGGAGTACTATTTATACTAAATGAGAACAAAGAGTTTTTTACAGTTAGTCACCTACTTATAATTAATATTTTTACGACTTCTTATTAAATGAAATTTGAGAACATTATTCATTTCCATTGTTCTGATATTTTACGATCAGCTGGTCCCATTTACAGTTGGGATTACGTGTGTTTCCGTTGGGATTAGTGTGGCTACGTTGACCTTAACTTAACATAATGTGTTTCTTAACCTTAAATTTACACATTTCAAGGGCTAAAGTAATTAAATTATTTTAAAACACTGTTGTCCAGCAAGGTGTAGTTTTTTTTGACGACTCCCTACATATGAAAGCATTCCAAGATTCCAACAGTTTTCTAAATATGCCATATTTAGGAGCTAAAACACAATAGCTTAGAAGGTTTTTGGTGCATTTCACGGAGAAATCTAAGAAATTGTTTTGAGACGTAGCTTTTTAAAAAAAATAATATGTACTTTTCTATTAATTATTTAAAAAAGGTTTTTCCTTATTGACCGCAAAAATCGTAATAAATAGGCAAAATTTGTTGTTGTTTTTAAATTTTAATTCTTTTTATTCAATACGAATGCATTTCGGTTCTCAGCTGCGGAACCATCATCAGCGGACGATTAAACAAAAACACAATGAGATTGAGATTACATAAATTACAATTTACAAAAGCTTGACTTTAAGAGAAAACAAAACAAAACAAAGAGTGTGATAAGTACTGTTTTGATCTATTCTCTTTCTTAATAGCGCTGAATAGTATGGAGTCAATTGGTCCAGATCCAGGTTCTAAGTTCATGAGGTTGTTGTTGATATATTATATGCATAGATTCATATGCGTCCAGTTTATTTGGTTTGTTTACTTTTTTTAAAAGTTTAAAATTGTCGTCAAAAGAAGTTATTGTGTGTGGACTATCGTTGTCTGGGTCAAATATGTGGGCTGCTATTGCTTTGTCTATCTCTTTCTTTTTCACGGATCGATGGTATTCGTTGAATCTAACCTCTGCAGCTCTTCTTGTTTGTCCAATGTATTTCTTGTTGCAGTTAGAGCAAGAGATTTGGTAAATGCCGCTGCATCGATAAGTTGGTATATGGTCTTTTGTTGATCCTAGAATAGATTTTAATTTGTTGTTGTTTGTATGTACAATGCTCATTTCTGATTTAGCAAAGACATGTATTAGCTTGTTGGTGATATTCGGGGTGAAGGGTAAAGTGACACGGTGTTTATTTGAACTTGTGTTTTGATCAAATAACGTACTGATGTTGGTGAGCGTTAACTTCTTCGAGTGTTTTTTGATCAAATGGTCTATGACTAATTTATCGTAGCCGTTCACATCAGCTATATGAAGTATTTGTTGGTATTCTTTCATGTAGCTTTCGACTGATAAAGGTAGACGGCATAATCTGTAAACCATTGAATGGAAGGCTGCAATTTTTTGATTATAGGCGCAATATGAATCATTTGTTATGTATCGATCTGTGGATGTGGGTTTTCTGTAGACACTGAACTCAACGTTTTTCCCTTTTCTCTTGATTTCAAGGTCGAGGAAGGGCAAAGTGTGAAGGGTGTCATCCTCTTTCTCGAAAGTGAATTTAATGCTATGGAATCTATTGTTGATTGTTGCGAGTATTCTGTCAGCTTCTGATTTCTTCACTACAGCAAAGGTATCATCACCATATCTATGCTAAATACGTGGTAGTTTACCTTCTTTTTGTAAATCAGATTCAAATTTACACATGCACATTCAAACAACTTCGGATGTAGTATGGGAAACGGCCTCACGCCATATGTCGCAGAAGCTTACATTTTGGGTTCTGATCCATGCTATGCTAAATACCGGTATCACCGGGGTTCTGATCTATGCTATGCTAAATACCGGTATTATTTTGGGGTACTAGACCATGCTTGGCAAACGTTAGATACCGGTATTATTTTGAGTTCTAGACAATATCCTAGCTGGTTCGATGATTCCGATGAATGCTTTGCACATAAAATTGACATCATACATTTTTTAATAAAAGTCTTACTTTGGAAAAATTGTAAATGGGTAATTGGCACAAAAGATAAAAGGTATAAAAATCCTAGAACTAAAATAAAAAAATTAGTGAATGTTATGAACGCGTAGCTCAAACAAAAACAATAAAAAAATAAATACATAACCAATTTACATATATATTATATATATATTAATTGAATAAAATAAAAACAAAAACGAACAAAATTTCTATTAATTTTGTATTTTTATTTATTATCTATTTGTTTACTTTAGTGTCACAATATTAGTTTTAATTTGGTTTATGTATACGCGAAGCGTTTCGGACTATATGTCCATCTTCGGGCGTTGAAAGAGAACTAACTGCCAATATTGTCATTATTATATCGATCTTGTTGTCTCGTCTGTTGTTTATTTTTATTTTTTTGTTTTTAATTGTTGTTAAGATTTGAGTATTAATTTGTAATTATGTGTTTGTCTCGTTTTTATCTATTATTTTGGTTTTTGTAATTTATTGCAGTGTCATATAATACGTTTCCTTTTATTGTTAATTTGTCGTTTAGAATGTTGTCTCGTTCTGTTTTGCTGGCTTATATATAAATGTACAATTCAGCGGGTGGTAGGTGGGTGGAGGTCGATATTCTGCCACGTCCTCCTTTGACCCCTGGAAAGTATTTAAGCAAAGTTAATTTTATAAAAGATCAATAATAAAATAAATAATTATAAATACTTACGATATTTTATTTTTATTTGTCAAGGCCAAAAATTGTCTCTTAAACTTTCTATAAAACGACCTTTGCTTAAATAGGCTAAGAGCAGTGATATATTAAACATAAAAAATCTTCTAAATAAAACTTAACAGACCTATTTTAACATCCCAATTTACTATTTTCTTTAGAAAAAACCTACAAAAAACTACTAAAAACTGGTAAAAATAGTTTCTACTAAAGCATCTTGAAAACAGAGAAAGATATTGACTTCAAACTTATTTAATTTAATACAAAAAATGTTGAAAATATAGTTTAAAATAAATCAAGCGATAGTTTTTTCCTTTAATTTAAACCTAAAAAAAGTACTAAAAAAACGTGAAATTGATTCTTAAACTGAAATATCGGGTAAAGGAGAAAGAAAAAAGAAAGAAAGAATTGTTTTGACCTCGTACAAATTGTTGTTATTAACAACAATTTTTTATTTTACAGAAAACTAAAAACCTTAAGCAAAAAAAATAAAAAAAATTATTAACCTAATTGAATTTATAAATTAAATTGAATAAAGAAAGATATTGACTTCAAAGTTGTTTCATCCCATAGAAATATTGTTGTTTGTAACATTTTAAGACAATGTTTATTTTACAGAAACCAAACTCCTTTCAAAATATATTAATTTAACTTCTCGATACATCTATTTCCACAGAAAACAGCTTAAACTTACATTTTTGCATACTTACTAATACAATTTTTCTAAATAAGAAAAATTAAATTTTAAACATATTAAGCGCTTATCAATAGTAAGTTATCAGTGTGGGTCACATCCAAGCCTCTTTTTCGTATCATATCAAAATTGTAAGTTAAGTACCTACATCTATTTAAGTTCACAAAATGCGCAACATACCTACGTTTTGCAAGGACACCAAAAAAACAATTAACAAACCACAAAAAGACCGAAATTGAAACTCACGCTTTTGTCATATATATCTATGGATACATGTACGTACATACACACATGTGTTCAATATATGTGTCAAAAAAAAATCAAAATAATAATAAGGAATGCAACCAAAACTAAGCCTCATGTGCATCAGAGTTACCATACCATACGAATTTAAAATGTCTCGCAACTAACTTATCTTTTCTTCCTTTCTTAAATGTATTTTTTACATATGTATATTGTTTTGTTTGACATAGTAAAATATGACATGGGAAAATTAATAACACTGTTTTTTATTTTCATATTCAATAATAAATAGCATTAAAATCATAAAATACCTACATCGCTTGAACAATAATAACTGAAATATGGTAACATCAGGACTAAAACATCATCGAAACCAAAACAATTTCTGTTCTTCTTTGTCTCATGGACATTGAATTGAGAGAAAAAACAACTTTAGAATTTTGTATAGTTAGACACATAGCCAGAGAGAAAAAACTAATCGAGAGAACCAAATTCCTTCGTCTCCGTCCCTTCGAAACCTCTTACTCTCATTTTTTATACCGTGTTGAATTCGTATCGGTGTATACATTTTTTCACCTCGGAGAAGAGTACACAAAAAAACATCAGTTCCGGGAAATGCGACATTTCTAATTTTTGTTCATTCATAGCCAAGAAGGCTATGAATTCTCATTATAATATTTGTAATTCTCATGAATTTCTTTTTTTTTTTTAATTTACTAACATCTTGTCGTTTTTATATCTACAAAAATACTCCTATAATTCAAATTAATTCTAGCAAAACATTTTTGTCAATAAATAACGGGAGAAGTTATACCGGTAGTTCGTGGTGAATTTGTTTTTCCCTTCTCTTTCTGTGAGTTACAGATAGATGACATTAACAACCAAAACAAGAAAGGATGTGTTCAGAAAGAGTGTAACAAGGTTAAGGTTTTTTAGACTAGACTTTATTTGTATATATGAACAAGTACATGTTTTTTATAAATGTATGTTATGTTTATTTCAATAGTAATACCTTAACTAATAACTTAAGTACTGCATTATCTAAAATATACTGCATTGAATTATTTTACATTGAATTATAAAAGGCGGAAATAATAAAGTTCTATAGTTTACCGGGAATATTTATATAAAATATACAATCGATATTTTCTGGAACTTAGTGTTAACGTAACATTTATTTGTCATGAATTACTTTTTCAGTTTTTTTTCTAGGTCTGGTCCTAATTCTCATTGGACTGTTGCACTACCTAATTTATTTTACTTACTTAATGATTAAAACTGGCTTAAAATAACTAACTAATAATGGGTGTCCCAAAATTAACGCAAGATTTGAATTAAATAGAAAACGCCGTTTTTAGTCTTTTGATAGTTATATTTTTATTGACTCGTAAAGTACATAGGATAGGGTTATGTATGGAATAACACATCGGACAAATGGCCTCCACGGCTTTGCATGCACATGCGCACTCTTTTGTTGAAATTTTCCATGACCATTCTGCATAAATGTGGCTGAATTTCGTTGATGCAGCGTTGAATCTCCTCCTTTAATGCACGGGTAGTTGTGGGCTTGTTGACATAGACTTGTGATTTCAAATAACCCCATAAAAACAAGTCTAATGGTGTTAAATCACACGATCTAGGAGGCCAATTTTGATCACCGAAACGAGAGAGTACACGACCTGGAAATGTCTCATGCAGTAATTGAATTGTTTCACGGGCTGTATGACATGTGGCACCGTCTTGTTGAAACCACATATTGGACACATCAATATCATCCAATTTTGGCAGAAAGAACTGTGTAATCATGTCACGATATCGAGCACCAGTAACAGTCACTGCTTGACCAGCATCATTTTCAAAAAAATATGGCCCAATTATGCCTCCAGCCCAAAATCCACACCATACAGTCACGCGTTGTGGATGCATTTGTTTTTTGACAATCACATGTGGGTTCTCCGAACCCCAAATGCGGCAATTTTGGCGATTGACAAAGCCATCAAGATGAAAATGTGCTTCATCGCTTAGGATGATTTTGCTCGAAAAATCAGGGTCCACTTTTACTATTTTTGAAATATTCTTTAATAATGAAGACACGTTGTTCTCTCGTGTGACGCTCCATTTTTAATAACCCTATACTGTTAGCTGTCAAATTGCTTTTTTTTCAGGGTTGCCAACACTTCAATGCACAAATGGCGGCAAATTCAAATCTTGCGTTAATTTTGGGACACCCTTTATTTCTCTAAATGCGTAATTTAGAATTGTTTCTAAATCTTCATTGTTCTAGCTCCTAACAAGAATAATTAATTTCACTTCACATTCGAATGAAAACGTTGTTCATACACAATTTTGAATTTTCTTTGAACACCTCTGAACAGCTGACTACATCCGCCATTTTTCAAAGGTGGTCGCCATTTTTAAATGGTGGTGAGCAGAGAGAAAAGTTTTTTCTCTCTGGTGGTGAGTATGCACACCAACTTGCATAAGGATTTGTTCCCCACATTTTTTTTATATGGAGTTAATACATATGCAAGTTGGTGTGCAAATCACAGCTTGTAGGCAAAAAGAGAGCAACCGTCGAAGTTGGTTCTCTCTATTAATTCTTTTCTCTCTGACATAGCTTTGAACAGGCATACTGGCAAGCCAATATGTGAAATCAAAAACAGCTTTTTGTAAAATATGGGACATTTTCTTCTATGGGGATGAGACATCTGTATAGTTTCTTATCTGTGCTTAAATGTTATATTAATTTGTTTGTAATTTCTTTTTATTTTATTTAATTATGTATGTTTCATTCTACTTATTCTACTTTTGTATTTTTCAAGTAAAAACAAATCATAAATGTGTCAAAACGATAGCAAAACGACCACCAAAACCAAACATAAATATATACGAGTAGGTATCGTTTTAAAATACGAATTCTTATATGGTGCTGAACCATTCAGTTTTTCATTGTTAATCGTAACACCAACATTGCGATAACTACATAGGTATGTTTACCAAAAATATCATACTTCTTTGCTAGTACCCGTAGCAAGATGGTTAGTGCGTTCGACTGGAAAAGGCCTTCGACAACATATGGTTAGAGGGTCTTTACGCTTTACCTAAAACTGAGCAGGCTTGGCATAAGCAAGCCATTGTTGTATATACTTTATGATATGCTTAACGGTAGAAAGTTTGTTGTAAAAAGTGGCAATGTAACTTTTCTACCACAACATTCTTAATTAAAAATGGTCTTCAACAAGGAGCGGTGAATTCGCCGATTCTCTTCAGCATTTACACCAGCGATTTGATAGGTATAGTCTTACAAAGGCAATTACGTACGCCGACGATCTACATAATTGCGTACAGAACGGCCCGACAGGTTGAGGTTATTAGACAAGATTCAGCGATATTGCGACGACTGGAAACTGAAAATAAATGTCCAGAAGTCGGAGACAATTCTGTTCCAGACTCCGTTGGCTGGGCCACGAGGGATACGTGCAAGAATTGGCGCAAGATGGTCATCGTTGATCTTCACGGGCAGCGATTAGCGAGCAAAAGTAGTGAAGTACCTCGGTATCTGGTTATATCAGTATTTATATTTCAACAGGCATATAAATGCTGCTCTGACCAGGGCCAGAGGAGCCTTCGCTCTGACGAAAAGGCTGTTTTACAGCAGTCGGCTTGACCCCAGAGTGAAGGTAATTTTCTACATGGCCCTCATACGGCCGATTATCGTTTATGGTTATCCTGTGTGGTGGACGTGGCCCCTTCCCAAGTGCGTTACTGCGTGCATTACTATTCCAACGAGGTCCTATACAATAGGGATCGAATGAACAGAATTGACAATTTCGTGATAAAACTCGTTTGAGGTCACATTGCAAGAGCTATGTCTTTGACCAACAATTTTATTTTCAGGCCGTTCTATCCGAACGACGAGTATTTTGAAAGTGCACGCTGGAGCGGCTTCATTCCACCAGAAGTATTCCTCTTTTAAGATAGATGCGGTCTGATACAGGATAGATTGGCAGTTTCGCTAATCTACCACGTCAGACGACGAACCGTGGATATGCGACTCCTGTACATGGCACAAGGCGGAGCAGAGTTCCTTCTGTTCAGTAGGATAGGGTGAAGCAGGAGAGCCAGTTTTGGTGGCTACAATCGGCACTTGATAGTGGGTAGTCGGGATGGGGTTTTAAGCCTTGACCAGCTTACATACTTGTTTATAGTTTTAGGGTTTAGTTTTAAGTAGAATAGGCATGGAAATAGAAAAAAAAATGAAAAACAAAAAATGTTAGATACACACAGCCCTATTAGGGTTATCGAATATCAACACGATATTTGATAATAGTTGATAATTATCAACAAAATTAATGAATCGGTATTATGGTGATCAATTATCAATATTTTTGATAAAAAGTGAATTAAAAGATCTATTGTGAATAGCTTTATTGATAAACTCAGTATTACGGCTATCAAACATTATTGATACCCATCAAATATTCTATCAGCTACAAAAACTTCGTTGACAAACGTATCAAATATTCGTAAATGGTAAAGAATTGTAATTTAAATACGATTTATAAAAGTTTTTTTTGTAGTTTTTACTAGAATTGTTGTTTGAAGGCAATTGTACTGAGGAACGAAAGTTTACCGTGCAAGCCAAAATAAACAGTATTACGAGATGCTATTATTATTAAGAAAAAAGAGAAATTTATTTAATAAAAACAACTTACATTATTCCGCCGAAATTATTTATAGACCAAAGCACAAGAACTCAACACAAATGACAAACGTCAAACACCAAACAAAACCTATTCACAATCGTATATTGATTAGTGTTCACAATGGGTGAAAAATTATCATTTGATACTCATAATACCAAATTATCAATAAATTGATAGAAGTTATCAGTTATCAAATAATTGATAGTTGATAGCCATAATAGGGCTGTTAGAGTGTCCGTATGGGATCAGTAAGTTAGTTGTAAGTTATGGTTAATTAGGGTAGTTTTATGAATTTTTGTCTAGCTTTAAGATAGGTTTAAGATTGAATTAATAAAAATTAATTTAAAAAAAAAACATTAAAAAAAAGTGCGTTCGACTGTCATGCCAGAGGTCTTGGGTTCGATCCCTGCCTATGCCATCTAAAGTTTTGTTCACGGGTACTGCCTCTTGCGAGGAATGAAAAATTCTTCGAGAGTAATTCTTGTCATGCAAACTGCTTTCTCAAATTAGCCGTTCGGATTCGGCTCAAAACTGTAGGTCCCCTCCATCCCTGACAAAAAAACACTCGCACACAGGTATGGTTGAGAGTTGTAAGTCACTAGGCCCTTGTTCTCAACGGACTGTTGCCCCACCCAATTTATATTTAAATTTATTTATTTAATCATAATTCTTCATACAAGCCCTGAGCAGAAATTTAAGGGTCCAAAAATCAAAAGCACGCATGTTTCCTTTTATAATATTTTTATTGGTTTTTCAATAATTAATAACTACATTCATAATAAAAAGGCTTTTATTAATATAAAGTTCTGTTGATATAATTACTCAAAACTATTCAACGTCCAGTAAAAAGTTAAAACACGTATTTGAAGAAAGAAAGAAAAAACACCGAAGAACGAGGAGATGAAAAGTGCTAACGGCACTAAAAAACTGTCTAATCGTCAGTTTCGTCATATGTAGGACTGCTTGGCGAATAGGCTGGGCTTGTAGGGCTGTATCCTGTTGAAGAGGGAACAGTCGGCGAATACATAGGACTAGATGGGGAATAGTTCCTTGAAGTTGGTGTATAGTTTGGACTTGTGGGTGAATATTTAGGACTGCTCGGTGAATAAATTGACATATTCGGTGTGTAACGCGGACTTGTCGTTGAATAGTTGCTTCCAGTTGGGCTATATTGGTTGGCCGGAGAGTGCTGTGGCGAACTTGGTGAATATAGCGGTGAAGTTGGTGAATATTTGGGGCTTGCCGGAGAGTGTTGGGGTGATCCTGGGGTGTACTGTGGGCTTCCGTCGTAAGAGGGCGAAGGTGGCGAATAAGTCGGCGAAGTTGGCGAGTATTTGCCTCCTGTTTGTGAGTATGCTGGGGATGCGGGAGAATAGTGTGGGGATGCTGAATAATTGGGAGATGTAGGAGAATACGATGGCGTATTCGGGGTGTAGTTTGCCGATGATGGAGAATACGACGGCGATGCCGGCGAATAACACGGCGATGTCGGTGAATATGATGGACTTGAAGGGGAATAAGAGGGGGAAGTTGGGGAGTAACTGGGGGAGTTGGGTGAATAATTTGTGCTGGTGGGAGAATAAGCACTGTTGGGCGAATATGTATTTGATCCACCTCCCGAAAATGACGGTGTCGACGAGGATTGATATTTTGAAGTTGGAGAATAAATCGGGGATGTTGGTGAATAACCGCTGGATGTTGGAGAATAACCCGTTGACTGTGGCCCGAAATTGGGCGTTGTAGAAGTGAATCGTGGGCTTGCTGACCCATAGGCTGGACTTGTTGGAGAATAATTGGGGCTCGAAGGTGAATATGTTGGCGATGCTGCTCCAGGAGACGAAGCGGTGTAATGGGGACTCGTTGGTGAGTACGCAGGTGAGGCACTCGGAGATGGTGGGAAAAACGGCGACATCGGTGGTCCAGGGGAGCTTGGTGAAGATCCTGGATGACCCGGAGACCAACTTGGTGACATTCCAGATGCATCTGATTGTGCAGAAGGAGAGAAACTGGGACCGCCTGGAGTCATGCCGCTTACTATAAAAGAAAAAACAAAACAAATGTATTTAATTTTGTCATAAGTGCAATAATTTAAATTGTAATTTACTTGTTCCTGATGGTGGCGAGAAGAATCTCGGAGTACCACATTGCACCCATGGTGTCATAGGTGGTGTCATGCTTGGTGTTGATGCTGCTCCAAAGAACATACCTCCGACTAGATTGCCAGCACCCAATGTACTGGGGATTTCAATTCCAAACCGACATTTCTCTGCGTCTAATAGCAAATCAAAGCAACCTTAAAAGGAACAGAAAACACCGTTTAACGAAATAGTTAAGCAATGACAAAATAAAAAACACAAACAGCTTACCAGTTCCCATCTTTGGCAACTGCCCCATAATAATATTCTCAGAAACACCTCTCATGGGATCAGTTTCTGCATGAGCAGCCGCATCCATCAACACATCAACAGTTTCCTCGAAGGAACATCTCATAAGAGCACCAGTATCCTGTCTGTTGATACCGTGCCGAGTGATGGCCATCAAATGGCCCTTCGCTGTCATTACGTCACACAACAAAGCCAAATGTCGGTAGTTCACGTACAATCCGTAGAACTGCAGCACAGCATTCATTTCCTTTTCAACCGACTTACGCACAGCCTCTATTCCCAATACTTGGAAAATTTCACAAATATCATTAGAAAACGTTCTTACAGGGTCCACGTCCCGCTCACTCAGAACCTTCATCATTGATGTACCATCAGTTTCCAGAAGCCACTCTCCGATAGCTTTGAATTCACCAGTTTCGGTGATGACAATACGCTTCTTACTGTCTGTTTGTGGTAAATGCATATACACTTTGCCAATGGCCTCGATACCCTGCAGGGTCATGTCGGACAACATATTTGCCTCAATGCAACGCAGGAACATGTCATCTTCCATCTTATCCACGGCATCCTCCTCGGAGTCTTGGAATTTGTTTTCTTCGTTGTTCATTATACGAATTCGGAGGACGAGTTTATCTGCATTGTCGTCATTAAAGATGCAGTTCAAGTCATCTCCGAAGCCAGCGTTAATCTTCTCGGCAATTTGTTCCATCGTTAGTTTCTTATCTGTCATACGCTTGCGATCGAGTTCGATACGAAGCAACCACGGAGATATACGTGTGGGGTCGAAATCAGGCATTTCGTAGTAAACATTAACAAACTCCTGATCCTCTGATATGACTGTGCGCTGCGGATCTGGGTCGTAGTAAATAGCTGTATTTGCTGTGACCTTACGCAAAGTTGTGTGTTCCAAGCGACAGAGGACGTTCTTGGCTTTTTCTGCATCACGAGCCGCACCTCCAGTAAGAAACACCGTTAGGGATGGAGCCTTAGGTTTCTTGGATATATTGATAATTTCCTTGAGACGGGGTACACCCAGTGTTACGTTCTTCGATGACACACCAGCAAAATGGAAAGTGTTCAATGTCATCTGGGTGGCAGGCTCTCCAAGTGACTGAGCAGCCAAGGCACCCACCATCTCACCTGGATTTGCCTGCGCCTGTTGGAAGCGTGTTTCGATTTCTCCGATCAACCACTCAAAGGCTTCAGTAGAGAGACGGAATTCTTCCGCCACATACTTGGTGCACAGAGTTGAACGAACCAAGCACTGGAAGAGTAACGTGGCGTTTTCGTTGGCTTGTTTGGAAAGCCGATCGTTTCCTACCACTATTACACAACGCTGCAGAAGATCCCTCACACCGTGAATTACTCGTAGTGGACTCAAATCAGTGGGTACACGTTTGTTAATATGGAAAATCTTCTGGACATTCCAGATCATACGTTGCAAATTACAAGGCAATACGACCTTTGATTCTCCACTGGGGAAAATTTGTCTTAGAGCCTCACGATCGCGACACAACTGTTCCCATTCCGTTTCCAACTCTGGTAGGGCGTTATTCGATTCGCTTAACTCCTTGATCACATCATCGGCGAAAACCTTCCGCATGTAACGTTCATTGGACCAATCAAATTTAAACCTCTTCTCAAATGACTTATTCGAAAGTTTGACTGTCGGTAAATTCTGAAATTCGACAGTTTCTCCACACAGACCATCTTCACCGTAACGCAACTGAATCAGTTGACCCACTGAATTACGAACTGTACCGTCATAGTTTACCATGACAGACTCCATAGCCTTTATCAGACGACGCTGAATATAACCAGTTTCGGCTGTTTTCACAGCAGTATCAATAAGACCTTCTCGACCTCCCATAGCGTGGAAATAGAATTCGGACGGTGTCAGTCCGGCAAGATATGAATTTTCTACGAAACCCCTGGATTCAGGACCGTAATCGTCTTTGATGAAATGTGGCAGGGTACGCTTACGAAAACCATATGGAATACGTTTACCTTCGACGTTCTGTTGACCCACACAGGCAATAACTTGAGAAATGTTAATGTTGGAACCCTTCGCACCAGACACCACCATAGCCTTTAAATTGTTGTATTCTGTCAACGATTTCTTAGCAGAGCCACCAGTTTTGTCACGAGCATCGTTTAAAATACGATTTACTTGATTCTCGAAAGTCTGACGTAGGGTATTACCTATTAAGAAATACAAAAAAGCTTCATTAGAAACCATAATAATATTTTATTTTAAAGTTTTAGGAAATATTTCATTTTTCCGAGAGCATTATGTCAACTAGAGTATGTTTCAAGTTCAAGAGCGTAAGGAAAATATGGAAGAATTTAAGAAAAGATATACAGGTGCACAATGGTCTTCAAGTTTTGAATATCAAAATGGGGGGAAAAACAGAGTTTGCTAAAGCATTGCACATTCTCGATGTGCGATTAACATAAGAATCTCTATACTTGAAAGTACGTCAGAAATTGAGCTCAAGGGTAAACTGATGAGCGTTCCTGGAAGCTCGATTATTACAGCTAAATTGTTTATGTAACTCTACGCCACGTAGAAAACCAATGCATATTGGTCTACAACTCTCGCATCATTCCTGTGTGCAAATAATTCAAGGGATTATTGCGACCTACAGCTTTTATTTCGAAGTGTATGAAGAACATCCTTGAAGCTGATACAATGCCGACGCATTTTAAAACTGTATTGACAGCGGAGGAGAATCTTCATACTTTTAGCTATGCTTTACAGGATGTGCATGTGTTTGAACTTAACTTTCAAATTTCACTAAGAGAACTTGAAGAACAACAAAGCTTCGGGGAGGCATGGCATTCCAGCTAAGTTGTATAAAAATGCAACAGAACAACTCAAAAAATACATTGTGGATTTTTTCAATTTGATCTATAGCAATACTTGTGTTCCAGCTAGCTAAATGGAAGCTAGGTTTGAAATTATAGGAAAGAATTTCTTTTCAATTTAATGAAAAAAATTGTCTCCGCAATTTTATATGGAAGACACAAACTTGGATTGAAAACAACAACATGCTCAGCAAATTCCAAGCTGGTTTTCGACCTTAATTTTCAACCACAGATCATATTTTTGCTATAACTAGTATTGCTACAAAATATACATATCTAAAAGAATAAGAAGCTGTATGTGTTTTTTGGACTTTTAAGCATTGCTTTATAAACTGGCATCGATCGGAGTTTCAACAAAGTTTTTAATGCTGTACAGAATGGTTTGATACGCCCACTGGTGTACCACAGGGATGCATTTTGAGTCCTATTCTGTTCGCCTTGATGATGTAGCTGATATTTTACGCGAAGGGCGTAAACTTTGCGGGAGATCCCAAAATGGTGCTTCTCTATGCAGATGACTTGGAGCTAATATCAGACAATCCCTTTTCGCTTAAACTTCAAATAAATCGATTAGAAACATACTTCAAGACGATCTTCATATTAGCATATTCAAAACAAAAATAATGATCTTTCGAGAGTGGACAGACAGGAAGACTACGGGAAGAAACTTGGCGACTCAATAATGAGCGGATAGATGTGGTGACAAAATTCAAATACCTTGGCGTATTGTTGTCATCGAACCTAAACATGCAAAGGAAAAAAGGGCTGAACATCAACTTGATGCGGTCGAAATTTTTCGCAAATCCAAATATAGATTTTGTATATAAATATCAAGTTTTTAGCGCTACTGTCAAAACGTGTATGTGTTATGGAGTGCAGGTTTTTGGGGTCAGTCTCATTGAAGAATCTGAAGCTGTTCGAAGATATTTCTTTAAGCGAATATTCCAACCTATGACATACGAGCACATGTAGAATCTGGTTTACCTCCCAAAAACTGAAAGCGCATTCAGATTATTACATAAAATTGATGAAAGAAATGAAAATAGTCTTCATAGATAAACCGCTTTAAGATCATTGAGAACCAATGCTTCTCCTTTTAGGGAATGGAACCAACTGGCCTTATCGTATGACATCACACTACTGCTATATGAGACAAACAGATCTTTAGTAAAACTGTAAAATACAAGAGAACATCAAAATATCTTCCATTTTTTGGTAGATTGCCATATTTCTACAAGAAATCCGAAGGTTAGGTTATATAGAATGATTTAGAGATGGAAGTGATGCAAGATCATAAATAAGGGGCCCTACTATGTAACTCGATTCTACAATGAAATTGCTCGAATTCGAAAATTTGGTACTATGTATCTGTTTGACTACTTTCGAACAAACGAGA
Source organism: Eupeodes latifasciatus (assembly GCA_920104205.1). NCBI lineage: Eukaryota > Metazoa > Arthropoda > Insecta > Diptera > Syrphidae > Eupeodes > Eupeodes latifasciatus. Next base: position 174,445,904 of record OV049924.1, on the reverse strand, counting down.
ATCGAATAGTTCTAGTAGTGCCAATTATATTCTTATGAACTTTCGAATAAACGAGGAACTACGTAACTCGAAAGTAGAATTCAAAACAAGACAAAATCGAAAATAATCACTCTATCAAATCAAATGTGTTTGCGAACGAAGTTTTTTTTTGTCGAAGTGTAAGTAAAATGTTATAAATTATTAATAAGCAATTGGAATTTGAAAGTTTTTCATTCAACTTTTTGTGTTTTATTATTTTAGCACCCCAATTACACCGGGAATTCGTGATTTTTGCCAAAAATAGCTTTTGGACTTTCGTGTCTCTTCATTCCTCATTCATTTCAAAATTCATCATCACCGGGCACAAATGGACTCTTTCGATTGAAGTCAAAACTTCGGCAAGTATTTTTGACATGGTTTGCTGTGCACGTCCAGCGTTCTTTTCACCACCGATTTGGTTTTGGTAACCTCTTGTTGCTTCAATGCTGCTGATAACTTAATGATAATCGGAAAAGCATTTTGTCTTGTGCGAGTAGTCATGTCGGATGATATGGTGTTAAGTAAGAACATAAATCCGTCTTTAGAAAGACGATAGTTCTTAACAAAACTAAAACAAAAGTATATATTTTTCATTAAGAATGCGTTCAAATATTCTACCGTATAGATAATGGGTCCGCCAAATAACTTTTTTTTTGGCTATAAGAACATCGAGTGTAGCTTCAAACAGTGACTCGTTTTGGATGTATCGGCTATTCAATGTACGGGTTTTCTGTGCCCCAAATGCGACAATTTTGGTTGGTTACAAGATTAAAATGAGCTTCATCTGAAAAGATGATGAAGTGTATACACAACCATATTCGTTCAGCGGAAAGATAAAACTAATGAGCTAAGTTTAACCATTCACGAAATAAGCACTAGTTAAAAAAAACGTTCGATGGCGGACCCTATATGTGCAAATCTTTTCTCACTCAGCTCCATTATTTTGGAATTATCTCTTATTCTTTTGCGTTCAATTTGCTCGTACCGTTCTTCATTGCCTTGCAAATTAAACCAAAATCCAACGGTGTCCATTTTTGTTATAATTATTCTTGTCCAAAAATTTGATGTTTTATTTTAGTTTTTTTTTTTTTTTAACTGTCAAACAACTCGATACTCGTTCGAAAGTAGACATTTTTTTGAAAACAAGTTGGTATAACCGGCATTCGATTCTACTTTCATACGTAGTACGATTTGAAAGTAGAATCGGAAATGAGTTTCGAATAGAATCAAAAGTAGAATCGAGTTACATAGTAGGGCCCAAGGTTTATCAATTCTCCAATTGAAGAAGCTGAATACGATGATCATACAGATCGTAAGAATCCTACCAAGGAAGACCCTGAAGGTAGATGAGAATTAAATTATGTTGAATTGATTCAATATGATTTTTAAGAATTTCGTAAAAGCATTTGTGAGGCATATTATTTTTAGATTTAGATTTATTTCTTATAATTTACTCAGTAAGATACAAAAACTTAAAAATTAGAGTAAACATCAGTACCTTAATACCATAAGTATATTTGTTATACAATTGCTTAAGTGACATTTGATATTTAATTCAAGAACAAAAATAAAAGAAAATCCTTTTACATCCTTAAACATTAGAAAAGGAAAAATAATTAAGCATATCCTTAACATATTAAAAAATTAATATAAAAAAACAAATAGAAAAATTAGAAAAATTATCATCATCAAAATCTCTCAAAAAAATCTGTGAGCACTCCTCGAAACCGGGTCGTGCAGCTTATCATCCTAATAGAACGAGGGAGTGAATTCCATAATCGAAAAGCACACATAAAACTGTCGTTCAGATACTAAATATGAGCAGCGTATTGGGATAAGGTCACAAGATCCACTAGATTGTGGGAAAATAATTTTATTAAATAGGTATTTCGGTTGACGTGATTGTAAAACATGGTGAAGCAAGGTTAAAGTTCTATGTTTGAATAGATTTTCCAGAGTGATGCCGTATAAAGATTTAGAAAAGTGAGATATAAACATAACGTGCATAGTCAGTTACTGAAAACTTCACAACAAAAAAGCATAACTGGAACGATTAAGGTATTAGCTAACATAGATCGGGTTTTCAATGGTATTAAATAATGAGAAGTCCAAAGCATACGAAGACCACCATACACCTTTCCTAACGTTAGTCTTATATGGTCATTCCAATTTAAAGTTTTATTAAACGTTACTCCCAAATTTTTCGCCGAATCAACGAAACCAATTGCTGTATTGTTCAGATAAATTGTCGGAAAATAGGAAGTGTCAATATTGATTCTGGAAATTACTAAGCACTTCGATTTTTTAGGATTCAAACAAAGGTCGTTTTTACGGGACCAGACAACTATTTTATCCAAATCCTCATTTACTTCGTATGCGCCATTCTCCAGCATTCCAAGTGAAAAACTATTATATAATTGTACATCATCCGCATACATGTGCAAGGAAGAGTTCAGCGAACAGGAAGGTAGATCATTTATATACATAGAAAACAATAGAGGGCCCAAAATAGAGCCCTGAGGAACACCTCTACACAAAGGTAGAAATGAAGACATCGAGTCGTTAACATACACTGCCTGGGACCTATCAGTTAAATAAGAAAGAATGAGTTTTGCTGATTGTGATGTGAAGCAAAACTGATTTTTAAGCTTTTTACAAAGTGTGATACGATTGACGGTGTCAAATGCCTTAGAGAAATCTAATAGAGTTAGAATGGTCACCTTATTATCATCGACAGCCACTCTTATGTTTTCCACAATCTCAATTAAGGCTGTGGTACAACTATGCTTAGGTCTAAAACCTGATTGATTGATGCATATCATTCCATTGGCACTAAGAAAACCCCTTATTTATATATTTATTAGTCTTTCCAAAGCCTTGGAAAGGAATGGTAAAATAGATATGGGTCGGAAATCATCACATTCACGATTTTTAGGAATAGGTTTCCAAACCGCGGGAAATGTACTGGTTATAAGAATAGAGTTGAATATATGAGTTATGTATTTCAGTACATAGGGCAGTATGGCTTTCAAAAAAACTGGATGCAGGCCATCAACACCGACGGAGGTAGACTTTATGGCTAAGATGCTTTCTAAAACGTCAGTTTCATCAACGGAAGAGAAACTAAAACCAGACCAAGAAAGTCCGTTTAACGGTGTTTCAAATAGTTGTGACTCATCCATTTGGTTCTCAGAGTATGAGGCATTTAATGTAGTGAATTTGTGGTTAAGTTCATTACAATCAATTGATGTAGCTTTTTTGGTCATTTGCTTACCAACATGTTGTAGCGTGAGGTTTATTTATTAAATTCAGCAGTTGAGGGAAGTTTGCAATTTTAAGAAAACAAATTAGTTGTACTTTGTAATTTTTTTAATTTATTTTATCCCGCAATATTTCAATTTTAATGTCAAATTCAGGGAAAAAGAATTAAATATCATTTCGGTAAAACAAAAACTTTGGTTCAGTTTATGTATTTTATTTCAGTTTTTACACAAAAAGTTTATAGTGCTCTTTTAGAAAGAAAAAAAAAAAACTTGGTACGTTTAAAATAAACGCTTGAATAAATCGAATAATAATTGCCACTTAATCGCACACGTCCACTCAGCAACACATACTTAAGTATATTGTATGTATATATTAAAGACGAGGATTAACATTGCAACTGTACAACGAAGAAAGAGTGACATAGGGATCATTAAATTCCTTTCCCATAATTCAACCTTCAGCAAGGCGTTCTGACTATAGATATGGGGTCCCTAATTTACCTCGGGGAAATAAAAAGTTATCAGGCTAATTCTCACAAAACAGTTTAATAGAGCCACCTTCATTCTTCTTGCCAAAAATTAGGCGGCTGGAACAGTTCATGAGAAGGATGTTCAAGACAAAATAAATTACCAAAAGAATATTGACGAGTAGAATAACCTTTTGGCTACTCAAGAAAAAGCCTTAAGTTAGAATTAAGCCAAGTTTCTGTCGTGTGGCAATGAATGAGTTAAGAAAGATATCAGAAGTCTTACTACGAGTCCCTCTTCCTTTAGTGGAAGAGGTTTAGTTCTTTCATTGAGTTTTATAAGAAACACCTTGTTTTAGAGATTAAATGAGTTTTCTTTATAAAAATGCATTCGGGTTCCTAATGATATGATATTTTTGTAGTTGGTCTTCAAACGTAAAGTTTCTACATTAATTTTGTTCACTAACAATTGTATTCTACTAACATCATGGCTTTAGGAGAGTGTGTCTATTTGAGAATGTCTACAAGAGTAACACTCTGGTAGCTATCCTACCCTTTCTTAGCTGTTCGTTCGAACTTATTTCGGTCAAGAGTTTTAGTCTTAAGAGGTCCTTTAAATTATCTCCGCAGTATCTGTTTTACCCACTATATTACTCTCAAGATCCTTAAACCAATAGGTTCAATCATATTTAATAGGAATTAAAATAAATTGTTATTTCATATCTCTAACCTGGTGTTGGTTCAAGTTCCATGTTGTGAGCCTTCTGAATAACACAGATGACATCGTCTTTGGCCTTCTTAATGGACATCTGAATCTCGTTATATGTCTGAGGATCAGCAATTGTATCACCAATACCGATGCTGTGGCCCTCCAGCAACAACCAGTTATTGATGACAGTCTGAATGTTACCATAGAAGCGACCGGCGATCTCGTGTCCCAATTCCAAGAAAACAATATGCAGCAACGATCCTGCTGAAGTACCCAGGGTCTTCTTACACAAAATGCCCATTATCAAATCTCCATGCTCGACCATGACTTTGGTGTCTCCGGGTGAGATCCATTTGTATGGTCCGTCATCTTCTTCATCGGGATGGGTTGAATGTGTACGAATCATGTTGACGTTGCCAGGAATAATCAGCGAGAATATTTGTTTGCCCGTCCACAATGGACGTGGCTTCAGAATACACGGTTGCGGTACCTTGCCATCCCAAGTTGGCAAGAACATCAGTAGATTCATTACCTGTTCGCGATTTATGAACACATCACGCTTGGTCATTTTTCGTACGGCCGTCAGGGTGTCCTGCACAATACCCATGACAGGTTTATTGGCCTGCGGTGTAATAATCTGTCGAGGAGTGATGTGAATGTTTTCGACTTCGGCACGCGTCTCCATTGACTGTGGGACGTGCAGATTCATTTCGTCACCATCGAAATCAGCGTTGTAGGGTGAAGTACACGACAAGTTCATACGGAATGTCGACCAGGGCAGAACCTTCACACGATGCCCCATCATACTCATCTTGTGCAGCGTTGGCTGACGGTTGAAGATGACCAAGTCGTCATCTCTCAAATGCCGCTCTACCTTGTAGCCGCATTGCAAGTGCAAGTCACTAGGTTTAGGGTGGAAACGTAAATCGATACGCTCTCCATTGTCCCGGACAATATATTTTGCTCCAGGATACTGGGAATTACCACGACGCACCAGTTCCTGCATTCTGTCAATATTAAAAGGTGTCACCAACTCGGGGAATGTTAGATTCTGGGCGATAGATCGGGGGACACCAACCTGATCGATACGCAAGTTAGGGTCAGGTGTGATGACAGTACGAGCAGAGAAATCCACACGCTTTCCCATCAAATTACCACGAATACGTCCTTCTTTACCCTTGAGCCGAGTTTTCAATGCCTTCAGAGGTTTTCCGGACTTCTGCATGGCCCGGGGCATTCCCGGCATGTCGTTGTCTACTAGAGTTGCCACATGAAACTGCAACATTTTTATGTTTTCTTGAATAACGTGGGCGGCAGCACCCGACGCTTCGTTCTTCTTTAACTCGTTGTTGGCCTTTATGATGTCGGCCAGTTTGTGTGTCAAATCGTCTTGATTCTTGGCTGCGCCGAACATGACTACAGCCGGACGGACGGACAGCGGAGGAACTGGCAACACTGTGACTATCATCCAATCAGGGCGAGCGTACTTGGGGTCCATGCCCAGGATGAAGCACTCCTCGTCCACTATGTGCTTAAGGATTTCCCAAACCCGTTCGCCAGTTATGGCAATTTTCTTCTCCTAAATACGCGCAAAACCAACAATGTCAAGTCAAGGTCTAGGAATTTTGCACAAAATTTGAATTACCTGTGAATCTTCATTGACGTTCTTCCATTCGGCAGTCAACTCAAGTCCTATACGGCGGATAGATGGCTGGTAATGACCACAACCTCCGTGGCCTTGCTTCTTGCCTGGATCCACTTGATGGCCTTCTTTAGTCATGTCCATGTCTTCACCACCCTCGCACACGGTTTTGCCTTTGCACAAATCGTACACATATGCCAATCGCTTACGGGGCTGACCCTTGGATTTCATGACGATTTCCTTGATCTTTGGGTTATTTGGGGAGACCAACATTTTGGAACAGTAGAAGCATACACATCGTAGGATCTTGATGGTTTTTGTTATAAAACCAATGTGAAAAACTGGCTTTGCCAGATCTATGTGGCCGAAATGTCCAGGGCATTCTGTCATATTTCCGGCGCAGGTTTGGCACCTTGAGGTACGATCGATGACACCCTGGCGGGGATCCATCAGTCCTCCGAGTTTGGGACGACCACCTTCCATGGTTTCTGGAAACATTACCCCTCCCTCAGTCACAGACATGCGACGCTATGGAAACAATAATGGAGATTGTGACTACAGGGTGCAACAGTAGTTACTCTTACTCATGTAGGGGTACTTACGATTTCATCAGGGGATAAAATACCGAATTGCACTCTGCGAACCTGGCGAACAGGAGCTTTGGAATCGCTCGACGCCATTGCGGTGTCTATTTGGGAATTTGGTTAGCTAATTTACGTTTAAATCACAATTTTCTTCTTAAATTTTCCAACTTAGTGCGATGCGAAGATGAAAGTTTTTTTGAATAGTCTGTGCGTCACATATATGTAAAAGAAAAATTTTAGAGTGAAGAAAAAAATGGAAGAAATATTATTTTGTTGGACATATTTCATATTAAAATGAGCGCAATTTTCTTATTTGTTTATTTATGTTTATGCGGTTAATTAAAGAACTTTTGTGCAGTCGGCAGAAACAAATATTCACCTGAAAGTTATTGCAACGACAGCACAATGGTACAAGCAAAACTAGCAGACATGTTGGTTTTCTTTCAACTTTCTGCTGCTATCTGCTAAAATGCTGCCAAAAAGTCAGTTTAAATTTTAGTACAAGAGGAGAGCGAAAGGTTCCAGAATTTTTTAGTTTGTTTGGATTCGTTCGGAAATTATTTTAATGGTGCTTTCACATCGATTTATAAAATTAAACGAACAACGCGACTTCGATTGTCTCATTATTGCAGAACTGGCCTAAGTCAATATATCCAAATTTGTCAGGAAACTTGAAAATGTGTTTACCCCATATGCTCTGCATACGACGAAAATTGGAAATTTCTGACATAGGCTAGTTCTGCATTCATGCCACGAAATGTCATTGTATTTAAAATTGTGTGGTACTATCATCTTTTGTTGAGATGTCGGTATCAAAATAATAATTGGCGGAGAATTAAAATTGACAGGAGAAACAAGTATACCAGCTGTCTGTTGTGAAAAGAAGAGTGACGTAATAAGGAATATAATATTTTAATTCTTTGTGATATCTGAAAATGTAAAAACAATAATTTTAAATAAGCATCTTACATGACAGAAAATATAGTCATTAGATTTATTTTTGTTTCTATTTTGGGAAGTGTTAGTAGATAGATAGATAGATAGATAGTTTCTTTATTTTAAGATATAAATTATTAACAAATGTTTTTCTTTAAGAATATGGACATGGCAATTCTGCCGTCTGCCTGATCGACATTTCATAACAAGAACACAATTTAAATGTAAAGAAGTTAAAATTCAAATAATAAAAATAAGTTCAACTAATTATATAAAAACAAAAAAAGAAAATAATAGTTTGTTAAAGCATCAAGTGCGAATTCAACAATTTTGAGATGATTTTGAAATAAAAAAAAATATATATCAATTTTTACATGATTTGAAACACAAAATATTAAATAGGAAAAAATATCAATTTTTACATGATTTGAAACACAAAATATTAAATAGGAAACTTTCAATTGCAATAACTGGTTGTAGAGTTATGGAAAACTATTGCGGTAATTTAGAGCATGTTTGCAGTATCTATAGACAGTTGACCATCCAAAGTCTCCATTAAGGATTTCATAGAGCCGAGTTGGGGGAAGAAAACTCAGTTCGAAATACAACCGTCGAATCTCTTGGAGTAGAGGACACGATGCAAAGAAGTGTGTGATGTCTTCTGGTTCGCCGGTGTTACAAAGGCTACAGATTTGTGGAAGATCAGTTCGATGCGGCATAGAGCTAAGATTCAATATTTCGACTCGGGCTCTAAATATGTAACTTATAGCCTCAGAAGAAAATTCGTTACTGAAATAATTAGCCTGTGATGATATTTGGTGATTGAGGTTTCTATACACATTTCCTGGCAAAATCCTCATTCAAACCCTCCAAGTGGGTGCCAGGCGGGCAATGATTACTACAGAAGTCCTGTGCGTTTTTGGCAGGATGGTGATTAGCTAAGGTTAAGTTGGGTAGCCGAATTGTTGTAACTCCTCAATAGTGCAACGTTCGGAAACCCAATTCAATCATAGTTTAGAGGTTCCTAATTTCAGTGGTGGTGTGAGCGTACTTGTACGAAAACCGTGCCGAAGAATGAAAGGCTGGGGGATAAACCAGCCATTAACGAGCTCTTTCGGATGCTGTGGCAAGGTCCGTCATATTTCTGCCTTACCCCGGCAAGCGGCTCTGCCGGGGCTGACCGTCTTTCCGCCCTACTCGTGGGAACAAAAATGAAACCAAACAAAACATCAAACAGAAAAACATTAAAGAATAATAACAAAAATCGCGCCATGGCTGCCAATGCGGTCACATCCACTGAAAAGGCTGTCGAGTCTACTCAGAGGTGTGAACGTGTTGGCAACCCTGTGGTTGCCACTAGTAGCGGGAGTCCTTCTCACTCTACTAGCCGCAACCTATACTTGAAGGAAGTACCCGTCAGTGGAACAGCTGTGACGCTCGGCTGTCCCAAGGGCGGTAATTCCACACCCCACCCCCTCCCCGCTCCTGCTAGGACGTCGCAAGCGACCCCAAGAAGGGACACCCCATCCGGAGAGATAAAATCTGCGACATGTGGAATTGTCTCAAAAGGTGAGGGCACACCCCGATTGGTATCGGCAGCGACGAATTCTGATGGTGGACCCACAACTGTGTCACACGGACATAGCTCTGGGTCGGCCAGCAAGAAGTCCAGGAAGTCACTAGCCAAACGAGACCAACGCAATGCTGAGAGGATTCTAGCCGCAGTCGGTGTCATACCGGCGGCGGAAAGAACCCCGGAGCAAACGCGAAAACTCGAGTGGGCTAGTGGCTTTCTTAGCAATATCACCAAACAGACCTGCAGCGACTCAACATCAAAGCGCAATAGGTCTTTCGAGGGCGACAAGCCCGAACCAAAAAGGCAGAAGGTGCATTCAAACAGCACAACAGCCTTCAATAAGGATCTTTCCTTTAGCGACGCGCTAAAAGGTAAGATCATAGCAGCGGTCATTGACAGGGGTCATGTGGATGGTAACATCTCTCATGATCAATGGGCAAGCGTCAAGGCTCACCTCGGTTTCAGATTTTTATCTGTCATCGAGGAGAATCCGGGACCTCTCCCAGACACAGCCGATGCAGGATGGTACCAAAATCGTATCAAACTCATCGCCTGTGGTGATCAGAGATCTTACGATCTGTACAGGGCTGCTGTCAATGGCTTGCCAGAAGTCTGGCCGGGTGCCAAGCTCGAGGTTGTTACAAGGGAGGATATTCCTTGCCGGCCAAGAGCACGCATAATGGTCCCGGCTCTACACAACTGCCCGGATATGATCATGAAATTGATCAAAGCAAGTAATCCGAACCTGCCTACGCACGACTGGAAAGTCCCAAAGGTTGAGAAGGAGACGGTGGGTCACTATAGATCAGCTCTCGTGTTGATCAATAGGGAATCACTGGCTCCACTGGCCGCGACCAAAGGCGTGATTAGGTATGGTTTCGATGAAATCGTGATCCGTATCTACAAGAAAGACGAAGATTCGCTTAACACGCCCCCCACAGAAGCCCCTTCAGCGGAAGGAAACGCTTCACTACCACCAATAATGGAGGTCGATGAAATACCAAAAGTGGAACCATCGACCTCCACAGCCCCAAACAAGCCATCCGACGTGGAGGCAAAACTTACAGTCGACAGTAACTCCGACATGGAGACTGAAGACGCCACCTTAGGCATCACTCTGAGTGAGGAAGACCTACTTCATTCCTCCTCAGACGATGAAAACGCCGATAATACAGTGGTGGAGGTTAATCTGACTAATAGTAGCAATGCTGCGATTAGTACAGATTAATCTCCATCACGCCATCATGGCCGCAAATAACCTCATACTCCGACTGCACGCGAACAAGGATGACATCGTCTTGATACAGGAGCCGTGGGTCTCAAACTCCATCATCAGAGGCCTCCGGACTCCTGGTTATAGGCTACTGCATGCATCGGAGAAAGGTGAACCAAGGTCATGTATGTTAGTAAAAAATGACTTAAATGTATTTTTACTCCCCAATTACAGCGACAAGGACACAACCACCGCTGTCTTAACAACGGATAAAGCCACCTACTGGCTCATATCCTCCTATCTTGGCCACGACAGCCCAATTCCAGGTGACACCTTGAGGAAGGCAATTGCGGACGCGCAGTCGAAAAAAGTTGGTCTCCTAATTGGATCGGACGCTAACGCTCATCACACGGTATGGGGTAGCTCGGACATAAATGAGAGAGGTGAGTCCTTATTTGATTACTTACTAAGCACTAACCTACTCATAAGTAATATTGGTAATGAACCCACTTTTGTAACCAAGAATAGGAAAGAGGTACTTGATATTACACTTACCTCTGACTCGATCCACAATCTGATTTCAAACTGGCATGTCTCAAAAGAGAATTCCTTCTCTGACCACAAATACATTCAGTTTGAGCTCAGAGATGTGGCAAACATATCTACGGGTTTTCGCAATTACCGTAATACAAACTGGGAACGATATAGGGAGGTACTAACACAATTACTTGATTACAACCTTCTTAAAAGCTCCTCCAGTAAAGATGAACTAGATCTTTCTGTGAATCATCTCACTGAAGTCTTCAATGAATCAATGAGAATTTCATGCCCTGTAACCATTTTAAAGGGAAAAAAGAAACCTCATTGGTGGCGTAAAGAACTAGAACCATTCAGAAAGAGTTGTCGAAAACTCTTCAATAGATCTAAATACACTAGATCTCCTTCTGACTGGGACTTATACAAACAAGCTCTAAAGCAATATAAAAAAGAATTAAGGAAGAGTAAGAGGTCTTCTTGGAGAAACTTCTGTGGCAAAATAGAAAATACTTCAGAAGCCTCAAGACTCAGGAAAATTCTCTCAAAAAGTCCAACAATACCCAGTGCTTTAAAGACAGATGCAGGCACATGTACTATCACAGATGAAGAATCTCTTAATCTGCTATTAGACACCCACTTTCCAGGTAGCTCTAACATACTTAACGACTTAACATCAGAGTCTCAAGCTTCTACAAGCGATTTAGTTGATCTAATAACGCGGGAAAAACTGCAATGGGCCATAGATAGCTTTGATCCATATAAATCTCCAGGACCAGACGGAATCATCCCGGCCGAACTACAAAAATGCTCAGACATGATCATTCCACCATTGGAAATCATTCTGACAAGCTGTTTAAGGCTGAGATATTTTCCCAAAGCCTGGAGAATGGCAAAAGTAGTCTTTATTCCTAAAGCAGGGAAACCCTCCCACGTTAACCCTAAAGATCTACGACCAATCAGCCTATCATCCTTCCTTCTTAAAACCTTGGAAAGATTGATTGAAATTTACATCAGACATAACCTAAGACCATGTCTCATTTCCACAGCTCAACATGCTTACTCTAAGGGAAAATCAGTAGAAACAGCACTTCATTCGCTGGTACGCAGTATTGAATACTCCCTCGAATACAAAGAATATAACCTAGTAGCTTTCCTAGATATTGAAGGAGCTTTCAACAACGTCAGTTACCAGGCGATCACGACAGCAATGGAAAAGCTGCAATTAAAGAAACCACTCATAGATTTTATTAGTCTCATGCTCAAAAGCAGGACAATAACTTCAAGCATGAGAAGCTTTACTACCACCAGATCGGTGCATCAAGGTACCCCCCAAGGAGGGGTCCTTTCGCCTCTCTTATGGAACATGGTAGTAAACGACCTTCTAACATCATTAGAAGCAGATGGTTTCAGGGTGATTGCCTATGCTGACGACGTTGCAATATCTGTATCTGGAAAACACTCCCAAGTTCTCCCGGAACTCCTACAAAATGCCTTGAATAGGCTAACAAAATGGGCTAAGCAATGTGGCCTGGACGTCAATCCACATAAAACAGAACTAGTACTCTTTTCAAGAAGGTACAAAATTCCTCAGCTCATCCCACCCAAGATTAAAGGAATACCATTAAGGTTTTCCGACCAAGCTAAATATTTAGGCCTCATTTTAGACAAAAAATTAAATTGGAAGGCAAATATTGATGAAAGAGTAAAAAAGGCTACTGTAGCGCTTTTTACTTGTAAAAAGGCCATAGGATCAAAATGGGGCTTCTCCCCAAAAATAACCCACTGGCTATACACTTCGGTAATTAGACCGATACTCATTTATGGAGTTGTCGTATGGTGGACCGCACTGGACAAGATGGTAAATCTAAATAAGTTCATCAAAGTCCAGCGGTCAGCAGGTATGTGCATCACAGGAGCACTTCGCTCAACACCAACCGCAGCCCTGGAAGTGCTTTTAAGCCTAACACCTCTTGACATCTTCTCCAAAACGGTGGCAGCTAACTCATGTGTGAGGCTTAGAGCCACCTCTCAATGGAACAGTAACAATACTGGACATACTACTATCCTAGATAATTTTAGATCTATCCCAGATCGCCTAGACTATACCACCCCTAAAATGGTATTCGGTAAAAGCTTCCATGTGTCCATCCCTTCAAGATCCTCCTGGGAAGAAGAGAGACCCCTGGAAGACAATGCGATACACTTCTATACAGACGGTTCAAAGACCGATTACGGAGTTGGAAGTGGTATCTATTCGGAACAACTGAATCTAAGTCTATCATATAGACTTCCCAATCAATGTAGTGTATTCCAGGCAGAAGTAATGGCGATTAAAGAGGCACTATCCTGGCTCAAAGAAAACGTTATATCTTGCAAAGATATACGAATTTTCTCGGACAGCCAAGCCGCTCTTAAATCTCTCGCGTCTGTCTCTACAAACTCTCAATTAGTCCACGACTGTCGATCATCTCTGAATGAGATGACAGAACAGTTTAATATTCACCTCATTTGGGTGCCGGGCCACAGAGACATTCCGGGAAATTGCAAAGCCGATGAGCTCGCCAAAAACGGAACACTTCTGCCAAATGTTAGACAAAAACATAACATAGGAACACCACTTGCTACATGCAAATATCTTCTCAAACAATATGCTCTAGAAGCAACAAATGCTAGATGGTCACAGAGCACCACCTGCCTAACAACCAAGCAAATATGGCCAAGCATAGACTTAAATCGGTCAAAAGGCTTGATATCCTTGAGCAGACAAAATATAAGCTCTACAATTGGAGTAATAACAGGACACTGCCTCATAGGAAGACATGCTCTGAGGCTAGGAGTCTACACAAATGACTTCTGTAGAAGCTGCATGGACGAGGAGGAAGAGGAAACAGAACTGGCAATGACTGACACAAAGTGTCTCTCTAACTTTATTAAAAGCACAAAATGGTTTGTTTAATTTTCATTACTCTCCCATGAGTAACCTTATTAGTGGTATCACAATGGACCCTTGAGGTCTAAGTGAGTCAATGACATCTAGACAGCCACTCCAACCTAACCTAACCATACACATTTCTTGATAATGTTGTTGAAGCTCTTGAAAGATGTTCTCTGAAGATATGTTCATCAGTTCTGGCGATCAGATAATTGAACATGGTGTGACATTGATTCAAATTGGACTCCAAAAAGAATAGATTACTGCCATATGAAGAAGCTATCTGGTTCCATTCCTTAAACGGGGAGGCATTTGTTTGCATAAGCCTTGTCATAATAGATTTGTGAAGGCTTCTTTCATCCCTCCTCATAACTTTCAATATGCAGTCTGAGTTGGTTTTAAGATTTGTAATGTAAAGAGGTGTTATGCCAGACTCTACATATATAGCATAATTGGGTGTTGAAGAAGGCAATCTGAACAAGCGTTTGAAGAAATACCTTTGCACGGCTTCAAACTCCTCTAGTTGTAAATATCCAAAAACTTAGGTACCGTAGCACATGCAGCAGTTCAAAGTTGCTTGAAAAACACGATATTTGGAATTAAGATCGATTTTTTGGTTAGAGTAAAACTTAGGCCACATCAAGTTTAGAGCTACTTTGGCTTCGTTGCTTTTTTCTTTCACGTGTTTCGAAACATTAAGATTGTAAGACAGCGAAACTCCAAGATATTTGAAATAACGAACGACCTCAATAGGGGCGTTGTTTAGGGATCAGTTGTCTTCTGCGAGTCTTCTCCTTTGACGCGGTTCAAAAATCATTATTTTTGTCTTGTTAGTATTGACGCAGAGACTCCATGATTCACAAAATATATTTAGTTTGTTGATTTGCAGCTGAAGGGTAGATGGATTGTCAGCCAGTAAAACTAAATCGTCGGCGTAGAGCAAAACTTTGATTTGTATACCGGCAAAGAGTATTCCTCCCGGAAGTACATCACAAACGTCATCAATAAACAAGGCGAATAATATCGGGCTTAATATACACCCTTGGGGGACACCTGATGTTGTTTCAAACCATTCAGAGAATTTAGTTCCGTCCCACACTGAAGCAGTAGATGAGGCAAGAAATTTGAAATAAAACATTAAGAATTTACGTGAAATTCCTAAGGATGACAATTTGTACATCAAGGCATTTCTATTTACCTTGTCAAAGGCTGCTTTAAAATCCACAAAACAGGCATATAATTTCTTTTTCTGCTCAATCGATCTCCTGGCAATACTCTTCAGAGCGAATATATGGTCTTGCGTTGAAAAACCCGACCGAAATCCTGCCTGGAACATGGTGAGTCGGTTGTTGTTCTCAATCCATTCCGTCAACCTTTCATAAAGAATTGAAGTTAGAATTTTTCTTAGCGAGTTGAGAATCGAGATTCCTCTATAGTTCTCTGGCTGATTGGTATCTCCTTTTGAATATTGCGAATATAACCGCTTTGTTGAAATTGTTTGGAACAAAAGAATTTTCATAAAGTTTGTTAAAATATGCCAGAAGATGATTTTTAAACGGTTCCGTACTATTCTTGTAGAATTCAATCGGAATGCCATCTATGCCAGGAGCCTTATTATTTTTCATTTTACTCAGAGTAGTTTCAAGCTCAGGTCGAGTAATAGGATTATCTAGTTCGCAGATAGTTACATTGGGTTGTGCATAAAAGAAAGCATGGTGATTCTCATCAGCCGACAAAAGAGTTTTAAAATGAGCTGCTAGTGTCTCAACTTCGAGCGTAGTCACCATGCTTCTATCACGAGCACCCAGCACACGAACACTGTTCCAGAAAGCCTTCGAGTTCTTACAATTTGCCAGTTCTTCTGCAACATTGTTGACGTAGTCAACTTTTTTTTGGAACAAAGTCTTTTGAAATCTCTGTTAATATGAAGATAAATGTTTTTAAAAATTAGAGCATTAGTAGATCTGAACAACTTAAGATAAACAAATGAAAGTTTACGGAGTTTCGCACAATCATTATCAAACCATTTGTTTTTTGGTGTACAATGATTTCGGAAGTGTTAGTATGTTGGTAGCTAGATAGGTAGATACATATAAGTTGGTAGAATAAGTACGTGGATGCTTGCCCAGATGTCACGTCGTTCGTTCCTCTTCATAATAATACTAATCAAATTTATAAGTAATGCAAATAATTTAGTGACACATGGAGGGAGTCAATAAATATACGTAGCTTGGTGTAAGAAAAAAAGGTAGAAGAAACAGCAACAAGACAGAAAAGTACTACATGACGCAACTAACAATTTAGTTTCTATAAGATCCAATTCTGCAAATTGGAAAGCAATAGCTTATATAGTAATAATGTAAGGTGGCTTTTTTATGCAAGTCATCCATTTTCCAAAATATTTACAAAATAAAAGCTTGTATAAGACCTGTGAATATGAAATTGACAGGTCATATACAAGGCTCGTATATTTTAGTACGCAAAATGTTAACCAAAAATGTTAAACTACAAATCGTGATTCTTTTATCTGCCTTTAACAATTAGAAAATGTGACGTATACGATAATCATTTATTAGTTCTGCCAAAAACGATCTAGAATAATTCATTTATGTTCACGACGAAGGTGCAAATGTATTTATAAAACCTAAGGAATGAATAATGGAAATTGAATTATGTAGTAAAGTATCAATAAATATTTTACATTAATTACAATGTACATAGTTGGAAGCTAGATGGAATGTCGGTCCGAAGGACTCAAGTTTGAATCTCGATGGGGTATGTAAGTATACTTTAAGTATTGTTCAAATAAAATAAGTTCTTATCATTTCAGTCAAATCTGAACATAAATCAAATTGGCCCTAATGTGGACAAAGAATTAAAATAATAAATCACAAGAAGTAAGATAGCTTGTATTGGTTTGCCTGTGTTGTGCTGCCGAGCACTGTTCATGAAAAGTTATTTTGTAAACATAAGACTTGTTACGACAGGCCTCAAAGGAGCTAAATAGTTCGTATTACTTACGGCAAATTAGTTTGTATAAGGTTTTAATGTGTTTCTAAACAAGACAGAAATCAAGCCTTACATACAAGTCCAATTTTTAATTGGAGAGTAAATACTTTATACATTTTGTAGTGATACCTTTATTTTAAAATAAGGTGCAATTTTTGTATGATAAATATTTTTACTAAATTTTGGATGAATTAAATTAATAGAATAAACTTTTGTTGAAATAAAAATAATAAAATCATGTAAGAATACATGAACCTCAAAGGCTCATTTCAGCTCACGTCATATGTTATTTAAAATATCACGTCATGTACTAAATCACTTCGGAACTATGATTTAAATTCATATGAAAACAAATTGACAAAACAACTAATGGTATTCAAATGAATGTGATGTTAACCATACAAATTAAATGACGTCATTAGTCTTTAAATTATTATATAAATATATTTTCTATTTAAACAACCATTTGTTTATAATCTTAATATTGTATCTATTTTCGCTTAATAACTAAACTTCACAACCAACTTAGCTTCACATTATATGCAAGAGTTTGTTTTTATAAATAGAAGGGACTCACAACGTGGATTGAAGTTCAGAAACTATTGAAAGAGGCGTCTTTTCGCGATTTAGGTCAGGGTACTCTACAATAGATAACATTCTCATTCTCAGGAGGCTAGTGGAAAGCTTTATTAAGCAGAGAAGAAAATTGTATGTATTCTTTATTGACTTCAAAGCAGCATTCGACTGAATCAACCGAGGTGCTTTATTCTACAAGCTTTATGGTCTGGGCTTGTCTCTGAAGGTCGGACGCGTTCTCGAACAGCTGTATAGAGGAACACAGGCTGCAGTTTGGAGCGGAGCTGATTTTTCTGAAAGAAACATTACAACTTATGATAAATAGGGTATACTACTACACTAGAACACTTAACAGCCAATGCTCAAAAATCTAAGGTGATGCTATTTAAGCAAGACTTAAGACAAAATGCATCGAAAAGCGGAATTTAAACGGAGAAGCTATAGAATGTGTTAACGAATACAAATACCTAGGCGTAATTTTTTAAAGAAACCTGAGTTTGAAGAAACATTTTACCGAGAAACTCCAAAAGGAAAAATATCCGAACTAATGAAATCATGGCTGAGATGCTTTATGAACGCAAACGTAACTAGGTATTTGAAGCTGTTGCAGAAAGTATCCTTTTTTAAAAAGTTTCACACGGTTGAGAAACTCTTAACACATTATGTGAAGAGAATATTTTACCTGCGAACAAATACTCATACTGGAAACCGGACTATCACCTCTATTCATAAAGACCTTGAAGATCCTGCAAGTTTTCAGTATGCCTTAATACCGACTTATTAGAAAATTAGTATTAAATGCAGTACAAGACCAAAATCACTGGTACAGTGAGTGGTTGTGTCTCACGGAAGGATGCAATCTATGCGATCCATTTCGATATTCAGCAAGTCAAGAATCAACGAGCCAAGGCTCGGCTCTGGCGTGTGTTGGGAATCAATGAGCCAAGTAGTTCTGTCTGTTTACACAATTTTATCTCGCCACCCAACAACTATCTCAAAATTCAAGGAAAAAAATGTTTGCCTTTCCCTCATTTTATTTTTTCTGGGTCCGTTGCCAACTGGTATTATACAGGGTCACCATTTTCAGCCATGTTTAACTGCTTATAAATTTTGTATTTTTAAGATATTTTTCTGAACAAATGGATTGAAATTCTTATTTTTTTAAAAACCCTTTTTTAAGCTGATCCATACATTATGATTATCCACAGACATAAATATTTGTTTGTGCTCTATATGAAAAATATAAAAATAATTAATTTGTCAAAGTGGCTGTGGATCTTTTTGTGTGTACGGCTTAACTCTTCTTTACCGAAAATATTTTTATTTTGCATTGAAATTTCTTTAAATGGAACACATTTGAGTTTTAAATGCAAAACTTTTGTATCCTTCATTAAATACGCTTATAGAGCAAATCATTTATTAGTATAGAGATGTTTACCCTTTTCTTTAATCGAATTTAATTCGAATCATTAAAGGTGATATGTCAAATCATTAATTATGTGAAATACAGTAAGTTTTTTATTCAGGAAAGTGGCAGTGCAAATTTAAGCAAAAGCATAACATATCAAATGTTAAAAAGAAGAAAACAAATTAAAATTGGTGGAAATCGAATTGGAGAAATAATATAAATACAAAGGATTTCTTGATCTATAGTTTAAGGCTTATTGGTTAAATAAACACAGCTCTTATTCATAGTCAATTTCCTAGCTGTGTTTAGTAAAACCCCAGGTCAAGGTTGTGCTCTACTACAATTATACTTCAAATGACAAAAAACACTGTTATAGGTATTTTCAAACTTATTATTTTGTGCTGTCATTTCTCAAATTGAAAGTCGGAAAAAGTAAGTAAAACAAAACTATTTAATAAAAAATCAAAAAAAGCAATTAACGTTTTATAATATTTTAGGTCAACAGTAAAGAAAATATAAAACGCGGACGTCAGGAAAACTGGTCGCATTCAGAGAAGCGATTAGCCGGCACATCAACATTTTCGACGATAAGGGAAATGATGTTACGATGATAATAAAAAAAGGATCTTGGTTCGATATGAAGGCCGCTGGCTATAATAGATGCTGTTAAAACCTGGAGATTGCCAGAAACGTGTATCCTCTTTTACTTCGTAGTTATTAAATATTAAGTAAATTTATAAGGCTGTTTATATATAAACGATATCTTTTGTAGAAATCCTTTTCGTTTAATATAAATTTATTTTTTTATTTTTTAAAATTTTTCTTTTTCTTGGTGCCATATTTTGCAGATCACCACATAACTCAAACTCCTCTAAGATATCTATATATTCTTTAATTGCGGTATCAATCGACATTTTTCTGGACAGCAAGTTTACGTTACAATTATTTGTTATGATTTACTTTTTCAGTTTTTCAATTTACAAACAAAGATCAAATATGACATTTGGCTGTGATAATAACTACCTAAACACAGCACTTCCTATGTTTATAGTTAGACCACAGATTTAGTCCTAAACTTAGGTTTAAATTTATTTATAAATAGCCTAAACTCTGGACTTGCTTAGTAACAAATTAGCAAGAGTTTAGCAAACATGTATATGCCCCATAAAATATTGAAATTATTGTTATTTTTTAAAGTTCTACTTACTTTCCTCAAGATTTTACTTAATGTTTGAAGAGCACTGAACCACCAGATAACCCTTAAAGTAAACTGTAAACCTTTTTTTACACAATTCAATTTAAATCAAAAACACAAAGCGGGGAAGAAATTAAACCTCATGTCAACAAACGTTAAGAAAAATATCTAAAATGTAAAAATATATGTATTATAAACAAATAGAGTTTCTCTTTGAGTTGGCACTTAAAATTGTATATCAAAGTTTGTCTCATTTGAATTTGTTCATCTCATTTGAAATTACAAACAGAACAAATTCGTTTTACAAAAAGTGAATTGCAGCCCTTAAGTTTTCTCCGGCTTGATCTTATTCAACCATTAATTTTAGAACACAATATGCGCCCTCTACATTTCACATTTCCCTTCGTCAAATAACACCGGTTTCGTTAAAAACTGCGTTAAATTGATAACCAGCTGTCATCTTAGCCCTAGCCAAACTAAAAAACATGTCAAATTTTCAAGACATTTTTCTCTCTATCTCAAGCATTTCATTTATTATTCGTTTTTGGTTTAAAAGCCACCCCATTACAGCGTGTGGAAAGAAAACTTGACGATAAATTAAAAGCTAACCGATACCCAATCCAAATGACGAATTCTCAATTCTGGAAATGTTTCCTTTTCCAAGGTTAACCTGCTAAGGAATCTCCAGGAAAAAGTGTGTTTATAAACAATTAGAGGCAGAGCAAGTAGCACAACTTTCCTAGCAAGGGCATTAAGCCCGCAGTTTACGCAATTTATTGGAGAAAAAAAAATAGGTTATATGTAAAACATGAATGTGGCAAAAACCATCGAAAATGGATCGAGCTCAAAGAAGTTTGCCAAGCCCTTGCATCTGCAGCGGTTGGAGGCAAGTCTTGACATGGGACCTTTCATGGCATTCGCCCATAAAATGCTTTCACAGCCGCTAGCCAGCTCTGACTCGGACACTGATGACGAAGAAAACGAAAACGATGGAGTGCGTAGAGCTGGTGGCCGCTTCAAAGGCATAAATGGCTCTAAGGAAGGTAAGTTGACGACATTCTCCTCCAAATTTTATTTGATTTAATTCATTTGATCGATCTGTAGAACGACAAAGTGACAAAGCTCATGTATACAATCTATCCAGTGTGACCAGCGAGAGGGAATGGCTGTGTGATGCTCTGCTTAGTGACACCGAAACTGATTCAGATATCTCCGACGAGGATGAACATATCAAGGATATGCTCAGGAGTCATCTACGTGAGCAGAAATACCGGGAATCATACTATAAAAAAGAAAAGGTAATTTGAATTGAATCCTAGAAGTAAGATCGTCCTCTAGACATTTTATGAACATTCAGAACACCCAATACGGCTACTATGGCACGGGGCTGCTATCCGCTTATGACATGTTTCCCGAGCACCAGCGATCCATCGTTGGAGTCCGAAAACGACGCAAGGAACGGGAGAAGAAGGAAAAACCACCGAAAATTCCTAAACCGAGAAAACAACGACGCAGCAAACATGGAGACGCGTCGGGATCAAACGATCCTAAGGCCCAAAAATGGGCAGCATCTCAGCACCTGCTGCAAATCAAATCGGAATTCGGTGAAGATGACATGGACTCAAAGTCCCGCAGTCCAATGGGTTCGCTCAGAGTGCCTCACTCCGGTCGTGGGAGGAAGAAAAAGTCGGCACTGGCAAAAACCCCCGAACTCATGGCTGCCAGAAGACGCAAAGTATTCCAATTGATGTCGAAAAAAGAACTCGGTAAGATCCAAAGGGCCAAGGCTAACAATCATAAGGAAATGCTGCAGGGATGTAAACGCGTGGCTACCATGTGCATGAAGGTGACCCGCCAAAAGGCGATGCAATCGCAGAAGATTATGAAGGAGACAGTTTGGCGAGCAAAGCGATTGACCCGTGAAATGCAAGGCTACTGGAAGCGGTATGATAGGGTTGAAAGGGAAACACGCCGACGAATGGAGAAGGAAGCCGAGGAACAGCGTAAGATCGATGTTGAAATTATCGAGGCCAAAAGACAGCAAAGAAAACTCAACTTTCTCATAACCCAGACTGAACTTTATGCGCATTTTATGTCGAAAAAGCTTGGATTTGGCACCGAGGAGGAACAATTGAGGATCCTGAATCAGCTCGATGAGGAAATAAATCCCCGCTTATCGGCCTACGATGACTACGACTCGGAATTGATGAAGCAACTAGCTCAGCGACATGCAGCCGAGGCTTTCAACACAGATCGAGCGAAGACGCAACAGTTTGATGTACAAATCAAAGAGGTATTTGTTAAGGTTGAAAGGCTTGAATTTGCAGCTTGCTACAGCTTCAATATAATTTTATAATTTTAACAGGAAAGTGAAGAAGAAAACCCATCAGAGTCGATCGACTGCAAGCCAGACTTACCACAGCCCAATATCTTCCGAGGAACTCTAAAAACATATCAGCTCAAAGGAATGACCTGGCTTGCGAACATTTACGATCAAGGAATCAGTGGAATTCTGGCAGATGAAATGGGTCTTGGCAAAACGGTACAATCGATAGCTTTTCTGTGTCACATAGCTGAAAAGTATGGAGTATGGGGTCCATTTCTGGTTATTTCGCCAGCGTCGACGTTGCACAATTGGCAACAGGAGATGCAAAGGTTCGTACCTGATTTCAATGTAGTTCCCTATTGGGGCTCTCCTAATGAGCGAAAAATTCTGCGACAATTCTGGGAGCAAAAGGATCTCCACACGAAGGATGCCAGTTTTCACGTCGTTATTACCAGCTACCAGTTGATTGTATCGGACTACAAGTATTTCAATCGAATCAAGTGGCAGTACATGATTCTGGACGAAGCGCAAGCTATCAAAAGCTCCTCATCAATGCGCTGGAAATTGTTGCTTGGCTTCAACTGTCGCAATAGATTGTTGCTCAGTGGGACTCCAATTCAGAACAGTATGGCAGAGTTGTGGGCTTTATTGCATTTTATAATGCCAACCCTGTTTGACTCGCATGATGAATTCAACGAGTGGTTCTCGAAGGACATTGAAAGTCACGCTGAGAACAAAACCGGGATTGATGAGAAGCAGATTTCAAGACTTCATATGATCCTTAAGCCATTCATGTTGCGGAGAATCAAAAAAGATGTGGAGAACGAGCTCTCGGATAAAATCGAGATAATGGTCTATTGTCCATTGACCACTAGACAAAAGCTACTCTATATGGCTCTCAAAAAGAAGATTCGCATTGAGGACCTTTTGCATTTTACAATTGGAGGCAATGATGGACATCATGTAGATAGAAATTTCACATCGAATCTCATGAATTTGGTCATGCAATTTAGGAAGGTGTGCAACCATCCGGAATTGTTCGAAAGGAGGGATGCCAAGAGTCCGTTTTCGATGAAATGTGAGGAATATGTTATGCCAAGATTGGTGTTCAATGAAGCTTTATTTAGTTGTGCGGTGGCGTTGCCAAACAAAAAGCACCTTTTGTACAATAGGTTTGTGTATAAATATTGTTTTTGATTTTGTTTTTGAGTGATACTAACCTCCTCCTTCAGATTCAACATCTTTAAAACTGAACATGTCCAAAGGTCTCTGTTTTATGAGAAACCGCGTACAAAATCTCAACAATACCCGAAATACGTAGACGTAGGATTGGACTCTGCATTCAGTTTTAGTCGATTTTGTGATTTCAGCCCAAAAGATATTGAAGACATGACAGTTTCGGGGCTGATTGGATTGTAAGAAATTAGTTTTCTTTTAAAAACTTTTAGAATCGTATTAGAACATTCTTTGTTTTCTTTTTACAGTTTAAAAAATTATTTGAAAACTTTGAGAGAGTATGCGGATTACGCTTATCGATTGGAGTGGTGGGAAAACTATTCTCCTACAAAAACAATGCTTTTAGAACCGCTTTTGAAGAAAGTATTAGATCAACGATTCATGACAAACTGTAGTGCGCTAAAAGAGTTTATATTCACAAGAATGGTAAGTTTAGTTTGTTTTGTTGTATCAGTTAATTTTTGGTGGCAAAACTCGTCAGTTAAGAGAACCGCTTGGCAATCCGAGAAAGGCAAATGGGATTGTCTCAACAATTATTTCATGATCTTCCTTAATAGTGCTCTAGTGCTGAAGTTTAGTTCTTTTTTCACCCAACGACACTTTGGTCGCTGGAGAGAGGGCTTTACTACTCAAATGCTTTTTTAGCCCAAAGAAAAAGCGGTTAGGAGTAATTCTATCTTAGCGCTGGTGTTTGTCATCATAGTTGAGCCTAGGTAGGTTATGCCAGTAATTGGACAGACTTTTAAAAGATAGTACATCTAGTGTTGACGTGGTAGCTCTGCACTATTCTTTCAAAGACGATCCTGGTCTGATAACACTGAGAAGGACCTATCAGCTTATTGCCGATGGGCTTTAGACGTTCATATAGAGAAGATTTTGCAAGCAAAGTTTTGTAGACTGATGCCTATATATAAATAGATAGATAGATATTCAGTATCTATCTATAAATATCTCACAGGCCGAAGGCTTCCTCATGACCGGCAATATGTTTTTCGTAGCAATAGTTCATCTAATGATCCGATAGTTTATCTTAGTGAACAGTGGAACAAATCCTTTTGGAGAAAATAAGATTATTGCTCTTGATAATTCAAAAGCATTTGATTTGGGTTTGGTATCAGACCTTCTTATCGAAAATGCGTGCTTTCGGTTTAAATAAATCCCTCCTTCGTTGGATTATAAATTTGGACCGTTCAATACAAGTAGTATTGGATGAAGAAAACCACAAAATAAATGCTGGTGTGTCCCACCGCTCTGTTCTTTTAATCCAATTATTTGTTTCGCTGACGATAGTACTGTTAGCTTTTCATTCCTCTTCTTCAGATGTGGAACTGCAACGACAAAATATTCTAAGCTCATTAAATTTCCACCTACACAGCATTGTACAATGGGAAATAAGAAACCGAGTGGAATTTATTGCTTCGAAAGCCCAATACTGTCTTGTATCGTTAAAGCGAGATACACACCACTTGCCAGATGTTTGGGTTTTCTGAAAAGATTTAAGAAATTTTGCCCTTTCTTCTGTTCTGGCTACAATTTACAAAACTTAAATACGTTCAAAACTTGAGTTACTTAGGTTAGATTAAAGTGGCTGTCCGTGATGGAGTAGAACACACTTGGCCAGGTTAATGGCCCATTGTGATACCATATGAATCTTGAGGCTTTCTTCTAAGCTCAAAGAGTCCCTTATAAAACGTGAGAGACTGATTATGTCATATAAACATAATCAGTCTCTCACGTTACCATTAAGATCGTTATAGAAGAATTCTCCTAGGTAGTTCTTGCGTTTTTGAGCTAGAACAGAGCATGTGCAGAGGAGGTAAGGAACTGTTTCCTCCTCTTCCTCATTAATACAGCTTCTGCAAAAGCCATGTGAGAATACGCTTAGCCGCGTGGCGTTTTTTTTCCTTTTAGATAGTGCCCGGTTATTACACCGAATATCGAGCTTATATGCGATCTACATAGAGATAGCAAGCACCTCGAGCGCTTTAAATCTAGTGTAGGCCAGATGTGTTTTGTGACCTGACACGTGGTGATGTTATTCCACCTGATGTTTGCCTTCTTCATAGCGTCATAGCAAAGGTGAATGTTAAGCCATCACCATTAGAAATAATCGACAGTTATGGACTGTTAAAGAGTTTGTAGAGACAGAGTCCAGAGATTGAATAGCGGCCTGACTATCTGAGAAAATACGGATATCAGATTTAATAATCATTCACGGTTATCTTATTTTTATAAACATTTACATTAGTAAGCAAAGAATTAATGTAAATTTGGTTTCAGTTTCGCTAATGTTACCATGGAGTAAGGCGCTTAAGTAAAAAAAATTACAATAATTGCCTAACATAGGTAAGGAATGAGTTCTGGCGAAATTTTCTCGTTTTAAAAACCATTGGGAACCGCAATATTGTTTAGCAATAGGGTTCTCCTCCGGTTTTCCATATCTTTAAGAGAAGATGACACGCCGACAAAGTAGTTGTCCGCGCGTTGCCTGCATTTGCACGCTTATGAGAGCAGTACGAGAACGAATACCACTAAAACCACTTCGAAAAAGAAATATAATGTTCACAGAAGTGGATATATTCACCAGATCCATTCAATACTGAGAGAGAGCAGATTATTTGTTAAAACCTCGACTCCAAAAAGTTGGAAAGAGTCAAAGGGCTTTTACTGTTGCACGCGAGAACAGATTTTAAACGTTGAAGAAGTTTAAAACTAAGAAAACGATACAATTTATGTGAAATCATCGATCGATCATCGATCACCACCTTTTGAAATGGTTTGAGTGCAAGTTTGACTCCAAAATGTCACATAACGCAAGTTTTGAGAACAAATGTGAAAACGGTTGACAAGTTGTGCTATAGAAAAGTGGTAGAGGGTTTGATAAATTGTTTTACAAATACCCTTTTCAATGGAGATAGATGAATTCTTTTACAAGATTCTGGTGAGACATACAAAGCCAAGACAATACAAATGTTCCTTAGAATCAATATAGTAGGTTTTAAAGTAGCTTAAGATTGGCTCTCGCGAAGTCCATATTTTAATCCCAAACTTTTTTTTGTGATTAGAATATGAGAGCGTGCTTCAAAGACATCTTACGGAAAGTATAAACTCTTTAAATAAAGTTAAAGGAAGCAGTGTACAAAATATCAATAGAAGAATCTTTTATTAATATTAAGATTTATGTACATAGATTAATATTTTCATTTCTAAAAGTATATGAAATAATTTTCTCTTCAAAGCTTACTGTGTGTCATCAGGTTTAAATTAACCCTATAAGATAAATAAAATGTATCTTGTGGTTATTTTTAATTGGCTGCATATTTTTGAGCGTAATTTTTCTTAATTATAAACATTTTCAAAAACGTTCTTGAAACTGCCTTTTCCCATGTTAAAAATGTGTTTAGTAACTTGGCATACCATGGCATTTTCAACACTACAATGTTCCCATCTAAACTATCCGTGTAGTTTAGTCATGTATTAAGGGCCAAACACGTGCAGCTACCGGCTTTTCACATAAATATAATAGAAATGGTGTAAAGATGGCTGGACCGTAAAATTGGGGAACAACACCAAACGCGCTTTCCCTGCCATTTCTTTGAATTAAATTACAAAATTGTACGGGCCGATTCCCATTCGCATCTACTAGATGGTTTTTAACAAGTAATGATAGACACATTGTGGAATATTAGACAAAAAATTTAATTCACTAAATTTGTTATATTAAAACCCAGTTCATAGCTTCTGAGCCTCGAAAAGTGGGCATTGGAATGATATGTGATAACCTGATGATCCAAGTTCTATCGTAGTTGCTTGTATCATTTTAAATACAAAATTGTTAAAAGATGTACACAGAAAAACAAAGATTTTTGTATTTTGAGAGTAAGAATTTATATGGCCTCAAAGAACAATAATTTTAAAATATTGGCTCATTTACTTTGGCTGGAATCACCTACTCGAAAAGTGTAATAACCTGACGACGCACACGTTTTACGTTTTATATTTAATTTGTTAAAGCCTAAACAGCCCATAAAAGAAATTTAAAAAGCTAAAGCTTCACTTTAATTTATTAGTTCTTTCATATATTTTTATTTTCCTAAATCTAGACATCATCTGAGAGCTCTATATACACATTCGGCGATTATCAAATTGCAAACATGCAAGAATCAATTGAACATCGTGTCATCCGCAGCAGAAATCGGAAAATCACTGAAATTCGATCTCCTATCGAAGGAAACATTTTGTTCAAATCAGAACTCGACACTGATGATGACTTCGCCAGACCAGTGGTAGTTAAAGATGAATCAAAAACATTTACATCTCCCCCAAGAGGTCGACCTCCCAAGAACCCAGATAAGAGCGTTAAATCTTCTACCATTCTGCTACCGGAGTTTCCTCATATACCCAGACCACCCAGAAAATTCTTTTGTGAAGCAATTGAAATGCCGCGGTTTTTGTATGGTTTGGGACAGAAGGTTCAAGCTGTCAAAAGGAGGACTTAGTAAGTTTCCGTTTGTCTCTTACTTATTTAGGATTACTAAATTGTATCTTTTAAATTTTAGTTGTGAAAGTCGAGCAGCAGAATGGGCCCACATTCGTCACATTCAATGTGATAATCAAGAAGGTTATAATTTACTTCATAACGGATTAGAATTGTGTAAGCCTAAATATGGTTGGTCATCTATTGTGATACCTGATAAACAGACTCTAGTCTCCGACGCTGGTAAACTAGCTGTATTGGATAGTTTATTAACACGTTTGAAAGCACAAGGACATAGAGTTTTGATTTACTCGCAAATGACAAAAATGATTGATTTATTAGAGGTAAGTCGGTCGTTATTCAAGTTTATATTCATTGCTATAGCCATAGAAATTAAGGCAACTAAACCTATTACCTATTGGAATATTTAGGAGTACATGTGGCACCGCAAACATCGTTATATGAGACTGGATGGTTCGAGTAAAATTTCAGCACGTCGTGATATGGTAGCTGATTTTCAAAACCGTGCTGATATATTTGTATTTCTGCTATCGACACGAGCAGGTGGATTGGGTATCAATCTGACAGCCGCTGATACTGTAAGTATTTTACTTTTGATTTTAATTCTTTGTATCAATAAATTGTTCTCATTGTTCTCAAGTAAAAATCTTATTTTATGGTTTGATTCTAATTTTTAAAATATTTCCTTTTATTTGTGGTTCGAATCAATGAAAAAAGTATGCAAACGTTTAAACGTTTCAATGTTTTCTATTTCTTTAGAATTTAAAATATTTTCTTTAAATAAAAAATAAAATCTTAGCAATATGTAATAGATCCTATAACGAATTTCTGAGGCGAAATTAGATATGAATTAAAGTCACCATAAAATCATCTCCTCAGATAATGTACATTTGTCTTTAATTTTCAAGACAACATAATTCTAAAATGTTTGGACTTAAAATATCTTGTTAGTTCAGTAAAATAAGGCTAACAAATGGCTGATGATACGGAATTTTTCAAAATCATTTCAGCACATGAAGACATCTCTCTTCCAAACAAATCTCGACAATTTCTCAACCTGGTGTACCAAAAATTAGAGCTAGAGCTCATTACTATTTTCAAAATTATCTCAT
The DNA here is from genome assembly GCA_920104205.1 of Eupeodes latifasciatus. Lineage (NCBI taxonomy): Eukaryota > Metazoa > Arthropoda > Insecta > Diptera > Syrphidae > Eupeodes > Eupeodes latifasciatus. The sequence goes on along the minus strand of OV049924.1, from coordinate 174,416,667 downwards.
ATAGTAGAAAACATAAGAGATCTTGATCTTATATGTGACTGGGAACTCTAGCTTTTAATTCATAAGGCCAACAATGCATTAAATAAATAAATTAGTTCGCGCAACAGTCCGTTGAGTACTCTCAACCATTCCTGTGTGCGATAACGTTGTCAGGCATGAAGAGCACCTACAGTTTCTTTAAGTACACTTTTCATAATTTTGGAGAATAATTCGTCGCAAGAAAAAAAACTATATGGCACAGGCAGGGATTGAAGCCAAGACCTCTGGCATGACATCACTAACATAACGGCACTTGTACATACATGCATTAGGTTTTATTAAATAATGTTTTAAAAAATTTAATAAGACTAACGTGATTAAGCGTTTCAGGTTTTGTGTTTATATTTATCAAGATATATACATATCAATAACAGAAAGCACACAACGAAGATTCGTTCATCGCCTTCCCTGGGATAATCCTTTGATCACACCCCCTTATCGTGTTTAACCCCAGCTCATTGCAGGAACGTAGAGAAATTGCTGACATATTTGTCCATACATCGGCTTCTCTGTGGTTCAGTTGACTATTCTTCTATCTATAAATCGATTTCTTTCAACATTAACACCCCTAACCTGAGAAACCGACGCCTTTGTTATTTGCCAACACACCACACTTCCTATGACGTTAATGAACCTCTGAATCGTTTGCTCATGTTGGCCAAGTTGAATCCAAATTAATTTTATTTTAACATCACCAACTATTACCTCTGATTCCTTTCGATCTAACCATACTCATTGTTATAAGTTCAGATTGAAAGTTAGCTTTTAATTTGTGCCTATTGCTTGAATTAAGCGGAATAAATTGTGGTTAAGCCCCTGCTAAAATTAAATTAAAATTAGAACTTTAGGAACGAGTATAAATTCCTGAATGCCTCATGTTCTGGGCCACATCTATTTTTCTAATAACGAAATATCATTTTAAGGAATTCATCTAAAGCTAGTGAAGCCATAAGCACCAGAAATCCATTTTTAAGCACCCAGCCCCATTACGGAAAGTAAGGGGGCTGGGTGCCCATTGTTGTATTTGACAAATAGACACGGTTTATATGAGATACCTAGTTGAGCTTACAAATTTTTAAAGCAGAAGCTGGTCAACACCATTTAATCTATAGAAACGAAGATAATCAAGCGATTATGTGACGCGTGCACGATGTTTAGAAGACCAAATTTCTAGTTTACTATCTCTCATTCAGAGGTGAAATCCTTTTTGTACTAGACTATGGGCCTTACTAATAATCAAATTTAATGTTGAGGTTAAAATTTGTGTGATAATGACGTAAATGCTTAGGACTCTTATTAATAAACGATACAATGCTATGACCTAAATAGTAGTAGTTATTAAGTAATTCATTTATTTACATTAATTTGCAAGAACTTTATATAATATTTTAAGTTTAAATGCTATGGCTATGCCTATAGCCAGGTTGACAAAAATAAATAGTAAGAATATTTATGTTTATGTTTTTAAATTTAATAGAATTCTGTTATTAATAACAATCTAGACTTGTAAATATCTCTTAAAAATTAACTTAATATTTTCTAATCATGCTTGTTAAGGATATTTATAGTCTCCTGTAAGATTGTTTTTGTCGAAAATGTAGCGTCTTTGAGTTTTGAATATTTTACATACACCAATGAAGTGTAGACAATCTTCTTTTGAAGATTACACAGCGTACAGAAGGACTTCCATTTGAGTTGAGAATTTCACGTCTTACTCTACAGTTTAGGGATATCTCTTCATTACTCAGTGAATCCTTGAAATAGTTTCTGGAACCAAGATTATATATATTTGAGATGATTGTAGATTATTCTACTGAATGAATCTTGAGCTTCTTCTATTAGTTAATGCTTCGTTTTGTTTTCATATTTCTCTATGATGCTGTACATTTGTTCTTTCACATGGTTTACATTGCTCAAATCATCATCCAATCTCACTCCACACTCATTGATAACAGATTTCCGTCTTCCACACCACCAGTCTTTGTATCTCAACTCATATGGATGTCCTGTTTCTAAATAAATGACATAACTAGGTTTATTCAGAGGGAGGTTGAAAAGTTTCTTTATGAAATTCCTATAAAATTTATCGATTTCTTCGTATTCTTCTGATCCCCAAACCTAAACAGTATATAAGAGAGTTGATTTCAGTACTGAATTAAATATTTTGTATTTTGTAGATAAATTAATTTTTTTGTTGGAGAAGATATTTTTCCATATTTTTTTTTTTTTTTACACTTCAGAATTTCAGAAAGTAGTAAGCTTATAGCAAGCGTCAAACTACGATCAGAGGCTCATCATAAGTGCATGTGTTAGTTGTTAGTAAAAAAATAATACAATTATAGCCTAATTAAAAACATAATTAACATTTAACTATTACAGAACAAAACATAAAATGATGACGTTTACGATAGTGGAGCACTGGTTCTAAACAATGATTTTAATCCCACCTTATTAACTTCCCATAGGAAGTTATTGTAATGGGTCCGATTTGTCAAATTGAAAATTTTGACATTTCTCGACGTTTCAAGGTCCCTAGAGTCGAAATAAAAGATTTTTAGAAAGATGTCTGTGCGTGCGTGTGTACGTACGTCCGTACGTCCGTACGTTCGCGACGTTTTTTTCGTCGTCCATAGCTCAAGAACCAGAAGAGATATCGACTTCAAATAAATTTTGTTATACAGATAATAAGGCAGAAAGATGCAGAAAGGGCTCTCAAGAAAATTGCGTGGGTGGTTTTTTTACCATAGCAGTTTAAAAAAAAGCTGAAAATTTTGGTTAACCCTAAATATCTCATGAACCAATGACGCTAGAGACTTGAATTAAATTTTATATTATATATTGTAACGTGATACAAAACAATTATATTTTTGGAAAAAATTCAATTAACGGTTTTTTTTATAAATCAAAAAAACTGAAAAAAAAATTTGTCACTTCGAAAATTTTACGACTAAAATATGATTTCATTTCCAAAACAATGTTTTGACTCAAATATCTTTTCAAGACTTTGAGATATTGGCTTTAAACTACTTTTATCTTTCAAAAAATGTTGTTTTCAACATTCAGTAAAATTTTGAAAAAAATAGAATTGACAGTTTTTTACAAAAAATTAAAAACCGAAAAAAAAATTTAACAAAAGTTGGTAAAAATTGATTTTCGACTTAAATATCTTTTCAAAAATTTGAGATTATGGCTTCTAACTAATTTTAACTTATAAGAAATATTGTTTTCAACATTAGGAAACATTTTGAGAAAAATCGAATTGACAGTTTTTTTACAAAAAATAAAAACCTAAACAAAAAAATTAATAAAAGTTGGTAAAAATTGATTTTCGGCTCAAATAGCTTTTCAAAAATTAAAAATATTGGCTTCAAACTTATTTTATTTCACAGAAAATATTGTTTTTTATATTCAGTAATTTTTTTATAAAAATCCAACAGTCCGTTTTTTCATAAAAAAAATAAAATCTACAAAAAATAGAACGCAAATTTGGCAAGAATTGATACATTTAGACAAACTTTTAAGCAAGACAAATCGATAGACGGGATGGGTTATCAGTGTGGGTCGCATCCCAGCCTCTTTTTCAAATTTAAATCTATCGATGAACAGTTTAAGTTATATAAAATGCTCATTCGACTTAAAGCTTTATTCTTCCCATAGTTAGTTCTATGGAAGTCAATATGTATAAAGTCAAAAGTACGCAGGTGATGAGTTCCGCCTCGGTAATTCAAATGTACACAAGATAGCAAGTAAGGTGCATCAATTTCACCATTAATGAGTTGATGAAAAAATATTAAGTCATTATTAACACGCCTTTGATGAAGAGATTGCATTTGAAGAAGCAGAATACGATGTTCATAGGGAGGCAGATCATAAGGATCATCCCAAGGAAGACCCTTTAGGGCAAAGCGAATGAAATTATGTTGAATTGATTCGATACGTTTTCTATGAATTTCGTAATAGGAAGTCCATACCTGCGAAGCATATTAAAGATGAGGACGAACATGGCAATTATACAAAGAAAGAGTAACATAGGGATCATTGAACTCCTTTGCCCAGCGTTTTATAAAACTTGAACTTAGAACTTGCTTTATTAACAATCAAATTAATGTGATGTGTAAATTCTAAGTTGGAACAGAAACGAACACCTAAATCTTTAAATGTGGAGACGCGACAGAGTTTTTGCTGTGATATACAATAATCAAATACACTACCGATTCGTTTTTTAGTAAAAGTTATCGTCTGGTATTTTAAAGGGTTGAGTGAAAGGCTATTTTTCCCACACCAAAATGTGAAACTATAAATGTCGGCTTGTAAAAGAATACGATCATGGGTGGACTTTATTATTTTAAAAATCTTCACGTCGTCAGCAAAAATGAGTACTTCACTTGAGCGTAGACATGACGATACACCGTTAATAGACAGGATAAACAGAATAGGGCCAAGATGGCTTCCCTGGGGAACATCAGATTGAGCAACAAAAGGTTCAGAAAGACAATTTCTAAATTTTACCTCATAGGATCTGTTTTCAAGGTATGATTTGATCCAAGCTAAGAAAAATGGTGGTAAACCAAGAGCTTTAAGTTTAAATGAAATAATTCCGTGGCTAAATTGGTCAAAAGCTTTAGAAAAGTCTGTATACACAGTCAACTTCATAACCTTGTTCTAAAGCGTTTGAACATATGTTTGAGAATGTGAGGAGATTCGTAACGGTTGATCTTTTTTCACAAAACCATGTTGTTGTTCGCAAAAAAGATTCTTACTAAAAAATGCTACACTTTCACATACAACTTGTTCAAACACTTTAGGAATGCAAGAAAGCTTTGCAATGGGCCTGTAGTTGCTTATATCCGCCTTGTTACCTCTTGAAAATTGGTGTTAGAAATGACTCCTTCCATATATTGGGAAATTTGCCTGTTTTTAGAGAAAGTTTGAATAAGAACGTAAGGGGTTCCACTAAAGCATTACTACACTCTTTTAATACTATCGGGGGAATACCATCGGGGCCGGCTGAGCAGTCATCATTCAATGCGAATAAAAGATCAAGGACCGTACTCTGTAGCACAGGGATGTGACTACAGCTAGTTTGTGAAAAGGAGTGAAGATTATGAAAATATACTTCATCAACTTCTTGAGGGCTATTAACAAATGAATCACGGAAATTTGTCGCGAAAGCGTTACAGATATCAACAGTTTTATCTAACGGAAGGTTCTTGTAAGTGAAGTTAACTGGAAAGCCATCTGATTTTTTCTTTAAGTTTACAAAATTCCAAAATTTTTTAGGATTCTCTTTCAAAGAGGATCCCATATCAGTAACATAACAAGCATATAAAAAATTAGAAAGAGACTTAAATTGGTTAAAGAGTTCAACATAAAAAGAGAAGTTGATTGGAGACAGAGTTTTGAGATACATTTTCCATGCCTTATTTCTTTTGTTATGCAGTAAACGCAATTCTTTCGTGTACCAAGGATGGCTAAAGTTTGTATTTCTTGATTTCTTTAAGGGTACATTTTTTTTTAAACGATAATTAAGGATCTTATAAAAAGTTGAAATTGCTTCGTCAATGTTAGAAAATGCTAATGTATCAGTAATTCCAGAAATGGTTAAATCTTCAGACAACTGCTGGAAATTAGCTCTTCTAAAATCAAAATTATATAAGCAATCAAAGGAATTACTGTGTTCAGTAAGGTGATTACTTAAGTCAAAAAAAATGTCCAAGGGGGGGTGATATTTATCAATATTAGTAATTCCTGATCTAGATTCTAGAACAAGAGTACTAATAGCGTCAGAAGAAAAGACTAAATCGAGAATTCGATTTTTTGAGTTTTTAATACAGCTTGTTTGCTGTAAGTCAGTAAGAAGGACTTTATCGAGAAGAGATAGTTCCAATTGTGAAGAAGAAGGAGAGGCTTCAAGAGAGGATTCGTCTTCGGATGGAATCCAGTCAATGTGTGGTAAATTAAAATCACCTAGAAGTAAAATATTGGTGTCAGAGCTGGACAAATTTAGAATATAGTCTAATGCCAAGGAGAGATAGTTATAAACAGACTCCAAACTTTTTGGAGGAATGTAGACTTTTAAAATGAAAATAGTCTTAGTCTGTACCATTATCTTTACACATACCAGTTCAATTGATAATTCAAATGGAAAAGATACAGAAGAAGAAAATATGTATTTTTTACCGCTATGAGAACACCTCCACCTAAATCCTTTGCATTACCAACATGACGATCGTTTCTGTAAACTTCGAACTCTTGACTGAAAAAAGTTCTGTGTCGGAAAAGCTTGAATTAAGCCACGTTTCTGTCAAAACAAATACGTCGTGTGAAAATGATTGGGAGTTAAGAAATATGTCAGCAGTCTTGCTACGAAGTCCCCTTACGTTTTGGTAAAAGAGCGCAAGCCTGTTAAGTTTTTTGACTTGGTTTTCAAAACAACACCTTGTTTTTGACTTTGAGTAAATTCTTTGACTAAAGTCTCTGCGGGCCATATATTTGTGTTGCAAATAGAATCAAAGAAAGTGGGATTCGTTATTAATTTAAAAAAGGAAACAAAGCTATTTGGTTTACTGATCTTAGCACACCTAATGGATGAGCTGGAAGGTATGCTCTTGGTAGATACGTATCTTCTGGCGTTGTAACTGGGTCCAGACGAGATATAAAAATTATTTTTGGTTTCGAGACAGCTTTGATAGGGATGGAGTTATTTATTACAGTTCCTGTAACGGAATCACTATTGGAAGCTAAATTTGATTCAACAATTTGAGGTATATGGGGAGTTCCGGTGGGATCTGTAGGTATTGGGGTGATGTTGACATTTGTTCTTTTTGCTCGAGAATATCTTCAGCTGCAGAAGAGAAAGTAGTAGGAATAGGCTGTGCCAAATCATTAGTCGAAGTAGAACTATCGACCATGATGTTGGTTACATATTAAATTTATCAAGCTTTGCGAGCTTTGGACTTTTTCTGATAAATGAATTTTGAAATTTAATGTCGAATTCAGTTTCAAACCGAGATATTTGATCTTCTTTTGTTACCTCCAGTTGCTTATCAATATATTTCCAGCTTCTTTCATTGTAAGCGCTTTGTGTACGGGCAAATATCATTATTTTCCCTATCTGTATGTAGATAACCGATTGATCATGAATTGTAAACCTTCGGGTGATTTTTGGAAGCATGACGAGGTCATCGGCGTATAATATTATATTCACGCTGCAGCTAGCTATTCTTATTCCCCCAGGAAGTTCATCAGCAACATCATTTATAAATAAAGAGAACAAAAGAGCGCTTAGTGGGCATCCTTGTTTGACGCCTGTGCTGATGCTAAACCATTCTGAAAAGCTCAATCCATCCCAAACAGCAGCCTTCGCATCTACATCTCTCTAATTCGAATAGGCTAGAATAATTCTGAGTTTAAGTTGACTCTGTTTGATGAGATCGCTTTGTAGTAGATACCTATGCCCTTTAATTTTAAATCATTCCCGTATTTAGTTTCATTTTTATTGTTTTGTTGTTTTGGATGAGCTTTAGTGGCATATCAGGAACTTCGTTTCCTAACAAAAGTTTGGTTATTGTGCTAATTCGCTCCTGTGAGTGTTCTAATTTTTGTTTTTTACCTCCCGGCTTTGTAATTCCTATTCTTCTTCAAGTAAACAACAACTTATTTTAAACGAATGTAATTTTTGGGAAAGGTTATAGGTTAGGTTAAAGTGGCTGTCCGTGATGGATTAGGACACACTTAGGCCAGTTTAATGGCCTATTGTGAAAGCTTTTAATTTTCTTTGCAAAGATGAACGATTTCTTTGTTAAGATTTCCAATATCGCTAGGGCTGCATCAAGTGGAATATTAATAATGTTTTTAATTTTCTTGAAATCTGCATCATTCATAGAGGTTATGTTCTGTTTGTTTTTGCAAAATTTAGGTACTTTTCGAATGTTAAACGCAGGATTTTGGTTTTCCTCAGGTTCAGTTTGGCAAATTTTTCTTTTGTCTGTCATGTGATGCGATGACCTGGATATTAAATTGATCTAATATTTATGGTTTATTATTTGTGATCCTTAAAATATATGGTAGTTTTTCCCAAATTTTAACGTCCACTATAAATTTGATTATTGGTCAAGTCCTGAATGTAATTTTGTTATTTAAATTCAAAGATTTTTTAATTTTGTTCAAAAGATGACTATATGCCTCAATTTGTAACTCTTACCATTATCAAAATTGACACCGACAACGTTGCTAGTTTAGAATTTTTGTCTCAAATCAACAGGATATGTTCGAAGTTCATTGGAATGGCATCATGATCAGTCGTAAAAATTCTTTACCAAAAAGTCATGATTTTGGTTTTTCGATTCACAGTCAAACGCACTGCACTACATCGCACGACTTAACACATCGTCAGTTAAAAGTTAATAAATTAAATAAAAATAAAAAACCAAAACAACATTAAACAGCTAAATCGTTTCAAAATCTCAATCGTTTTCTGATGTGAACCTAAATCGATCTCGTAAATTTCCCACATCATCATCATCACCCTCAGCGGGCTATTGTACTCGTAGTGGTGTGGTATTTATTTGTGAATTTTATTTCCAAATAAAAATAAAGTAGAGTGTTTTAAACGTGAACAAGCTTGACAAATTTTAAGCATTGAAACCGCACCACAAACAAATTTAAATTCCAAGCATATTCTCTCATTTCCGAACAACTAAACAAAAATAACCATAACAACAAACCATACAGAAGTTAATTCTCCCCGATTTAATCCCAAAATCGTGGATACAAATCGTTTTCCCATCACATAATCTCGAAAATTAAAACAAAAAGAAATACTCGTGGTGCTCTAAATCGAAATGAAATGTGTGGACATTTAACCGACATGCGGGACACCAAATTCCAGGTGGCTATACAACATACTCGTATAGCTACCTTTCGGAAGGGTTACCTCTTTCAAATATGGAACCATTTTGCAAGCATCAAGGGCCGCTGTTGTTGGTTAGTTGGTTGGTAGATAGCATTTTCCCAGAAGCGATTTCGGCAACCGAAACATCGTCTCGAATACCAATCACTACAACAGCTATCGATGCCCCACAAATGGTTAATTTATTGCTGAAGCAAATTATAGATCTTCTCGAGTGATTGTAATACACATCAGGCAGAGTCAGTTCTATTCTATGCACACCTCCTTAAGCATTTGATCTTGATCGTTGGGTTGTCTGACTATGAGGGGGGCATAGCATAGCATAGCATAGCATAGCATAGCATAGCAAGTAGCTGTTGCGCGGAGTGTGAGTTTGAAGGGAACTTCTTCGCGAAATGACCCCACTATCAAAGAATCAAATACAATACCCATAATAAATTCTAAGTAATTCTCTAGTTTTCGGCCTGGCTTGAACTGACTATAGATTTGTTAGTGGTGAGAGTTTGGCGCATGCGTCATGCCTAGAGGCAGATGTGGGAAAGATTATCAATTGTGTATCGTGGTGTTGGGTTGGTGGGTGATGTGAACACCCTCCTTCAATCCCTTCATTGTAAGAGTTGTCATTATTTATTGATCGCACCTTTAATCGGTAGCGATAGCGATACATGGATTGAAAGAAGCTCTTCTCTTGAATGTGTCTTTGCTCGTTGTAACTTCTTATGGAGAAGAAACTGTGTACCTTCGGGTCTTAACAACCGTGGCATACAATTTTGAAAAAGCAGTAGGTACACAAAAGAGGGATCAGCACCAAAGATGATGAGCAGTTGTTGGCGTCGCAAGAAGTTTAATTGATTTATGAAGTAAGACTGAATGCGACATTTGTCGTTTTCACGTACAGAAAAGAGCTTTGTTTTTATTTTTCTTCTTTTGCAAAGATATATAGATGTAGATATTGTGTGTAGAGCTCTAAATCTCGGAACTGGATAGGTAACCGGTTGGTTTGAACTTTATGTACTGCTCAAATCGAACGGTTGTAGGCTTAGAGTGCTTTTATTTGTATTTTTATTTTTATTTTCATTACCAAAGCTACTCGTTTATGGAATTTTCATAACAGGTTGCCTTTGATTTTTGGATTGGTTTTATTCTTCACTTTACTTCCAATAAGAAATTGTGCAAGGGAATTGTTAGAGTAGACAGAAGTTTGAAATTCCTTAGAAATACGTGGATACCCTTATTAGCAATAATATTATCTCAAAGAAGACAACAACAATAATGCAAGAAGTCTTTTTTGATTTTAATTGTTGTTCGTTATTTTGCATAAGGACGTTAACATTATGGTGCGGTTTAATGAATTGTTACTAATTTGTATTTATGGTTTGAGTCTATGAGTGATGCAATTCTTTGCTTGTTTTTAAGGGAGTTTTTAAATTGCTGATGTATGTATTGTATATATATAGAAAAACACGAATAACAACTTTCAGATTAGACTACATACAATAACAATTTAGTGATAAAAATATTTCAAAATGCCTCCGATGTTAGATTTGTATGCATTCGGATTTGGATATCTCAAGCATTTAAAAGGAAAGTTTGTGTTATGAATTTTGTTTTAAATTTATGATTTTTATTCTTTGTCTTCATCTTTTAAAGAGACACGCAATGGTCATAATTTTGTGAAGTTTTGTTTTTGCACCATTTTAAAACTAAGTTTAGTTCGAATCCGACTACAAAATCAATCTTTCACGTCAGATGAGATGAAACGTTTTATAAATCGTAAAATGCTTATATTAGGTATTTTGAGGCTATGTTAATTCATGAAGCGGGTTTTCTTCTATCAAAATCAATATCATTTTCTAAAAAATCCCCTGATTACAAAAAAGTGTGTCCAAGACTTCCAGCCTTCTGCTTGCCAGACGCATTTTAAGTTTTTTTAAATGCATTTTTCAACTTTTTGCCTATTAAATATAACTATTAGAATAAATAAGTAAATTGGGTGGCGCAACAGTCCGTTGAGAACTAGGGCCTAGTGACTTACAACTCTCAACCATTCCTGTGTGCGAGTACTGTTGTCAGGGATGGAGGGGACCTACAGTTTTAAGCCGATTCCGAACGGCAATTTTGAGAAAGCACTTTTCATGACAACAATAACTCTTGGAGAATTTGTCAATTCCTCGCAAGAGGCAGTACCCGTAAAAAAGAACTTTAGATGGCATAGGCAGGGATCGAACCCAAGATCTCTGGCATGACAGTCCAACGCACTTTTTTTTTCAAATTCATTTTTATTACTTCAATCTTAAACCTATCTTAAAGCTAGACAAAAATTCATAAAACTAGCCTAATTAACCATAACTTACAACTAACTTACTGGTCCCATACGGACACTCTAAGTTAAACACTAATACTTAATGCTAATGCCTTTCGGCCCTAAGATCTATTTAACTTCAATTAATTTTATTTATTTTTGTATTCATTAGAAAATTTAGAAAAAACTAATGTCAATATCCTTTTTTATTTTTACTTAAAAAACTACTTAAAATAAGGTCCTTAATATAAAACTTAAAGCTAACTAAAACTACCTATTCTACCTGTTTCAGTTTCAGTTTTAAAATGTAAGTTTATTCATTATATATGTATCTTTTGTTAACAATCATACAATTCTTTAGCAATGACTTAAAGCCGTCTGCCTGAGTGAACAATATTTTTTATTATAATTTTAATAAGAAAAAAAAAAAAGTTTGAGTATTTAGAACTATTTGATTATTAAAAATTCACAAAATTAAAGTTGATATGTACTTAAGTAATTAGAAAAGTTCGTTGATGATTCTTTTGCGATAATTAAGCAGCTCCTTACAGAACTCGAATAATTTCATCCAGTCCTTCCCGTTTAAAATTTCCAGCACCTCGTACCTGTTGAGATAATTTACTCTCCAATATACCCTTCTTATTTCCCTCAAAATCGCACATTCGCCTAGAAAATGGATTGTATTTTCTCTCACTCCCGCATTACAGAGATTACAAATCAGTGGCAGGTCTTCTCGATGTGGAACAAAGTTCAGACGCAGCAGCTCTCCCCTTGCTTGAAAAATAGTGGATATGATCTCTGTATTGTACCGGTTACCAAAAAGGAGTTTTCTCCTAGCAAATAGTTAAGTGCTGAATAAATTTCTCGATGCACTGATTGTCTCGCCTTTTCTATACATCTTTGCATCATATCTTCATCAATAGCAGCAATAATATCATAGAAAATCCCTCTACATTCTTCTACGTTTGCAAAATTTAGTTCAAAAGTCTTCCCATACTGAATCGCCAACTCCTTCCAATCATTAAACCACAGTTTTCCTTTTGAAATTGCAATTTTTGTGATTCTTTTGGGCATTCGACCTTCGTCCATACCAATTGTTCTACATATATAGTCTGCATGCAGCTTCAAAGTTTGTATGTACAACGGTGATAGCCCAGTCTCCAAGTGAAGCATATATGAGGGAGTTGTCATCGGTAGTTTGAACGTTCTTTTAAGGTAATATGATAAAAGTCTTTCAACAGTATCACTCTCTTTGTGTCCCCAGTACTGTGCTCCGTAGAATAAAATTGACTTTGAGGTTGCTTCGAAAATTCTGTGTTTGACTGCGTTTGGTACTGAATCGTTACTAAAGCAATTTTTCCACGTCATGTTTATAGCTACCTTGGACTTCATAAGTTTTTTTGCAAGATGTTTCTCCAAATTAAGTGAAGGTGTTAAGGTGAAACCCAGATAAACATATTCTTTTACCACTTCCATACTTTCTCCTCCATAATGCCAACACTCATTCCTTGCACGCATTCCCCCTCCTTTTTTGAAGATCATGACCTTAGATTTGCCTAGGTTTACTGACAAGTTCCATAGCATACAGTAGTCACGAAGACGATTTATCATTAATTGAAGCGTTTCTGGAGACTCTGCTAGTAGCACTAAATCATCTGCGTACATTAAAACTTTTAAGTTCCATTCATTCAAATGAATACCGCCAGGTAAAATGTTCGGCAGATCATCTATGTACAGTGAAAATAGAGTGGGGCTTAGCGCACAACCTTGTTTTAATCCAAGTTCGGTTCCGAAGTAGGCTGAAAGCATTTCTCCATTCCATATCGCTGCACTTCTTTCCGTATACATGGCTTCGATAAATTTGAGTAACTTGTACGAAAGTCCTTTGTTTGCCAACTTGTAGAGAAGAGATCTAATTTCAATTACATCAAACGCTGCTTTAAGATCAACAAAACACGCATACACCTTTTTACGTTTATCCATATACAGCTCAACAGCATTTGCCAGCACATAAATGTGATCCACCGTAGAAAAGCCCTTACCGAAACCGGCTTGGAATTCCGACAAAATTGAGTTCTCATTCAGCCATGAGTTCAGTCTCTGCTGTATAACGCTTGTGAGAATTTTTAAGCCTGAGTTCAGAAAAGAGATTGCTCTATAATTTCCAACTTCGTTTTTATCCCCTTTTTTAAATATTGGAAAAATAATCGATTTCAAATATTCGTTCGGAAGTTTTCCAGTATTGAAGATATGGTTAAGTGCCTTTGTAAAAAGAGTTTGGAAATTCAGGTTACTGTATTTATAGAACTCCATAGAAATTTGGTTGGATCCGGGAGCTTTATTGTCTTTGCTTGTTTTCAGCGCTTGTAAGACTTCGGACAATTCAATATCACGGTCAATGTTGGGGATGTAGTTGTATGGTAATGCATAGCTATAACTTGACTGACTTATTTCCGGATTCATTAGATTTTTAAAGTAATAGAGAAGTTCATCCAAATTTGGTTCAACTCTGTTTGAACTTATATTTCCGTTAATAACGCGTACTTGTCTCCAAAAATCCTTACTATTTTGTATAACTCCCAAGCTTGCAGCTTGTTCATTAACATATTCCATTTTTTTCTTGCGGCATAGCTCTTTGTACTTCTGCGCTTCACGATATTGTTGTCGAAAAAAATCGGTACCAAGACGTTTAAATGTTTTCAGCAGCCCAAAAGCTTTTTTCCTTGCTTTTAAACATTCAATATCAAACCATTTTTGAACGAAACTTTTTTGGAATGTGCCGTGATGTTTTTTTGGAGCTGCCTGCCACACTATTTGGTCGAGCACAGATGCATCTAAGTGATTGAAACCCATAGTTTCCTGTTGAGCAAATAATTGGTCAAGTGCCTGGATATAATTGTGAGAGTTTTCTAAAGTCCACTTCAGTTTAGGCAGTGAGCTATTATTTATTGATCTATTTTCTCTAATCCGATCTAAACCAGCTGTTACTACAAGTGGTAGATGGTCAGAAAAAGGTGTATCCGCAACCATCATGTCATACAGTGAGGTGCACCAGCACCTTTGATGAGGCAGTAATCTATTGTTGAGCTCCCTTGTCCACTGATAAATGTCAACTCTCCATTACAATCACCTTTGCTCTTACCATTAACCACACAAAAACCAAAAGAAATACATAGGTCGAGTAATGCTCTTCCATTAGTATTGATGACGTTATCCTTCGTCGATCGTATTCCTCCAGCAAATTTTTCAAATGTGTCTTCTTGGCCTATGCGTGCATTGAAGTCTCCGATCAACATAACATTTTCATGATTAATATTTAGTAAAAAATCGAGCAACTTAGTATGATCTTCTTTCCAATGAGAGCAATTCAAGTAAATAGGCACTATGAAATGTTTCTTACTGTCAATCACCATTTCTAGAACTTTTCTATCAAATATTTCTTTTATAATGCATTTTCCCATGTTAAGTTCGTTTTTAAACGCCAGCACCATTCCCCCGCTTGCACGTCCTCTTGTACTCGTTTTTACTGCTGGCACCCAATCGGTTTTGAATCCGTCGAATAAGTTTATGTAATCGGGAATTTGATTATCTAAAACATGCGTTTCTATAAATATTATAATATCGTAATATCTTACCTATAAACTACTTACAACTAGAGCAACCAGAGCAGCAAATCTAACTATCTAACGTTTTGTTTTTCATATTTTGTTGTCTTTTTTTTTTATTTAATTTTTTATTTTTTTTATTCCATGTTATTTTTTGTATTTTTTTTTTTGTATTTTTTTGTGTATATTTTTTTTTTGTATTTTTTTGTTTTTGTATTTTTTTTTGTGACACCATGCCTACTCTACTTAAAACTAAACCCTAAAACTATAAAACAAGTATGTAAGCCGGCCAAGGCTTAAAACCCCATCCCGACTACCCACTATCAAGTGCAGATTGAAGCCACCAAAACTGGTTCTCCTGCTTCACCCTATCAGTTCGGTCCCGTTCGGACACAGCCCTACTGAACCGAAGGAGCTCTGCTCCGCCTTGTGCCATGACGTCCCGATTGTACGGAAGTCGCCTATCCACGGTTCGTCGTCTGACGTGGTAGATTAGCGGAACTGCCAATCTATCCTGTATCAGACCGCATCTATCTAAAAAGAGGAATGCCTCTGGTGGAATGAAGCCTCTAAAGCGTGCACTTTCAAAATACTCGTCGTTCGGATAGAACGCCCCGAAAACAGTTCAACGCACTGTCTATCATGCCACGGGTACTACGATAACTATTAGAATGGTATACCAAAATATCAGAAAAACTCCCCTGATTACTAAAATGTATGTCCAAGACGTTTTGGTTGCCACGAGATCAAAAAAGTGCACAAATTAAAAAAATTTCTGAATACTTGAAGAAATAGAAAATGTCAGAAATCCTTTTTCGGATACAACATGTCAGCAGAGTGACTTTTAACATTTACACTGGTAAATATGCATCCCAGTTGCATGTAGAAGAATTCGAAAAATAAAAATGGAAAGGAATTTGATAGAAAGGATAGTTTTTAAAGCATCACAGAGTTCATCCAAAATTGATATATCGATATAACATTGTAAAACTGAAATGGTTTAACAGAATTGCGGCCCCAGAAACCATTAGAAACTTCTGTGTAAACGAAAATGAAAATAAAGACACTTAAAGTAAAGACATTGATAGTGAAGACATGACTTCAAATTTTTCATCCGATGAATTTGACAATGAATGATTATTTCTATAAAATAAATTTTATAGAAATAATAGTATGCTTGGTTTTTATTCAAATTGATAATGTAATGATATTTTTGTATTTATTGTTTTTTTTTTTTTAATTTTAAGATACAAAAGTTATCAGGGTTTTAAGTTGAAAAAGCTTAAAATGCGTCTGGCAAGTAGAAAGCTGAAAGTAAAACGCCTTGGACACACTTTTATATAATCAAGGTTTTTTTTATGATTTTTTGATGTAATACTCATGTGGTTATCATGTTCTCAAAATAGGAAAAATGTCCATTTTTGAACGCTTATCCCCAACCACGACATACAAAAAAAACCTGCCAGACGATTGAGTTTTATATAGTGGTGCGTATATCTACACATTCATATGAAGCAATTTTGGTTATCATTCCACTCTCAAAATTTGCTGCCGGCTCTAGGCCTAATACATGAACCAGAAACAAAACGCTTAAGCATTTATGCTCAAACTGTTCTTAACAGAAAATCGCAAAACGATACAAAAGCAATTTTAGATCTTATAACGAATTCGTAGCCTTCAATGTTTTAACATTACATTTTGTGGAATATATTAAAAACAATATTTAAAAATAATGTTGCTATAATCGGAGTTTGGATTGTGAATCAGCATTAAAAATTAACTCTAAAACGAATCAGTCAAAAATATAACGCCATTATATTTGAGGTTTTTCAAGACTTCAGATGAAGTCAAATGAAGATCTATAAATCATCTCATAACTAATGAAAAATCAAGTAAAGTCAAGATCGTTTGATATTTCTAGTATAAGCCATAACACTAGTAGTGACGTGTATCGAATAGCATTCTGTAATTGAACCCAGAGATATTTTGATTGTCTTTGTCTGTTTTGGTTTTTGATATTTTTTATTTGCAATGGTTGTAAATTTCAGAGTTTATTTATTTATGGGTATAGCTTGGTGCTTCTATTCTTTTCCCACCAAGCTGCTCCTGCAATTTACTTATAATAAAATATAAAAATACTGTCCAAGGACAGTATTGAACGTAGAGCATTTAGATTGATTGGTGATAATAACATCATCGGGTCATTTACGTCGCTCCAACATCTTCGTATAGTTTCTTGTCTTACCCTTTTTTACCGTTATTTTAATGGTTTGTGCTTTAGAGAAATAGCCAGCTGCATTCCCACCCTTAAGCAGTTCAACCGTAATACTCTCGCTTCTAGGAATGCTTGTCAGTATACCCTCGAGCCCAACTTCGATCGTACTGTCAAGTACAGAGAATAGTTCTTTTGCCGTACTATGTGAATGTGGAATGGCTTACCACACTCTGTCTTTCGCAGTCATTGCAATATTCAGGAAATCAAAACCCGAGTTGTATCGAACAGAAAACATTTATATTTAAACCACTCACGCCACGAATTCATTAAATATGGAGATAGTAAAATAAATACTCCCGAATCATTATTTAAATAGTCTGGTTTCGAATCTAATACTTACTGATGTTGCGAGAGATCTGCCAGATTACTAAAAAATGAAATTTACAGCAATTATGCTCCTTTGAAAAAGCATATGATTCAAGATTGATATGAAATTCAACCTTTTATAACGGTTGAATCAAAGCTCACACCTCCCACTTCAAAAAAAAACGTGATGATTTCAATAATATTTGACAAATTTCCAAGTTTAATATCACATAGATAAAATCACACAAGTGCCTTTAAATTTAACACTTAAATGACCTACTTGTGTTGATTGAGATACAAATCAAAACATTAAACATTTGTCATACAAAACTCACGATATCATAAATTGATGCTTGTCAAATCCGCTTTAAATACATTTTTTACCATTACTAGAAGCTTATCGATTTTAATTGTTTGTATAGCATTAAATAAACAATAAGTCATTTATAAATCATCGCATATTATAGACGTGATAGTGATCGTGAAAAAAAGGTAATTCCCTTATCAAAATCCCAGAGTTATAAATATTATACCAAACTACCACTAAATCAAATATTAAACACAAACATTTAAAAAAATAGAATTGTATATTTTTACGAGTATCAAAAATTATAACTTCATGCCAACCATTCACGTACTAATTGGGCAATCTTTAGCTTAGATGCTCGCATTTCACTTGTATCCGATGAGCTGATTGATCCAAAATCCTTACAATGAGCATATACTATGAACAAATCAAAAAATATGAACTCATTAAAATGTCAAGGGCTTAATTATAAAACTTACATGGTATAACGGTAGCCTTGTGCGAATCCGTGATTCCCATTGCACTCCATGGATCCAATTGACCATGAGTAATGTAAACATTTTCTACATTTGGATTCAAGCCACCAAAGTATTTATTTGTGTTATCAACGTTCTTGTAAATGGTCTCATTTTTAAATTGAGTGCCGTACACATCGTTGCATGTCGCTATATACAAGTCTTCAGGAAATTTGCTTCCAAATGGTTGAGCTGATGAGCCCGATGTTTGATACCAGCCGTATTCATTGCATGTTTGGTAATACCATTGCCGCACTGTAATTATTGGTAACAGAAATTGATAACATTTTATTTTATTTTGCAC
The DNA here is from genome assembly GCA_920104205.1 of Eupeodes latifasciatus. Lineage (NCBI taxonomy): Eukaryota > Metazoa > Arthropoda > Insecta > Diptera > Syrphidae > Eupeodes > Eupeodes latifasciatus. Next base: position 174,398,103 of record OV049924.1, on the reverse strand, counting down.
TATTTCAAGACAGTCAAACACAGAGTCTACATTTTATCAAAAGTAAAACCAATCAATTTTCAAATAACTTAATCTTGACTTACTCATTCCACTTGTATAAGTTGATTCGGAAAGAGATGTTAACAAAGCCTTGTATGAAATATCCGAACAGCCTGAGTTGCCAAAGTTTCTCAAAATAAATTTCGCAACACCTGTTACATCGTCTTCACCCTCCATAATGCTCTTACAGGTGTTTTGAATATCATTTTTGCTGTGAAGAACAAAAGAAAGAAAAATAAATACTGTGTAGCTTTTTGGTTTACAACTTATCTATAAAATACCTATGAGTTTGGACAACACCAGCAAATATGTCAGAAATTTCACTAAATAATGTCCAAACATCCAATTCTTTTGTTTCGTCAAAATTATTGCATATTTTAAGCATTGCTTTCACTTCAGCACTTCGTTTGTTTACAATCATATGCTCTAGTTCAGCTATTCCATTTTTGATTCTATTGTAGCAGGCATCTCCTCCGAGTAGTTTAATTGATCTACCAGTAACTTCCTTATATTCTGAAAGATTTTTGTACCATTACTTAGTATTGTGTTATCAAATTTTACGCCTTTTGGGCAGGTAATCAAAATTGAAAGTATCGGAAATCATAAAAGCCTGCTTAACTATTTGTTTTCATACGCTTAAAAATATTTAAAAAAATAATTAAAATTAAAATAAATTAAATATTATTTACATGTGAATGGAAATTCATTATAACAATGTGCCAAGCTCAAAAAACCTTTTTGAATACTGTTCAACAAGAGCGGCAGTTTTTAGTTTTTAAATCTTACCAACGAAATCTACTTTAGCAAAAAGTGGAGCACTTGAAGACCAAGATCCAACTATTAAATTGGGGTACAAGCGTTTGAACCATGTCACCATTGTAGCTGAATATGATCCACCAGTCAAAATGACTTTAGAATTTTCCATTCCTTCAACCGTCTGCTTTATGGTGGTTATAAAGTTAGCCAAATCGGCTAAAGCTTGTTTTACATCCAAGTATTTAAGATTTTCGACGCTTAGATTGCTGTAGAAAATATAAAATATGTAACCCTTATTATTTTTATAATAGTTGAAATAAAAAATATATCGAACTCAGTTGGTTTGCTTTGTCCATAGTATCTATGTTCTGTGTAAAACATGGCTCCATTGTGTTCCTTGGCCATGTCATACATGTGCCCTCCTGTTAGGTAACCACTTGAAATAGCCCATTCCCCGCCAACAAATATAAATATGGGTCCACCTGGCACAAAGAATTCATCGTTGGACATGTATCGCTGTTGAAAAGAAAAATTATTTTTTTTACTAACGGCTGATTTAAAAGATGTGCAAGTGTGCAAACCATTCGCCAAGTCCTAGTTTCCTTTGAATCAAAATTATCTAACTTTTGTTCTATCCATTTGATGGTGGCACTTGCCCGGCTTTTTCTCAATGGCGGCGGAGGTTCCTGATGTAAGGTTTTGAAGGTTTTTTCGAATACGTTTGAACTTCCACCTACGACAGTGAGGCAGATAATGCCAAAAACCACCAACGATATAGTTAACTTCATCCTTATAGCTAAACGATCGACTCCGACAAATTGAATGAACAATGAAAACTTCTTGATGTTTTTACCATAAGCCATGCACATTTAGCATTAGTTAGTTTATTATAATCCCTGACGATAAAGGTGTTATCGATTTAAATTTTATAACGTAATATAACGTATATAATGTATATTTTATTTAAGTGATTAAAGCTGTAGTAAGGTTTTTAAATGAGAATAATTGACAGTGAAACTTATCAGTTAATATGACTGTCAACTCGATTAGGCTTTGTTAAATTCTTTTAAATCGTTTTTCCATAGATAAGATTTGGTATATGGATTAAATGTAATAGAATGACACACAAATCCGGTGATAAATTGTGGAACATAGTTTAAGTATTTTTTTAGTCTTAAGTCGTATAAGAAAAAACAACCTAAATTAGCTTTATTTAGTCATATAAAATTATTTAGTGCAATTAAGTTAAAATTAATAAATATTTCAATCTTATGCTGACACTTAGTCAAATCTCCTCAAACTTCTGGATGTGGCTGCTTTAATTCGACGAATTGAATTGATATCTGAAGGATTTAAAACTTTGGCCAGAATTTCAGCTGGTGTCTCTATAGATGAGTCTACCTGTCGCAAAACAGGACACTCAACAAAAAATATGCCTTATTGTAAGAGATGTTCCACAACTTGGGCACACCTCTCTAAGTTCATGAGTATAGTAGTAAATAGTTGTATACATTCTTCTTTACTTAGTGATGGGAATGCTACGATACGAATGTTACGGGTTGATGTTTCCGAGAAAAGTTTCAGATGCTTTCCACTTTTCCGCAATTTTTTGTATTTGAAGATGTGCAAACGCCTTTTTCACCAAATTGTTTATTTTTTTAGCCATCTGCTGGGGCTGCAAGGATTAGTTCAAATTGCGCCAAATTTTTAAGCTTGGGAACAGAATCCGGAAAGCCGAAAGCCTAAAAAGCGTTTACTCTTTTATGATTACTAAGCTAAGGAAGAATCAGCTATTTATTTATTTACAACTTCGAAAGTTGTTAGGACGTAACTTCCTTATTGGTGACGACTTTAATGCTAAACACATCTGATGGGGATCGATAGGCTTATAACGACCAAGAAGGTTGCAAATATATTTTTTTGTATACTCTGGTTCGCCAACATATTGGGGTATTCTAGTAGATGATAGAGCTATCATGACCAACGTTGCTGATGATTCTGCAATGTTCGTGCCAGATAGATTCGTTACAAAGGCTACACAAACATTGCAAAATGCACTAAATTTACAAAAAAATCTTAAGGTTTAAGTAAATACTATTTTTATGGAACGGATTAAAATAATTTTTAGTAAGGTGTGCTGCCTCCCGATTTCTGAATTACTTCAAGTAACCTGTGGTGTATGGATTCATAGAGTGCTGTCAGATAATTGAGAGTGAAATTTGGGCCCAGGACCGTTTTATGGCTTCAATAATCTCTTCGGTCTTTTCGTATTGCCGTCCTCCTTCATAAACTTTTCTTGAAAGCCATCCCCATACGTTTCCCATGATGTTCAGTTCAGGAGAATATACGGTCATGGTAATAGGTTCACATTTAGCCCTTGAATCCAGACTTTTGTTGTTCGTGCGTTATGAATTGGGGCATTATTTTGTTGGGAAGTCCATCGTTTACCATCAGAAAACTGTAGAAAAGCTCGTTCCAGAATCGATTTGTAAGTGATTTCCTTCATTTTAGATCTTGTCCCTATTCATGTGACACAAAAAACAGGTACTTCTTATGACCTTCCGCTTCGACTAAATACGAACAAACATTTTCGATGATCTTAATGCTAACTACTCTTTTATGATGTTAGAAAAAAATTTCCAACAATTTAACCCTATATAAAAATGGGAGTCTTGTTTTCGCCCACTTCTAAATTAAATAAGAACAACGTACATTTAATTGTTGCTTATAAGCAACTACTGGATAGTTTAAATCAACACTTTTAGTGTTTTAAGTGAAATTCAATTTCTTATCTAAAGACCAATGGGTAGATTTAGATGCCTTAGCAGTGTTTTAAAAATTGTTAAAATTGGCTGAAGTCTTAATTTCTTTTATTCTTATTTAAAAAATAAAGATTCGTACAGATAAAATATAAAGGGAGGCAAAAAGAACTGCCAAAACAGTTGCTTGAAGGCGAGCAATTTTAAGTGGTGCATCTGATTCTTGTGGTTCTTGGGCGAAAATAAAACAAAAAATTGGCGTAAATGCAAGTCTTTCAACAGTTTTGAGAGTTATTAAAATTCGAGCCTTCATAATTAAACTTCGGGAAAAAACACTACTTGACAAACAACGGAAAGCTATGCGATAAGATATTTTCAGAACTGAAATAAATTAGAAAAAGAAAGGTATCAGGTAGTTTTTTTTCAGACGATAAAACTATTTAATTTCGGTGGCCGTGATGGGTCAATCTTTTATTTTCACGATTGGAGAAAATAAAAAAGTGTTAAAAGCTTCATCGCAACTGTGAAGAAGGTGTTGTTATATTGAAACATTTGTTTAAATGAAAATGAAAACACCGAGAAAATTTCCACTGAGAAACCATTAACTCACAAATAATTAGTTCATTTACTTCGCTTGACCATCGTCGTAAGGTTTCTTGTCTAACCCTTTCTTACCGTCATATTAACAGTTTATGCTCTAGAGAAATAGCCAGCTGCATTTCTCCCTTTAAACAATTCAACCGTAATACTCGCGCTTCTAGGAATGCTTACCAGTATACCCTCGGAACCAATTTCGGTAATACTGTCAAATACAGACATTTGTTCTTTAACCGTACTACGCGAATGTGGAATGCCTTACCACACTGTCTTTCCCAGTCATTGCAATATTCGGGAATTCAAACCAATGTGCACAGACATCTCATTTCAAACCCTCTCTCCTTTTCCTAGTGCTCACACTATGTCTCTGTATAATGAGGATAGTAATACACTCAAGGGAGTGCGCTTGTTATAAAATTAATATAAAAAATATAATTATTACAATATTTTTATTTTTGTATTGTATTTATGTATAAATACTTAAACCTTAAGTACTCAACCAATCACGTACAAGTTGTGCAATTTTTTCTTTTGACGCTTTCATTTCCTCCGTGTCGGATGATTTGATGGAGCCAAAATCCTTGCAATGAGCATGTACTAAAATTAAGAATATTTGTTTTAAAATCAGCAAATTCGGGGTTAAATTATGAATCTTTCTTACGTGGTATCATCGTAACCTTATCCTTATCAGTGATTCCCATAGCATGCCATGGATCCAATTCGCCATGGGTAATATAAACATTTTCCACTTCAGGATTTAGACCACCAAAATAGTCGTTGGTTTTGTCGGCATTTTCATGCATAGTTTTATTATTAAATTGATCGCCATAGACATCATGACAGGCTTTAACATACAAATCTAAGGGAAACTTCTTTCCAAAAGGTTGAGCTGTTGAACCGGATGTCTGATACCAACCATATTCGTTACATGTTTGATAGAACCATTGTCGATCTGAAGAATAAAAAAAAAGCAAAAAAAATTGATTCACCACTAGTGACGTCATGAGAGCCTTGTATTTTGAACTTACACATCTTATTAGGATTGTTATCAGATTTTTTGAGTTCCAAAATCATATCTTTATATGAAACATCTGAACAATTTGAAGATCCACTGAAAGAAGCTATATAATTGGACATTCCTGTTAAATCATCTTTGCCTTCCATAAGAGTTTTACAAGTTCCTTCAATGTTCCCTTTACTGGTTAATTTTTGAAATAAAAGCAAATGTACAACCGAATACATGAACTGCGCCTTTTTGCTTACCTATGGGTTTGAACAACTCCAGCAAATACATCCGAAATTTGACTAAAAAAAGTCCAAACGTCTAATTCATTGTTTTCATCGAAAGTATCGCATATTTTAAGACGACTTTTCATTTCAGCAGCTCGTTTATCAGTTATCATTTGTTCAATCAAATCGATACCATTTTTAATTCGATTGTAGCAATCTTCACCTCCGACTAGTTTAATTGATCGTCCAGTAACTTCCTTATATTCTGAAAAAAACCGGAGCGGGTCAAAATACTGTATTTCAGAATTCTGTATGATACTGTTTGGTCAAAATGCTGTCTTAAATTCGGTCTTTAATTTAAATTTAAAGATTAAATTGTTTGCTCAACTGATTCCTCGAAACTTTAATCACCGTTGAACCTCAATCAACAAATTTTGACAAATTAATTGAGATTAAACTAAAGTTAAGTGCTCAAATATAAAATTTAACAGAACTGAACTAATCATCGCGATGTTGGATTTTTGATTCGATGCTGAAGCACGTTTGTATCCAACTAAAACCCCTTATCCCTTATATTTATGCTCAAATCAAGTTCTTGCAACACAATTTTAGACAGAAAAAATTAAATTTTCAAAAACTCAATTTAAAACTTACCAACAAAATCGGGCTTTGCGAAAAGAGGTGCACTCGATGCCCAAGCACCAACAATCATATCAGGATACAATCGCTTGAACCATGTCACCATTGTTGCTGAATAAGAACCACCTGTCAAAATAACTTTTGAATTTGCCATTCCCGGTGTTGTTGATTTGACAGTTCGAATAAAATGTGCTAAATCAGCTAAAGCTTGTTTTACATTTAGATATTGAAGGTTTTCCGTTTGAAGGTCACTTTCGTATTAACAAATTATTAACAAACGATTAAAAATAGTTGATACAAAATTAAATACCTGGTCGGTCTGCTTTGTCCGTAGTATCTGTGTTCGGTGTAAAATAAATATCCTTTATGTTCCTTTGCCATATCATGCATATGCCCTCCTGTCAAATATCCTCTCGAAATCGCCCATTCACCGCCAACAAATATAAATACTGGTCCACCCTCTTCGAAGTATTGTTCATTTGCCATATATCTCTATAAGGATAAAATGTATCTTAATTATTAATGTGAAATAAGTACGAGTACATTTTCTATTCATCAAACCATTTTCCAAGTCCTTGCGTCACTTTCATTGAATTGATCCAGTTTTTGTTCGATCCAACGTGTAGCGACGTCAAAACGGCTCGTTGGCGGAGGTGGTGGAGGCTCCTGATGCAGAAGATTAAAAGTCCTTTCGTATATTGACGAACAATAACAACTCGAAGTTGTAACGACTAAAATTGCCACAATTGTTGTTATTCTGATCGTCATTCTACTGCAATTGTTGTTCTGGGGAATGATAGTTTCTATGGAATTCAACTGACTTTTATTCGTATTGCTAATGAAGGTTCCGTTGTCTAACGTTCACTGATAAGCAGAGTTAATTTAAATATTTAATCTGGAACTTAAATGGGGGTTATCATATGTTCCGGTGGTAATTATTTTCATTTAAGTGTTAAAAACATTTAAATATATGATAGAGGTAGAAAAGTCACTATATAACACCTAAAGAGGGCTTTTAAGAAATGTTAAGGCTTTGATTTAAATTAAAAAAAAAAAACCTAGCTTGAAAAAAAACTAGATTGTGAGAACAAATTGATGGTTTGCCATTATAAGCTTTGAAAGTTTGTTTCACTGTCGTCTAGATTCTTGATCCGAATTTTTGTTTTTAATTATCGTCTATTAGCGCATTTATGTGTCGATTTAAATTGCTACTGACTATTACGCAAGAGTACTGCGAACATTTAATTATTGTGCTCGATTTGTTAATGTAACAAATCTTTATTAAGCGAACAAATATTTACAAATTGTATACAACATTTTGTATTAAAGAATTTTCATATTAAACTTAGTAAACGTGAACTCCCCAACCAAATTTTGTTTCAAAGTTGAATTATGTGTATCAAGCTTTCTATAGTTAAACTCAGTTTTTAACTTCCCATAGGAAGTTATTGTAATGGGTCCGATTTGTCAAATTGAAAATTTTCACATTTCTCGACGTTTCAAGGCCCCTAGGGTCGAAATAAAAGATTTTTAGGAAAATGTCTGTTCGTGCGTGTGCGTACGTTCGTACGTTCGCGACGTTTTTTTTTTGTCGTCCATAGCTTAAGAACTAGTAGAGATATCGACTGGGTCTGGGCGTATTCTCAAATGATTTATGCACAAGCTGTGTATGGATGAGGAAGAAGAGGAAACAGTTCTTCACCTTCTCTGTACATGCCCTGCTCTAGCTCAAAAACTCAAGAATTACCTAAGAGAATTCTTCTATAACGAACTAAATGATCTCAACCATATTAACATAATCAGTCTTTCACGTTTGGTAAGGGACTCAAACTGGTTTCATTGAGCTTGGAAGAATGCCTCAAGTTTCATGTGATATCACAATGGACCATTTAACTGGCCTAATTGTGTCCTACTCAATCTTTAACCTAACCTAATCTAACCTAGTTGACATAGAAAAGTTTTCCCATTAAAAAAATTGATTTGCTTGAAATAATTAACTAACATTTTTAATAAAATAATTAGTGTCCGACAGAAGCTTCGGCTCCGCCGACATTCGGCCAAAAAAACAACATTCGGCCAAACCTTCGGCTTCGGCCATTTTAGGGCGAAGTTTTGGCTGAAGCCGAAGAATCTGTTTATTGATATCGAGCATCGTACAGCGTACTAGGCGCCGGAAAAAATTTCAATTTTTAAAATTTAGGTATTCAAAAATTTCAAAACACATGTGTGCCATCAAAGAGGCGCCGAACAAAATTTCAATTTTTGAATTTTGCTTGACACCTTTTGCGCATCCTTTGTGTTTTGCTTTCTTCAATCGTGGTTTCGGTTTGGTTTGTGTTGTTTATTTTCTTTTCTTTTTTCTTTATAATTACTAATTAGTTATAAGTTATTTTTATTTTATTTGTCTTATGTTTTTTAAGCAATAAATTTTAATAAAAATAATAATTTTATCCAATTGGAAAGGAGAATTCTTGACCTTTTCAACCTTAGGCTTCGGCTTCAGCTTCGGCCGAAAATTTTCTTTCAGCCTAATAATTCGGCTTCGGCTGAAAATCGGCCTTGGGTCGGACACTAAAAATAATGTTGGAGACTAATCAAGAATATCATAAAGCCTCTCAGTGAGATTATGAAATCAAACAACAAAAATGCATAAATATGCTTTCAGACCTATTATGTAAGCACCAAAAATTTGAATACACCAATATTTTGTATTTTCTCCAAAAAGATTTAAATTTTGTTATCATGCAAATTTTGTCTATGCCTCCTTATTTCCTGTCATATTATGGATATCCTTCTTTTAATGTCCTTTGGTATCTGGAAATTAAATATCCACCGGATATATCGAACATAATTTCCCTCCGATTTTCCTCCAGTAATTGGATTCGGCACGAAGAAAAGAAAAAACCTTTCGGCTCAAATAGTTAAACACAAAAGGATCACGTTTGTACACTTTACGAAAAAGGATGCGTTGTGTTCCCATTTGCATTGTTCCTTCGCTCATTCATTCTACGAGTATATATTGGCGCATCTCTTTGAATTAAGAATTATCTCATTTCTTTTTTCAATTTTCCTCACGTGCATTAAATTAACTACATATAAAAGAGACACCCTTACTTCGTCGCGTCAATTGAACAAACTAAATTTATTTATGTATGTCTTGAATTTCTTTTGATATAAAATAAAATAAAACTTGTGCGTTGTTGCATACAAATTCATATCCAACCCCTTTTTTCTAGGTTATCTTCTATGACTCGGATTGGAACCCTACTGTCGATCAACAGGCCATGGATCGTGCGCATCGCCTGGGACAAACTAAACAGGTAACCGTCTACCGGTTGATCTGCAAAGGTACCATCGAAGAAAGGATTCTACAAAGAGCGCGGGAAAAGAGTGAGGTATGTTTTTTAAAATGAAATAAATAAAATAACAACAATAAAGAGCACTACAGTAAACAACAACAACAACAAGCAAGAAATAATAATAATAAAATTACAACCACTAACCGATTGTACTTGCCCGCATTTGTTGCGCACGTGCTGCATGCGGTGCGCGGCAATGCTTCAAGGCGATGGAATATGATCACTTTTAATTCCATTTATGTAAATTTCAACCGGAAGCTTAGTTCCGATAGCGAGACGGGCGTGTGATCTTCAAAATATTTAAAATTAACACAAAACATAAAGAATAGACATAGACTATAGAATATTATATGTACGTAATTACACATGTTACCCAGTAGTGTCTTGAATGGCGCCCGTTTTATGAGATTATTAATATTTTATAGTTTGCTCTCTGCTTCTCTTGCATTTCAATGGATTTGATTGTTTTATTTGATGAACGATGATATTAAATTTTTGTTTGGTTTTACTATTTTATTTAGATCCAAAGAATGGTTATAAGTGGTGGAAACTTTAAACCAGATACACTTAAGCCAAAGGAAGTGGTGTCTTTGCTGTTAGATGACGAAGAAATCGAACTCAAGTGTAAGTATACAGTGCAGTTTACTTGGTTATACACATTCAATCAATTATTGAATTCTACTTTATTTACAGCTTACTTTTTTAGATATACCAATAAGTCTTTTTTTAAGATTTTGGTAGCTAATTGTTGTAGTACACTAAGCTACGTTCACTCGTAGATATTACCTTCTAAGACCTATACAAATTCTTTTAAAACAATTCTTCCCAAGCCTTAAAGGAATTCAAAGAATTAAACAAATAACAAAGAGTTAGCGCAGTACTTAGTGCGGTGCGTGCCACTTTGGCATGTACATAGATTAATTGAATTGAAATCAAACCTCTCTACTTTACTTACTTACTTTAGTTGGCGCTACAGCGCATTGTGCATCTGGTCCTCAAGTAATAGATCCCGCCAGCTTACTCGATCTCCAGCTTGCTGTATCCAGTTTCGAATACCAAGTCGGCGTCCATCTGCCTCAACTTGATGACTCCACCGGAGATGAGGTCTGCTACTGCTCCTGGTTCCCTCAGGCTTAGCGTTTCATACCCTACGGGTTCTAGCTTCGATGTTCATTCGCTCTTAATTCGCGATATGGCCTTATTCCTCAATTGCTTGCTTAGGCCAAAGAAACAGCTATTAGCAAGAGTAATTCTACGTTTAATTTCAGCGCTGATGCCATTTGGAGAGTTAACAGCAGTACCCAGGTAGATAAATTCAGTTACCACCTCAAAGTTAAACCTATTAATGGTCACGTTCTGACGAGTCTACGATGGGAACTGACTCTATTTGACAATAGTAAATACTTCGTTTTGTGCTCGTTAATCACAAGACCCATTTTGTTCGCTGCAGATCAGCTCCCGCGTGCTTGAAAAGCTCCGCCCGTAAACCATCATCACGATCTCATTCAGGTCCTTATTTCATTTCCTACTAAAGCATCCTTGAATTTCCTTGAATTTCCTCGACTTTTTCTTTTTTTCTTTCTTCTGAGCAAGAGGTGCTCTTGCATAGAGCTGGCGGGAGATCCGTTTCCTCCTTTGCTGGCACAGTCTGTATGCCTCCGTTTTGGATTTGGCGAATCTAGTCCTACTCACCAACATGTTATTTTCGGCTATTAAGTCGATAAGCCTGAGCCCTTCCAGACGTGATTTCGTGCACGCTATTTCTTCCGATTGACTTACCAGAAATGGTTTCTTAACCAATCTTGGCATTCAAGTCTTCCAAGAGAATTTGTACTTCATTCTTGGAGCATTGCTCATAGGATTTGACGAGGAGCTCATAAAATTCTTCTTTGAAAGTGTCATCCTTCTATTCCGTTGGGACATGCGCGTTGATAAGGCTCAGATGGTGGAATTTGGCCTTAATGCGTTTTTGTCACTCTTTCGCTAACATCCCGAAAGCTTAAAACTCTTGTTCATCTGACAGCAAACCCGCATCCAAATAAACGCATCCTCCCATCGAGTAAGGACTTTCCACAGTAGAAATCGCATCCTAGTATCTTCCTACTGCCAGGTCCACTCCGTATTTCCTGTAGTGATGTCATATCAGCTTTGATTTCTGCAAGGGCATCGACAAGCTGCTCTGCTTTGCGCGGCCGATTGAGTGTAGGCAAATTCCATGCACGAACACATAAATCGTTGTCCGATTTTCGTTTGCGGGGGGGGGGGGGGGTACGTTGGTTTATCAACATTATCAGTCCATTCATCCGAGGCTATTACTTGTTTTTTCATCACAATCGGGTTTTCCTTTCATGGCCGGCTTGTGACGCCTGGGCATGGCTTATAGATCGTTTGAGCTGGTTCATCAAAGTGATCTCTGGTCTTTTGCGCCTACTTCCTGGGAAGATGACTCAGGTGTCACAGCTCTGGATCTGATGGATCCAACGTTTGTTGTTAGTTCACCTTTCGGATATCTAGCGGGCACCACTAGGAGGTGACGATACGATTTTGCACCACCACCCCTCTACTTTAGAACTTGATATTGACCAACTTATTGAAAGTGTAAAACATGTTTTATTTACGGAGATTTTATTCGTAAAGGGTGTCCCAAAATTAACGCAAGATTTCAATTTGCCGCCATTTGTGCAGTGAAGTGTTGGCAACCCTGAAAAAAAAAGCAATTTGACAGCTAACAGTATAGGGTTATTAAAAATGGAGCGTTACACGAGAGAACAACGTGTCTTCATTATTAAAGAATATTTCAAAAATAGTGAAAGCTTGGCGGCTGCAGTTCGAAAATTTCATACAAAATATGGTCGGATGGCGATGAAGCACATTTTCATCTTGATGGCTTTGTCAATCGCCAAAATTGCCGCATTTGGGGTTCGGAGAACCCACATGTGATTGTCGAAAAACAAATGCATCCACAACGCGTGACTGTATGGTGTGGATTTTGGGCTGGAGGCATAATTGGGCCATATTTTTTTGAAAATGATGCTGGTCAAGCAGTGACTGTTACTGGTGCTCGATATCGCGACATGATTACACAGTTCTTTCTGCCAAAATTGGATGATATTGATGTGTCCAATATGTGGTTTCAACAAGACGGTGCCACATGTCATACAGCCCGTGAAACAATTCAATTACTGCATGAGACATTTCCAGGTCGTGTACTCTCTCGTTTCGGTGATCAAAATTGGCCTCCTAGATCGTGTGATTTAACACCATTAGACTTCTTTTTATGGGGTTATTTGAAATCACAAGTCTATGTCAACAAGCCCACAACCACCCGTGCATTAAAGGAGGAGATTCAACGCTGCATCAACGAAATTCAGCCACATTTATGCAGAACGGTCATGGAAAATTTCAACAAAAGAGTGCGCATGTGCATGCAAAGCCGTGGAGGCCATTTGTCCGATGTGTTATTCCATACATAACCCTATCCTATGTACTTTACGAGTCAATAAAAATATAACTATCAAAAGACTAAAAACGGCGTTTTCTTTTTAATTCAAATCTTGCGTTAATTTTGGGACACCCTTTATTAGTAATATTGATTGGACTTTTGAAATTGAAGAAAAGTTTTTAGTTTCCTTTAATGTTTCAACTGAAATTAAATGTGTAGTTATATACTTTTTTGGTCAATATACATACATAATTCAAATCCAATTCAATTCTCAGTATAATAGTCTTAATCGAATTCTTGATTTGATTTTTGTTGATAATGATTTTCTTATTTGTCTTGATAAATTTAATTTCGCAGTTATTGCAAATTTTATTTATCATATAGCTATTGATGGAAAAATCAATTTCTATCAATTTTTAAAGAAAGTACCTATGACCCTAATAAATACGCAGTCACTGTCTTACCGTCAGACCATTGTATCGTGTCTGCTCATCATTTTCATGTCAAAAATACCCAGTTAAAGAAAAAACTGCTATGAGAATCGTTTGGCAATATGAGAAAGCCAACTGGGACGGTCTCAATAAATTCTTCAGGAACTTTAACCGGTCACTATGCTTTCTCTACAGTAAAGTGTATTACAGCGCAGACATATGTAGTTACAAATTGAATTCTTTGTGGAATTAGAAATTGTATCCCGAATAGGGTAAAATCTATCAATGCCAAAGAAAACTCATGGTTTGATTCGAGCTGTAAAGAGGTTATTATGAGCAGAGATGTGAGTTTCCGGTGTTATAAAGCCAACCCCACTGAGAAAAATCGGAATAAATTCAAACAAGCTAGAAAGACCTGTAACGGTCATATTCGACGAACCAAATTTTTGCATGACCAGAAATAACGGCAAAAAATACTACAATACTACACCAACAACAACAGCCACAACAACACCAACAACAACAGCAGCAACAACAACAACATCAACAATACCAACAACAAAATCATCAGCAACATCCAGAACTATATCAACAACAAAAGCAGCAGCTCCAACAACACCACCACCACCACCACCACCAACAACAACAACAACAATATCAACCACAAAGGCAGTGAATACATCATCAGCAGCTCCAACAAAACCAACAACAACAACAACAACAACAACAAGAACAACATCCACAACAACAACAACAACACCAACAAACACTCCAACAACAAAAACAACGGCACGAAAATCAACAACAACAACAACAACTACTACTACAGCAACAACATCAACATCAACAACAACTACTGCTGCAACAACACCAACAGCAATATCACCAACAACATCAGGCAAAACAACACCTGCAGCACCAACAACACAAACAATAAAAACAACCACACCAACAACAACAACACCATCGAAAACAACATCACCAGAACAAACAACACCAACAACAACACCAACAACAGCAGCCACAACAACACCAACAACAACAGCAGCAACAACAACAACATCAACAATACCAACAACAAAATCATCAGCAACAACCAGAACTATATCAACAACAAAAGCAGCAGTTCCAACAACACCAACAACAACAGCCGCAACAGGAAACAGACACTGATTCTTTCTGTAATTTTAAAATTGTGGCGTATAGTGTAGGTGGTTTTAACAACAAATTAATATTCCCGAGGTTTTTTGAGTATCTATATAGTTTTGATATTATCTGTCTATTAGAAACTCATGTAGAAGAGTACAAAATAGTAGAATTCAGAAATTACTTTCCCTCTTACGAATGTGCATGGACTCCTGCAAAAAGAACTTCCAGCAAGGGAAGAGCTAGCGGTGGTACTCTTATTGCAATTAAGAAAGAGATGTATAGAATTTTCAAAATAAACAAAACTGAAGAAATTATGTATATAGAAGTCAAAAGTCAGGGTAATATTTTTTATATTGTTCCTGTCTATCTTAATTGCAACTATTGGGAACGAGATTTTGAATCGCTGTATGACTGTCTTTGCTGTTTGAAATCACAAAACTTGTTGATCATTGGAGATTTAAATGCAAGGACAGCGGCTGAGGAATCGGAAATAGCGATAACAGATCATAAACGTCAATCGAAAGATAAAAAAGTGAACGGAGAGGGTCGAAAGATCATAGAATTAGCAAACGAATTTGGTCTGAGCATATTAAATGGAGCTTCTGAAGGAGACTTCGAGGGTGAATATTCTTGGGTGGCGACTGGTGGACATTTTTCGAATATTTTAAGGTAGGAAAGGAAACATTTTCCGATCATCTGCCAATAACGATAAAAATTCAAAACAACAAATCCTGCAGTACTCGAGAAGACGCTCGTGATCTGGGTAATAAAATCCTCAAATGGAACAAAAATAAAAAAGAGGAATATAAAACAACAATGGATGCCCTGCTTCAAACAAAACAAAATGGATCGATTGCAAATTATTTGCCTTTATGTGATCTCAAATCAATCGTCATAAAATCGGCGACATCAATTTCCAAATCAGGTGCACTCTATAAGATATCCGCATGGTATGATCGTGAATGCGAAAAACTTGAAAAAAGTGTTTAGCCTTGCTTAACTTGTTAAGAAAAAATGAATCTCAGTCGATTAGAATAGATTATTTGGAAGCAAATAAGCACTATAAAGAGACTGTAAAAATAAAAAAGCGAGCTCATGAAGAAAAATTGGCATGTGAACTAAGTCAAAGCAAGGATGCAAAAGAATTTTGGTCTTTAACTAGAAAACTGTCTGGATCAAAAGAACAAGTTTCGATTCCCTTGGAAAGCTTACGACTCCATTTTGAATCTCTATTATACCAAACGGAGCAAATTACGTGGAGTTTTGCACAGCCCAACATTGTGGACGATCTTTTAGATAAAGGAATTAGATTTGAAGAAGTCGAATTGGTACTTCATTCCTTAAGAGATGGCAAAGCATCCGGACCTGACGGCATACCGGCCGAATTCTACAAATATAGCTTCCCAAACTTTCAAATATTGACAACACAAAGGTAAAGGTTATCATGTACGCGGATGACATAGTCATTCTTGCCGAATCACCATCTTCATTGCAACTGATGATAAACAAGCTCTATCATTATTGCTTAATATGGGGTCTGGAGGTAAATGTGGAAAAATCAAAGGTTATGATTTTCCAAAAAGGGTCCGGAAGAATTGCAAGCGGTGAAAATTGTAAATATGGCGAACGTAAGCTAGAAGTAGTAAAAAAATATACCTATCTCGGAATGGAATTATCGTTCAATTTAAAAATGGAAAACCACCTAAAAAATAAAGTAGATAAGGCGAAATCAGCAATATGCCAGAATTGGAAAAAAAATTTCAGCAACAATTTAATAACTATCAGCTCCAAATATAGTGTATTTAATGCTACAGCCAAATCTATTATGTTTTATGGTGCACAATGTTGGGGGATAGAAAGACACGAGGAAACTGAAAGCCTGCTGCGGTTCTTTCTAAGGAAAATCTTTTACCTTCCATTAAACACGCCAAAATATATGTATCACCTGGAGTCGGGGTTGCCAACAATGTTTATTTCTGCTCTTAAACTACATGCAGATTATTTACTAAGGGTGATAAATATGGAAGAATCAAGACTTCCGAAGAAGATTCTTAAGTATGCACTAAAAAAGAAAACTCTTCGTCAAAAATTGGGTTAAACTTGCCGGAAACTGTGGAATAACGATTAACTTGTCAGAAGCTAACTTAAACCAGTGGAAAAAGATCTTTTATGAAATAATCCAGCTGACTGATGAAAATGAAAGATATGCCTTTATCGAAAAAGCTCGCAGTTCAACAGAGCGAAAGTATTATTCATTAATCAATTACAATCTTAATGAAAATAACTACTTTAAAAGCTGTTTCTCGTGCTACAACATAGGGACCATCTTCAAAATTAGAGGCGAACTCATCAAATTAAACTTTACTCCACATCGAACGGCGGGGAACTGTAGTTTATGTAATCTGCAAGAGAGGGAAGACATCCTTCATTTTATTGGAGTTTGTCCCGTGCTTAAAGAAATAAGACGTCACTACTTGGTAAAAATGTTCTACTCATCGAGGAAGTAAAGAGTTATCTAAATGGTTTCGACTGGCAGCTTCTATTCAACTATTATAGTAAGGCCTATGCTTATAGAACAAGGATAATCACCGAAAGTTTTTAATTAGCTATGCAATAATGTATGTTTTTAGTTTTAATTAAAATTTTAATTTTTGTTTTAACTAAACTAAAAGTCATTCCGTTTTAACTAAACTAAAAGTCATTCCGTTTTAACTAAACTAAAAGTCATTCCGTTTTAACTAAACTCAAAGTCCACGAAAATTGTTTTAAAAATTGTAATATCACAAATATTTGGCAAAATGTATCAGTTAAAAATCAAATTAATGTGTAAAAATTATAAACGAATTATATCACATAATAATGTATACTACAGACACACGACAAACTTTGTCATGTCTTAATTTATTCATGTTCACTACTCAATGCATTGTAAAAAAATTGTTTTTCATGAATAAAATTTATCTATCTATCTACTACAATGTCCCAAAAGTAGTAAAAAATGTCTGGTCATTTAAAAAAAATATGAAACACCACGTCATACTTGGTTCCAACACTCGTCCACAATGACACTCCCTATGTAAGCTCGATTGATAAAGCTAAATTGCGTATAGCTGAAAGAGTACTGAAAGACCTTGACATACACAAATCCGCTGGCCCGGATAGTATCCCCCCTATTGTGTGTTTTTCAGCGCTAGCAAAACTACTGCGTAAACTTTTTCATGTTTCCAACTGTACAGGTCTCTTTCCGAGCGTATGGAAAACAGCATTTGTCCATTCCATCCCCAAAAAAGGTGAATCTTCCTCACCCTCTAATTATCGACCGATTGCACTTACATACGTCCCTTCTTTTCAAGTTTATGGAAACTCTGATTAATTATAAGCTTAGAAATATCTCGAAGATCGAAAGTTTCTTAATGACCGGCAGTACGGCTTTCACAGCAATAACTCCACTGGTAATCTCATGGTTCATCTCACCGAACAGTGGTGCAAATCTTTACATCGTTTTGGAGAAAGGAAGATTATTGCACTTGATATTTCAAATGCGTTTGATAGGGTTTGGCATCATAAATCCCTTATTCATAGGATTAGTAATTATTTTGGGATCAATACATGTATTATTGGATATGTTAGAGTGTAAAAACAACAAAATAAATATTGGTGTCCCCAGGGCTCGGTTCTATCTCCAACACTCTTTCTCATTTTTATTAATGATCACCTGTCTCCAACTTCTAATCCAATACAATGTTTCGCTGACGATAAAAATCTTAGCTTTTCATATTCGTTTTCAGACTCACGTCCCGCTTCTTCGGATGTGGAACTGTGGGAATAAAAAACCGCGTGGAATTTAATGCTTCGAAAACCCAATGCTGTCTTGTATCTTTAAAGAGATATACCCCCCTTTTCATTATCAATGTATGACATTTGCATCAATGGCACTAGTCATTTACGTCGCTCGAATATCATCGTAAAGTACCTTACCTTTTTTTAGTTATTTTAACGGTTTATGCTCTAAAGAAATATCCAGCTGCATTTCTCCCTTTAAACAATTCAACTGTAATACTCGCGCTTCTAGGAATGCTCTGACACCTCCTTTCAACCCCTCTCTTCCATTCCTAGTGCTCATACTTTTTTTTTTTTTTCAAATTCATTTTTATTAATTCACTCTTAAATCTATCTTAAAGCTAGACAAAAATTCATAAAACTAGCCTAATTAACCATAACTTACAACTAACTTACTGGTCCCATACGGACACTCTAAGTTAAACAATAATACTTAATGCTAATGCCTTTCGGCCCTAAGATCTCTTTAACTTCAATTCATTTTATTTATTTTTGTATTCATTAGAAAATTCAGAAAAACTAATGTCAATATCCTTTTTTATTTTTACTTAAAAACTACTTAAAATAAGGTCCTTAATATAAAACTTAAAGCTAACTAAAACTACCTATTCTACCTATAAACTACTTAAAACTAGAACAACCACAGCAGCAAATCTAACTATCTAACGTTTTTTGTTTTTCATATTTTGTTGTCTTTTTTTTTATTTTTTTATATTTTTTTTGTATTTTTTTTGTATTTTTTTGTTTTTTTTTTGTATTTTTTTGTATTTTTTTTTTTGTATGTTTCTGTTTTTGTATTTTTTGTATTTTTTGTATTTTTTTTTGTGCCACCATGCCTATTCTACTTAAAACTAAACCCTAAAACTGTAAAACAAGTATGTAAGCCGGCCAAGGCTTTAAACCCCATCCCGACTACCCACTATCAAGTGCCGATTGAAGCCACCAAAACTGGTTCTCCTGCTTCACCCTATCAGTTCGGTCCCGTTCGGACACAGCCCTACTGAACCGAAGGAGCTCTGCTCCGCCTTGTGCCATGACGTCCCGATTGTACAGGAGTCGCCTATCCACGGTTCGTCGTCTGACGTGGTAGATTAGCGGAACTGCCAATCTATCCTGTATCAGACCGCATCTGTCTAAAAAGAGGAATGCCTCTGGTGGAATGAAGCCGCTCAAGCGTGCACTTTCAAAATACTCGTCGTTCGGATAGAACGCCCCGAAAATTAAATTGTTGGTCGAAGACATAGCTCTTGCAATGTGACCTCGAACGAGTTTTATCACGAAATTGTCAATTCTGTTGATTCGAGCCCCGTTGTATAGGACATCGTTGGAATAGTAATGCACGTAAGAAGATTCGGCTGTTCGATATAAGCCGGTACAGCGTCGTAAACACTGCCGCTCGAACACCCGAAACTTCTCCATCTGGGAAGGGGCAACGTTGAACCACACAGGACAACCATAAACGATCATCGGCCGTATGAGGGCCATGTAGCAAATTACCTTCACTCTGGGGTCAAGCCGACTGCTAAAAAACAGCCGTTTCGTCAGAGCGAAGGCTCCTCTAGCCCTGGTCAGAGCAGCATTTATATGTCTGTCGAAATATAAATACTGATCTAACCAGATACCGAGGTACCTCACTACCCTTTTGCTCGCTAATGGCTGCCCGTGAAGATCAACGATGACCATCTTGCGCCAATTCTTGCACGTATCCCTCGTGGCCCTAGCCAACGGAGTCCGGAACAGAATTGTCTCCGACTTCTGGACATTTATTTTCAGTTTCCAGTCGTCGCAATATCGCTGAATCTTGTCGAAATCACGCTGCAAGAGAATTCTAATAACCTCAACCTTTCGGGCCGTTCTGTACGCAATTAGATCGTCGGCGTACGCAATTGCCTTTGTAAGACTACCTATCAGATCGCTGGTGTAAATGCTGAAGAGAATCGGCGAATTCACCGCTCCCTGTTGAAGACCATTTTTAATTAAGAATGTTGTGGTAGAAGTTACATTGCCACTTTTGACAACAAACTTTCTACCGTTAAGCATATCATAAAGCATATATAACAATGGTTTGCTTATGCCAAGCCTGCTCAGTTTTAGGTAAAGACCCTCTAACCATACGGTGTCAAAGGCCTTTTCCAAATCAACCAGAACAGCACCTGTGCATTGTTGTTTTGTTTTATTCCTTGGATATCAGAAACGAGTTTAGACGCAGCATGAATTGTGTCATGACCCGCCTTGAACCCGAACTGTTTATCCGGAATTATTTTGTTGTCCGCAGCCCACTTAGTCAGAGCCCTATTAATGATTTTTTCAAAAACTTTGCTGATGCTCGGAAGAAGACTTATCGACCGAAGATTTGACGGGTTGGAGTTGTCATTTCCCTTTTTCGGGAGAGGATGAACCACAGCGGTCTTCCAATGCACTGGATAATATGCATTATTCAGTGCATTATTGAAGAGTGTGGTGTAAATGTCAATTGCCTCCATCGGTAAATGTCTAAGTACAACGTTGGATATACCATCGACACCTGCTGACTTTTTATTTTTTATTGAGTTGAAGATGAGCTGAAGCTCAATCTTCGTCACTAACAGGGGACTTGGTCCCGTTTGCTCGGCGATTATGACATTTGCCAAGGAATCGTCATCGAACCGCATAAAACCGCGGTTCTCAGATCGCCAATGTGTTATATCATTTCGAAGGTAAAAATGATTAAGTAGGGCTCTGTTTTCCAGGTCGTGGTTGGGGCGAATGCTAACATTCACCTTGTACACTTGCTGGAAAGCAGCTCCCACCGCCTCCACTTTTTCCTTCGGATCTTCAATTATATAAAAGTCATCGTCAAAGATGGCTTCTTCTGGATCTATTTGCGCTGTCATGAGTACGCCTCTGTTCTCTTCAGTTCTTTGGAGTTTCAGACACGGAAGGTCATTGTCGTTCTTTTTCCTGAATATCTTGTTGATTTTCGGGAACATACTAGGGTCACTGGAATTAACTGACCGGATCTTGCGGTCCCAGTACTTGTTAATTGATAACCTGTAGTTCTCCTTAATCAACAGATTGACATTTTTTATTGACGACTTCAGTGTCTTAACCTCCAAGTCGTGTGGGTCTGTAAGTCGTCTGTACAAGTTTTTGAGTCTTGTCAGTAAGCCACTCTTGTGCCTAAGTAGTGCGTTAATAGTCGCGTTTCTGTAAGCGTCCATTTGGTCCCGTTCTTTGTACTTTGGTATTGTCCGTTCCATTGTTCGTTTTATTGTTTCGTCCATCTGTTGTAAATGTTGGTCAATTTCTGTATTTGTCAGGTTTCTGTTGTTTGGTGGGGCTATGTCACTCGAACGAAGTTCTCTCGCTAAGGCGTTGGTGAAACGAGGCTAGCGCATCTTACTGTAATTGTAAGAATGCGTTGCAACGTATTCCTCCAACTCCACGCGTTCGTTCGGAATCTGTATTACAGCAGCCAGTCCACAGTGATCACTGTCGTACTCGACTGTCTGTAAGCAGTTTCGAGGGTGATTACCCACTTTGTCTGTAACTGTCAGTCTGGTGTCGTACAGCAAAAGATCCAGAAAGGAGCCGGTTCTTGGATACGATGGCTTTTCAGTAGCCAGCAGGTCGACGCCATATTCAACGCTGTAAAGATTCATCAAATTAAAAAGATGGTTACCTCTGGGATTACTCTGTTGATTTCCCCAATCTTCATGTTTTGCGTTCAAATCACCGGCCAAGATGAAATAGTTTTCTTCCAAGCTCAGTTTAAGTTCCCTAAAAAGAATCTCGAGTTCTGAAGCAAAGTAAGTAACCTGCGGAGCTCCAGCCGCATAAGCCGCAATCATATACATCCGCTTCCCTTGAGTGAGAGAGATGCATACAACGCAAACTTCTAGCGTCTTGAGCTTTCGCAATTCATTGTTGTATATGACTTTATAATTAATGCCTTTTCGTATAAAGAGAGCGACACCGCCCCCTTGAGTGGAGTCGGGCCGGTCTCTTCTTACGACATTGTAATTTTTATGAGTCAATTTGTGTTTGTGGTTTAGCTTAGTTTCGCTAGCCATAAACACATCGGGACTGTAATCTTTCAACAATTGGAACATATTGTCTCTTCGTTCAATCCTAATCAGTGAATTTACATTCACAGCAAGGACTTTTAGGCGCGTCTCCGGCAGCGCGCCCATTATGGTCTATATTGCGCCAGGCCAGGCAACAAAGAGTAGAGATGATCTACCCTTTTGCCTTGCTCCTTTATCTGACTTTGCAGCCCTGTAAGTTGACCTTGAATGCTCAACAACAAGGCTACAATGTCAGGCTGCACCTCTGGTGCCTTAGGCACAGGGGCCTTTGGGGCAACCGTTGGTGGAGAATGTCTCGTGTTCCCATTCCCTGACACCATTTGGGCGTAAGAGAATTTGGGATCCACGAATTTTTGTGTTGGAGCCTGTCGAACTGTTCGACTTCCTTCGGCTTTTTGAATGGCCTGTTTTTGTTTCATTTGCTGGACCTTAGGGCAACCCCTATAGTGCCGGGTGCCCTTGATTTCCACAAAGGACACACTTGAGCTGGGTCAAATCCTCAACCCGCTCATTCCCCAGCTTGCATTCTCCCTCGTTGTGGGTTTCAGAGCACCTGACGCAGCGCAACTGCATATTGCAGTTGGCTCCGGCATGGCCGAACCTCTGGCACTTCGTACATTGTAAAATGTCGTCGTGCCTTTTTAATGTCTCCCAGTGTATGGCTTGATAGTCGAGGCATTTGATATCCCTCAGACTCTCAAAACTACTTTGGGGCGATAATGTTACGAGGAACATTGGCAGCCTGTAACCCCCTCGCCTGGACTTCACCGTAGTGAAAGGCTTGACCCCGATAAAATCGAGATCATCATTGGCATTTTCACGGAGCTCAGCTAAGAGCGCCTCCGGTTCCGTGCAGGAACTTATGCCCTTCAGAAGGACCGTCTTAAATTTCTCGCTTTTAGGCGTGTAGCTGAAGAACTCAGCTGTGGCCTCTTTTAGTAACCCTTTTACTAACTTGTAATCGGCCAGTGAGAAACACTGGACCGAATAATCCTTTTCTTTTTCGTTTAAAATTTTTATGACAAATTTGCCCTTAGTGGCCGACTTACATACCTGTTTTATGTCGTCCAGGTCAACTCTGTGTGTCCTTATTGGTGGCACCTTCTCCTTCTTGGGCTGTGGTTGTTTCTGGTGTTGCTGCTGCTTCTGCTGCTGCTGCTGCTGTTTCTGCTGCTCCTGCTGCCTTGGTTGTAGCTGTTGTTGTTGCTGCTGCTTGGCCTTAGCCGAAGTCGATGGGCCCTCAGCAATTGGGCCTGTCGCTGCTGCTGTCGTCTTTTTATTTTGCTCCGCTCCTGTGTTTTTGGGAGCGGGCTTGGGTTGTGGTTGTTTTTGCTGCTGTGGTTGTTGTTGCTGTTGTTTTTGCTGCTGTTGCTTTTTCTGTTGTTGTTTTTGTTGCAGTTGCTTTTGCGCTGCCTCTTGTTTTCGGCGCGCCTCTTGTTTTATCTTTAGCTGACTGAGGAGGGGCTCTATTTCCTCCTTGAGCTTATTGAGGCTTTGCTCAAACTGGTTGATGGCTGCCTGTTTGGCTTGCAGGGCCTGTACCAGTTCTGTTTCTTGGAGGTCCGCCTCTACCTCCAGAGCCTTCCTTGTCGGCGGGTCTGGCTCTGGCTCCGACAGGATTAAATCACTATTCGGAGGCCTGAAGAGCCCCTCTCCACCTTCGGAAATGTATTCCGTTTTCTCAGACTCGGCGTAGTCTGAGTACTCACTTTCAGCGGTAAAGCCCCCTTTACCACTCCCTTCCATTTTTTTTTGTTAGCCTGCCGCTTAGCCGAGTTGGTTCTTTCAACCTTATTTGGGCTTTGTTTTTTTAACTTTCTTTTTGGTCTGGCCGTTGACTGGTCAGATGCCTGACCTGATGTTGTTGCGGTTGTTTTCGGTACCGCTGCTGGCACCACCGCAACATCGCCCGATATGTTGGCAGAGGTATCTTTTGATACCCCTGCTCTTTTCTCCTTCTCCATTTCTTTTTGCTCCCAACTAATAAAATCCACAATTTCTCTGTTATGAAAACAAGCTGATACATTTTTCGTCGACTCCGGCTGGGACTCGAACCCGCGACCCTTGGTTCTGTTTCCGGACGCCACCTCCACTGGGCCACCGATTACTTGTTAGTGCTAGTGGCAAACTGCCGACTTAAAGGCAAAACCCTACAAATGCACTTAACTTTAATTTTAAATTTTAAATTAACTATCAATCACTTGTCAACACTTGCTATCTCTTTGAAAGTCAAAGAACGACTGAAGTGCTCATACTCTATCTAATATCTAATATCCCCTTGAGTGTGCTCTTATTATATAAAAAAGGAACAAAAACTAAGAACTAAAATAATACTTAACTAAAACAAATTATTTCTAAAACAAACATTATTTCAAAACTGAGTTCATATTTTTTTTAATAACTTTGTTCATCATATGAGTTCAATTATCTATATCTAACATTTTTTTTTAAAAATAGTATTTAATTTATGTAAAAACTTTCCAGGTTTAAGTTGTTACTGGCAGCTGGTTGCTTTGCCTGTGGCCAATATGAGAAAAACAATGTTTGGAATAATCAACAAACATCAAAAGTTCTTTGTTATAAATAAAAAAAAAATATTTATATCGGGTGATTTTTTAAGAGCTTGAGAACTTTTTTAAAAAAAAAAACGCATAAAATTTGCAAAATCTCATCGATTCTTTATTTGAAACGTTAGATTGGTCCATGACATTTACTTTTTGAAGATAATTTCATTTAAATGTTGACCGCGGCTGCGTCTTAGGTGGTCCATTCGGAAAGTCCAATTTTGGGTAACTTTTTCGAGCATTTCGGCCGGAATAGCCCGAATTTCTTCGGAAATGTTGTCTTCCAAAGCTGGAATAGTTGCTGGCTTATTTGTGTAGACTTTAGACTTGACGTAGCCCCACAAAAAATAGTCTAAAGGCGTCAAATCGCATGATCTTGGTGGCCAACTTACCGGTCCATTCCTTGAGATGAATTGTTCTCCGAAGTTTTCCCTCAAAATGGCCATAGAATCGCGAGCTGTGTGGCATGTAGCGCCATCTTGTTGAAACCACATGTCAACCAAGTTCAGTTCTTCCATTTTTGGCAACAAAAAGTTTGTTAGCATTGAACGATAGCGATCGCCATTCACCGTAACGTTGCGTCCAACAGCATCTTTGAAAAAATACGGTCCAATGATTCCACCAGCGTACAAACCACACCAAACAGTGCATTTTTCGGGATGCATGGGCAGTTCTTGAACGGCTTCTGGTTGCTCTTCACTCCAAATGCGGCAATTTTGCTTATTTACGTAGCCATTCAACCAGAAATGAGCCTCATCGCTGAACAAAATTTGTCGATAAAAAAGCGCGAAACACATTTCGAACCGAACACTGATTTTGGTAATAAAATTCAATGATTTGCAAGCGTTGCTCGTTAGTAAGTCTATTCATGATGAAATGTCAAAGCATACTGAGCATCTTTCTCTTTGACACCATGTCTGAAATCCCGCGTGATCTGTCAAATACTAATGCATGAAAATCCTAACCTCAAAAAAATCACCCATTATTTGCAGTGTGTTTATGCAAGAGAACTGTAGTGTTTAAATCTACTAAATGTACTATTAGACTTAAGCATTAATTGTTTTCTATCTATTTTTGATTTAACTGTATTTTTATTCTGTTTCTATTTATAGATCGTCAAAAAACAGAAGAAGACAAATCCGATGAAATTATGAGTAAAGATACCAGCGACAAAAAAAGAAGACTCACTACAAAAGTAAGTAATTATTAACAATTTGTCTATAACAAATTATCGAGTTAACTTCTATTCATTTGTTTCTTATGACAAATTTAAAATAGTAGTTTTTTTTTTCCAGAGTAATGTTTATTATTTTATTCTTGTTGTATATGCAATTTTGTTTATAAAAGTTTGACTTACCATTTGTTAAGTTCATAAAGTTTTAAAATTATACTTTGAACTGTTTTTGAGTTAATGTACTAATTTATTTAATTTGTAGGCATACTTCAGAAAAGTTACAGAGTTAGGTCTGGAAAAATTAAAAAATATACATACAGTGGCTGTCACGACTAATCGAACACATGAAATATAAACTTTCGTAATGCATTTTCTTTAAGAAAATGTATGGAGGTGTAAAACTTTATAACCATTTAACATGACATTTAAGCACGTTTTTATATTAAACTTCAATTTGCGCTATTTAACAGCAACCTTATAATTTAACACCTCACACATAATCGGACACTTAATATTTAGCACTTAGTTGCGTACCCTCATGTTGTAATGGCTTCCTCAAGACGCTATTGAAGAGACAAATTGTAGCATAATTCAGGAATTATTATTTGCCTTTCTTCTTGAAGACCCGTCTTAAGTTCAATGTTTCGAAAGGTCTTTTCAGCAACTCGACGTCCCAGTTCATCCATTATATGCTCGATTAGATTAAGATCAGGTGAGTTTTTCTATGTTTTTAGCACCTTAGGGCAGTTATACGATAACCACAGCTTGTACCTTGCTGTACAAGATGTGTGATTTGGTTACTTGTTCTGGTAGAAGATGAAATTGTCTTGTATTCCGAGTTTACTGACACTGCACCGCAAATGTTGTTTCAAAATGTTGATGCAAGACGTTTGATACATTTGACTCTCCACAAAATGTTAGATCCGAACACCAGGCCAGTAGATCACACCATGGCCGACCCACCGCACAAATAAGCTCTAATATGCTTATTTGCTTTCCGATATACAAACATTATTCTTTCTAAACAAAACCTAATTTATTATATTGTCATAACTTATAAGTCTAACGGTTAACTAACAATGCAAAAATATGTAGTTCCAACTAATTCCAAGAAGACGTATCCTGTGTTAGATATTCATTAGTATAAACTTAAAACTTTCATTTCTATTTTTTGGGTGATGTGATTTTAGTTGATCAGCCTAAAAAGTAGCTTCTCATCGTACGTCTCCAGCTTCTTTCCTTTTAATTTTCTGATCACATTATAAATCCTTTTTCGTTTTAAAATAGTGAAATTATGTAATGGATTTTTAAAGGGCTCCGTTGCACAATTTTTGTTATTTCTGATTTAGCGTCCTGGCTATATACAAAAGAACTAATTTTCTGATTTCCAAAGACGTTTGCTTTCATTTTGGTGTCATTTCGCCGTGGAGCAGAAAACTACCTTAAATTTAAGTAATAGTCTTCTGTAGTACAAGGTTAATAATAACATTGCCATTTGACGGGAAAAGTATCGTTACAGAGTTACTACAGTGCAACATCAGTGAGTGTCCGATTATGTGTGAGAGGCTAAATTAAGGAGTTTTTTTTTTTTTAATTTATTTGCTAATTAATAACTTGAAATTAAGTTTTCTTTTATTTAAACTTAATTTGAGATTAAATATGTTCTGAAATGATGATTAAGTTCTACTAATTCTGTACATCTTCTTGGAGAAATTGTATTGCGAAAATTTACATTCTCTTAGTCCGATTATCTACTCAGCAAAGTCCAACAAACAGCCTGCCTGTGTATGGGAGAAGCACTTCGCTCTACCCCCTTCGCCTCACTAGATGTTCTGTTCCATCTAATACCGCTGGACATTTTCAGCAAGCAAACGGCCGCTAATACTGCCATACGGCTTCAAGCCTCGTCTCTGTGGATCAATAATGGAATTGGCCACACCACTATTTTGAACTCGTTCAGAACTATAAACAGTAATATTGACTACACCACCCCATCCTCAGTTTAATAACTATAGCTTCAAAGTAACTATACCTCCCAGGTCTTCTTGGGAGAATAAATCATTCTTGAACGATGTTCCTATAAATTTTTATACAGACGGATCAAAAACGGAGGATGGGGTTGGTGGAGGCGTATACTCAGATAGACTAAACTTAAGTCTCTCCTTTCGTCTACCCGATCATTGTAGCGTGTTCCAATCTGAAATTCTGGCTATAAAAGAAGTCCTATCCTGGCTAAGAGAAAACGTTATATCAACTAATGATATACGCATCTTCTCGGATAGCCAAGCTGCGTTAAAGTCCCTAGACTCTGTCTCCACAAATTCACTAACAGCCCTAAATTGTCGATCATCTCTTACGGAGATGGCTACACAGTTCAACATTCACCTTTTCTGGGTGCCGGGCCAAAGAGACATTCCAGGAAATTGCAAAGCTGACGAACTTGCAAAAAGCGGGACAACTTTACCTCTGCTGGCTCACAATGCTAGCATAGGTATCCCCTTAGCTACATGTAAACTCATGCTAAAGCAAGATACCATAGAGAAAACAAACTTCAGGTGGAATAACACCACCACCTGTGCAGCGACTAAACTAATTTGGCCTAATCTTAGCGCCAGGCGCTCAAAACAATTAATCTCTCTGAGTAGATTGCACATTAGCTACGTTATAGGTGTCCTGACTGGGCACTGCTTAATAGGAAGGCATGCTATTCGACTTGGAGCCCCTGCAAATGATTTTTGTAGGAGTTGCATGGACGAAGAAGAAGAGGAGACAATCTCTCATCTTCTGTGCACATGCCCTGCCTTATCACAAAGACGTAGAATCCACCTTGGAGAATACTACTTTAACGATACCAGCGATCTTAAAAATTCAGACATTACTTGTCTCCTACGCTTCATTCGAAGCTCCAATTGGTTCAACGAGTTAAGCTAATTAACTGATCCATGTGGTATCACAACGGACCATACTTTGGTCTAAGTGTGTTGGAGGTCCCAACCCCGGCCACTTTAACCTAACCTAACCTAGTCCGATTAGTCGTGAGAGCCACTGTACAGATACTCTGAAAATTGAGCGTACACCAAAAGATACAATATTTGTTTTTTTTTTTTTTTTTTTTTCAAAATTGCCTTTGTTAATATTTTGTGATACATAAACAAGTGAAACATTTCTTAAAACAATTAACGAAACAGAACAACAATTAAAAAACTAGAACATTTTTCAAATACATGACACAAAACTAAGCGTACACTTGCAAATCAAAGTAAGAAGAAATGTTGAAGTGTGGTATAGTTAGAAGATAAATATTTTGTAGGGCCACAGCCTCTTGTTGCCAAAGCATCATTTGGACAAGATCTTTTGTTAAGGACGGGGGTATTATTCCCTTAAATTTCGATGACCTTAGCTTTCAAATGATTTTTGTTGCTTGTGTTCCAGTTCTGAATTCGTCGCTTGATTTTTTCCCACAAATTAAAATTGGATTGAGATCAGGTAATTGAGGAGGGGTCTTGAGCATTAGAAAGCAACCATTCCTAAATTCAGGGGCCCTACTCTGTAATGCGTTTCGAAAGCCAATCCGATTCGAATCTGATATTCGATTCGTTTATGAATTCGTACTCTGTAAAATGTTCGAATCGAATAAAACAATCATCTAGGACTTTTTCTATTTATAAAATAGATTTTCCGGGTCTCGAAGTATTTCTCATGATCTTTGTCAAAGCAAAAATACAAAAACATCAAAACAAGACGAGGAAGTTGAAATTTATTTTTAAAGAGAAAATATAAAATTCAATAAAAAGTTAATAAAATGGATTCGATTGCGCTGTGGATGGATGAAAAAAATAGAGAAGAACGAGTGGTTGTCCTTTCGCATTTAAAGGTGACGAAAGTCTTTTCCACAAATTGTTTGAAGTATTTCTGGCGTCCAAGGCCATAATTTCAAATTGATTTCGTTTGGTATGCACATTTTTCGCTGATGAAATGTAATGACATTTTGTGCTTAAATTTTGAATAAAATTATTATTTCCTTTCGTACATTTTATCTATTTCAAACAACTTAACACAATTTTCCTTTTGTGTCCTTTAAAAACGACCTTCGAATTGCAATCCGTTACTTCTATTGGTGTAGAAACAAAATTTCCGTTTTCGAACGCTAATGACATTCGGAAACGCATTGCTAGGTACAAAAAATCCGAATGCGGATTTGTCATTCCGTAGGTACTAGATTTCTTATCCGCATTAGAAATAGAGAGTACAAAATATTCGTTTTCGAAAATATTTGCTTTCGAAACGCATTACAGAGTAGGGCCGCAGTTTTTCAGCGGACTGTGTTTTCGGCTTTTTCCTAACAATTTGTCTTCTGTTAGACACGAAACAGTTAAATTACAAATTCAATACAAAAAAGAATGTGCCAAAAACGTCGCATCTTAAACAATAAAAGTAACGCATTACTATTTTTGTTTCATATGAGTGTACACTGACTAGTAGAATAATTAACTCAAAACTAGGCAACTCTTCTGCTAGAAGATTCTTTAGTAAAGATACACCGCAAGGTGGTATTCTATCCCCTCTTCTCTGAAAACTGGTGTTAAATGAAATCATAACTGGTCTGGATGCGGAGGGTTTTAGAGTGATTGTCTACGCGGATGACAAAATAAACTAAATTGGAAACGCAATACACAATAGCTCTTTTCTTGCAAAAAAGCTTTTGGTTATAAATTGGGCTTACAAGCCCTATTCTATTCGCCACAAAGTTTCATCGCAGTGGTTTAAAAACATCGTTTTCCACTCCGTAATTTTTAAGTATTTAGAATCAGTTCCAAAGCACACAGGGTCCATCATCCCCCAACTACAATTCGACAGAAAAGCTATTCTATACCTTCCAGATCTTTCAGGGAGATAGAGCATTCCTAGAAGACGAGTCAGTGCTCTTTTACACAGATGGATCAAAGACAAATGAAGGGGTTAGTATACATATGTGTGTAGTCTGAACGATTGAAATTAATGTGTATGTCATAACCGGGCACTGTCTAATAAGAAAGCACTCCACACGGCTGGGCGTATTCTCAAATGAGTTTTGCAGAAGCTGTATGGACAAAAAGAGGAGGAAACAGTTCTTCACCTTTTCTACACATGCCCTACTTTAGCTCAAAAACGCAAGAATTACCTAAGAGAATTCTTCTATAACGATCTAAATGATCTCAACCATTTTAACATAATAATTAGTTTCTCACGTGTGTTGAGGGACTCAAACTGGTTTCATTGAGCTTAGAAGAAAACCTCAAGAGTCATGTGGTATCACAATGGGCCAATAAACTGGCCTAAGTGTATCCTACTCCATCACGGACAGCCACTTTAACCTAATCTAACGCTCAATTTTGAGAGTAACTGTACATACATATTTCTAAAACAAAACAAAATTGTTTTTTTTTTTTAGGAATATTTGCACTTTAAATGTGATATACTTTATAATTATATAAAAAGTTCAAAATGCAAATATTTGTAGGAAAATTGCTTCAGACGTAAATTAAGTTTTTAACACAAATATTTAAAAGCTATTTGCATATTTTGACTAGTTAATAAAAGTATGAAAAACAACAGTGAAGTACAAAAATCTTGACATCTTTTGAAACTTATTCGATGTTATGTTCGATCGTATGTTATTATTTGCCAATGATATTAACTAAACTTAACATCTCTCAATGTAAGACATTGCACATTATTTATTTATTACTGATTTCTTCCATTTCTTAACTCGTTAAAAATGCCCAAACAGCAGCTATGTTTCCAGATCATTTATTCTGCTACATCGTTAAATAATTTCTGCACCTAATGATTTATTCCGTTCATTGATAATATGTATAAAGGTACAATGATACACCCTTTCTGCAATAAAAAAGTATAAATAAACATGAAAGATAAAAACCGTGATTGTTGGTCGACAACTTACAAATCATTCATTCATAGAACGTGGCATCATCCGGTGTGGCGTGGCGGCAATGACGAGGCTAAAAAAAAATTATAAAAAAGTTTAAATCTAACCAAGCAACTAAGGGACCAATAACAGCGACAACAAGAAACTTCTTTGGTCCCTAGTTATAAAAGGGAGCCAGAACCGGGACAGACACAAAGTAGTTGTCAATAGGTCTTGTACGGTTTATGATTTCAAAAGTGTTCTTGTTTCATTATACCTACATAAGTTGAAGACATACAGCATACTCGTACATACCAAGATCAACCATTAACCATCAACCTTACCTAACAGGGTACTTCTTGTTCTTAACTAAAGTGTAGCAAATGTAGACGAACTCTTCATCTTCGTTTGATATACCATGTCTTGTGGTGGTATATGCAGCATTTTTTCTGTTCTTTCTTTTAGTAATAAAATAATCAGTCTTCCATTGAACGAACAGTCATTTACCGAGACCGATGATGGCAATGCCAAGAAGACACGGTCTTCTTTCCTTGTCTTGAAAATCTCGATTAACTTTATACAAAACTTTGCTTCTTAATACAATACAAATTATTTGTATATACATACTTCATATTACAATACATTTTAAAGAGAAAAAAGCATACAACTCGGTCTTATGAATCAGTTGTTATATTTTCAAGAAGATTAAGTTTTGTCGGAGATCTTGAAGAATTGAGTGAAGATTTTAATTTATTGGAACCGCGTCGTTCTTTAAGAATCGGATTCAGCACAAAATAAGAAACATAGATTTTAAGTGCGGTTCAAGTATAAAAATGGTTAACAATAAAGCTTTTACCACAGTTTAGTAGTACCCGTGGTATGGTGGTTAGTGAGTATGACTGTCATGCCAGGGGTCTTGTGTTCAATTCCCCAAGAGTAATTCTTGTTATGAAAAGAGCTTTCTCAAAATTAGCAGTTCGGAATCGGCTTAAAATTCTAGGTCCCCTCTATCCTTGACAACGTTACTCGCACACAGGAATGGTTGAGAATTGTAAGTCACTAGACCCTAGTTCTCAAGTGATTGTTGCGCCACTAATTTTATTTATTTTTACCACAGTTTATTAAACCAAATTGGTTATGGATAAAAGTTGAGCACACGAGTTGATGCTCTCAGTTCAAATAAAGTTCAACATCTGAACAAACTTGTCAAAACAGTTTTGAGGTTGGTGTGTAAGCAGTACATCAGAGAGTAGCAACAAATAACGAAGTTTAAGATAATAATCAAAGGACATATCTAGCATATCTTCTGTCTGTCATATCTTCGTAACGCCAAAAACATGGCGAACAAAGCAACATTAAATTTACGTTTACTATCATAACTACAGTTGCATTATAATTTACAACCATTTATTAATATTGTTATTAAAAAAGTCTTGGCAAGCAACATGCGTGTCTTAACTGATTTAAAATACTTACTGGGTTACCCATGGGGCACTATAAACTTTGCCTATAACTCCAATGATATGGTTGTCCCATGCTAGAGAGCGGTTAAAGTTAACGCCGAGACTTTTAGCAGTTTCCACATATTCTACATATACTTAACTAAATTGAGTGAATGTAAGAGAGATCAAGAATCTTTTTCGAAATCACTACGAATTTTGATTTTTGAGGTTTCAAGAAAAGATTTGTTTCAAGTTCTGCATTGATATTAGAGGTGCCATGCTCATTGAGTCCATGAGAGGACAACTGAAGTAAAGTTGAAAGTCGTCGGCATATAGATGACAGGAACAATTTTGGATTAAACTTGGAAGTTCATTGACATATACAGAATAGTAGAGGACCCAATTTCAACTCTTGGGGAACACTGGACGAAGTAGGTAAAAAATAGACAAATAGTCACCAATTTGAACTGCTTGTTTTCTGCTAGTCAAATAAGCTTAGCGGAACTTGCAGAAAAATTAAAGTGCTACATAAGTTTTTTTTTACACAGAATAACATAGTTGACAGTGTCAAAAGCCTTAGAAAAATCATGCAAAACAAAGAAAGTTACATCGTCCTTATCCAGTGCTTGTCTTTTTTCTTCAGTCATGCAGAGGTTTGCTTTGTACAGCTGTACTTTTTTCCGGAAGCCAGATTTTTTTGGAGTAAGCAAAGAGTTTGCTGTAAGATAAGCGTTGATTTGTATCTGCAAAATTCTCTCAAAGACTTTAGACAAATTGGATAAGATTAATACAAAAATTAAAATTCTTATTGGATTGGAAGAAAGCTAGTTTCTGTTAAGTTTGGTAGTTGGTACTTTCACCTTTGCTTTTAATCATTTCGTAAATTAGTTTCGGTATGAACCCTACAGCATTTTTTATATAGTTCAACGAAATATCGCTCTACGCTAACTTAATTACAGAAATTAAGGATTCTTTGTCTTCTAGCTGACGACCACTTTCATTAACTGTGGGTACTATCAATTCCCAAGTATATTTAATAATATTTAGATCAGATGAGTACGTCAGCTATTGAAGGAAGCGCAAATTTTGTCCATCTATCCAAGCTTTTATTATGCGCACCAAGTAAATAGGCACGTTATCATGTGATAGGAAAAGTTTAAGGGTACAAAAATATAAGATTATTTAGGAAATTTTCTTTCCAAGATTCCCTTATACGTAGATGCAGTAATTTTTGATGTTACGACCTCAACCTCAACTGTTCCGTTATAACTGACAGCTTTCAATATAACACAGTTTTGATGAAGCTTGTAAATCCTTTTTATTTTCTCAAATTGTAAAACAATCAAAGGAACATCTTAAAGAACTAGTTAGAATCGACAGATGACACAAAAACCCTCAATATTTGCAAAAAATATAAAAAGGGTTTTCGAAAATGTTTTTGCGAATTCAGTTGAAGCGGAGTGAATAAGCTACATTATTAAATAGATCTTTAAAGTGTTTGCGAACATCATTTCTCAGATTACTGATATATGCATATTGCATATATGCATTCCCTTAAAAGTTAAACTAAAGTTGGATAAGGATTTTATCTCTCAAAATCTTATATTTTCTTCCAAATATTTATACCCTACTCGTACGAGTATTA
Source organism: Eupeodes latifasciatus (assembly GCA_920104205.1). NCBI lineage: Eukaryota > Metazoa > Arthropoda > Insecta > Diptera > Syrphidae > Eupeodes > Eupeodes latifasciatus. The sequence goes on along the minus strand of OV049924.1, from coordinate 174,363,062 downwards.
GAGAATGGCAGACAAGTTGAAAGTAACTTTTTTCTGATAAAGACAATTAATTGGTCGATGGACTGAAGACTGGACGAAAAACGTGAAACAACCGACACACAGCAAATGCAATCAAATTTTGACAGCAATAAACAGGTATCCTCGATGGAAAAGCAATTAGTCTAAATGATGCACCTTGACATTAGCCGAAAAATGAACCGTGACGCTTACACTCATTAGGAAGTACGAATAATGGACATGAAAACACCAGCATTATTATTTACTTTTTTTTACAACTCACATAATAATATGGAAAATCCACCTGTTCCGAGACGGTTCAAAGCCAAAGAGTGACGAAAACGACCAACAACCAACGACGCGACGCGACGCGACGACACGGTCGATGCAATCGGACGTCATCTACAACACAATCGAATAATAATAATTGTATTATGAATTTCCCGAGGGTCATTATTTTCTCCAAAATTATAATTTATGAGAACTGGATACGCATGCACTTACAAATAATGGATACGGAGGTATATTCGGTTGCATTTTTAAAGGACAACACATAATGGTTGTTTTAAGGGTAAAATTATTTAATGCAAGAGCGTTTCATGACAGGAAACGGGTGTGAGAGGATCCTCAGGAGAAAGTTGTGACTTTCACTGTATTATACAAAAACAAAAATTAAAAACACTAAAATGAAAATTTTTAGTCCTAGCATTTGGTGTGGCGACTGTGTGTTTGCATTTTAGTGTGTGTCAGGATTGATTCTGGGACTGTAAACTACAAATCCTACAAAATGTTGTTCGTTTCGAGGTCGTTTTATATGCATTACATACACAAAGCTTTGATTCAAAAGTTCTATGAGTTGAAATGAAATAACGGGTGTTTTTCTCATGCTCAGTTCTTTAGTGCTGAGTTAACTTCGAGTTAAACCCAGAGCTTTTTAATTCACGAACAAGTTTTTCAGTAGGGGACATTTTGGTTGAAAGCTACCACCGTAGTTTTTATTCTCATGTGTAGTTTTTTTTTTTTTTTTAATTATACGAAATGAATAAACGAAATTCAAACCTTTTCTCTAAATAAATTGAAAAGATTTGATCGCGATCTCATAATTATTTTCTTCTCAAAAGAGTCAAACTTAAAACTTCGTATAAATCCCCATCGCTGAGGTCGGAATCTGATTATAAAAATTATTAATTATTAATTTTTCCACAAAAAGAAACGAAAATAAATTGTTCCACTATTTTAGTATCTTTCAAAAACATCTGTATGTTTAAACCTGAGTTGACTGACTCAAATTTGAGGGGTTAACTCAGAATTAACTACAAGATTATAATAGACTGAAAAACATGTTTCAGGGGTTGACTCGAGTTTAACTCTGAAACTAGGATGATCTTGCACTATAAGGGTTTGGCATTATGTTTTTAAAATGATTTCGGGCATATGGCCAACGCGGCTTGTTCGAATAAATTCCTTCCGAAAGGCCCAATTTTCGACTACTTTTTGTAGCAATTTGCGCCGTATGTCAGCAATACCTCACCGAATATTTTCTTCCAAGGCGTCAATTGTCTCAAGTTGTCTGCGTAGACAAGTGACTTCACATAACCCCCAAAAAAAGTCCAACGGTGTTAAATTGCACGCGAGATAATGCGCTCATCTAAAATTTCCTTCAATCAATTGATTGTTTTGTTGGTAGTTTGGCATAAAGCATGGCGCTTGTTGGAACCAAAGGTCGTCCACATCAACATCCTCCAATACAGGCGTGCGATGCCACGAGTATGATTTTGCAAGCCCGCAAATTAAGATCCTTCCGCAAAATCTTCTATAAATTGGATGGGCATAGCTCCAATTGTTTCGTGAGACTGTGTATGGACTCATTCGGGTCTTCATCGATACGTTGTTCAGTGCTTGACGAGCTGACCGAACTCGCACAACAGGAGGAGGGTTTGCAATATAAAGGGTGTCCCAAAATTAACGCAAGATTTGAATTAAATAGAAAACGCCGTTTTTAGTCTTTTGATAGTTATATTTTTATTGACTCGTAAAGTACATAGGATAAGGTTATGTATGGAATAACACATCGGACAAATGGCCTCCACGGCTTTGCATGCACATGTGCACATGTGCACTCTTTTGTTGAAATTTTCCATGACCATTCTGCATAAATGTGGCTGAATTTCGTTGATGCAGCGTTGAATCTCCTCCTTTAATGCACGGGTGGTTGTGGGCTTGTTGACATAGACTTGTGATTTCAAATAATCCAAAAAAAAAGAAGTCTAATGGTGTTAAATCACACGATCTAGGAGGCCAATTTTGATCACCGAAACGAGAGAGTACACGACCTGGAAATGTCTTATGCAGTAATTGAATTGTTTCACGGGCTGTATGGCATGTGGCACCGTCTTGTTGAAACCACATATTGGACACATCAATATCATCCAATTTTGGCAGAAAGAACTGTGTAATCATGTCGCGATATCGAGCACCAGTAACAGTCACTGCTTGACCAGCATCATTTTCAAAAAAATATGGCCCAATTATGCCTCCAGCCCAAAATCCACACCATACAGTCACGCGTTGTGGATGCATTTGTTTTTCGACAATCACATGTGGGTTCTCCGAACCCCAAATGCGGCAATTTTGGCGATTGACAAAGCCATCAAGATGAAAATGTGCTTAATCGCTTAGGATGATTTTGCTCGAAAAATCAGGGTGCATTTGTTAATGTTCAATAATCCATTCAACGAACTCTCTTCTCTGTCCATGGTCATTAGGCTTCAATTGTTGTGTTAATTGAATTTTGTAAGCATGAAGACACAGATCTTTGGTGAGTATACGCTGTAGAGAGCTTCTTGAAATTTGCAATTCTTGTCCACGACGTCAAATTGAGGTTCCTGGATTGTCAGCAACACTCTCACGCACTGCTACGACATTCACATTTGAACGGCTTGTTTTTGGACGACCAGTGTGTTTGGCGTCTCCAACGGATCCAGTCTCCATGAATTTTTCAATTAATCTCTTCACAGTTGACGAAGTTAAAACACTATTCCGACCATATTTTGTATGAAATTTTCGAACTGCAGCCGCCAAGCTTTCACTATTTTTGAAATATTCTTTAATAATGAAGACACGTTGTTCTCTCGTGTAACGCTCCATTTTTAATAACCCTATACTGTTAGCTGTCAAATTGCTTTTTTTTTCAGGGTTGCCAACACTTCACTGCACAAATGGCGGCAAATTCAAATCTTGCGTTAATTTTGGGACACCCTTTATATAGTAGATAGTACTGAGGCGCTACTCGGTAAGCGCGGTAGATGAGTATCAAGTAGGAAAAGCAATCTTTTCTATAAAATCATCAAATGGACTTGACAATATTTATCCTGGCCTTATTAAAATTCTCCTACCTTACATAACTTACATCTTCAACACAATTATAATGCCCTCTACATACTCCATTTCTTGGAAGATGTCGAAAATTGTCCCTATCCCAAAACAAGGAAAGAAAAAGGAGTATACAGACCCATATATAACCTTGCTTAGGTTTTTGAAACTTTTAAAAATAACCAATTAAAAAAATATATTAAGGACAAAAACCTCATGACTCGTCTGCAGTCAGGATTCCATTCTGGGCATGTTTGCGTTTCAGCTTTGCTTAATTTGTCTGATGACATAAGTCAGGCCTTAGACAAAAAACGTACTACCGTGTTAACCTTACTTGATTTTTCGAAGGTATTTGATTGCGTGAATTATAACCTCCTCTGTGATAAACTGACTACTTATTTTAACTTCTCTAACACAACTAAAAACCTTACTTATTCATATTTAACCAACCGTAAATGCTAAACTGATGTCTTCGTTCCTTTCCGTTCATACTGGTGTTTCTCAAGGATCCGTCCTTTATGATTGGTTGAACCGCAACGGGCTTAAACTTAATCCTGAGAAAACTAAAGCTCTTCCAATATCGAATGAAATACTCAAAGCTGAAAACTTCCCTTCCGTTATATTAAATAATTCCATAATTGATTATGTTACACAGGTCAAAAACTTAGGATTGATCTTTAACAATAGACTTACTTGGGATACCCACGTCGATACTGTTGTGTCAAAGATGTATGCTTCGCTCAGAGAAATATCTGTTATTAGATCAATTCTACCCACTCGTTCTGCTTATAATTACGTATGGGTGTGAGCTTTTTGCCGACCTTGACTCTCATTCTACTCAGAAGTTAAAGGTAGGATTTAATGCCACTGCTCGATTTGTTTTTAACTTGCGTAGATTTTCATGTCTCGTTTCAGGCTCGTCAAATTTTAAGCTGTAACCTGGAATCGCTCTTCAAGCATCGATGTTGTATCTTACTTTTCAATTTGATTGTTAAAAAGACTCCAAGTAATCTATTTAATAGTCTTAATTATTGTTTCCCAAGTCGTTTTTCTTATTGCGCCCGTCCACCAATACGTGGTTGACATCGCGATATCTCAACAAATCAAATCTTAGCAAAACTCTTCGGAATTTTTAACGAAAATATAATTATTGTAGCTGTATCAATAAATACTCTTCTTTTTCAATCGATGTAAAAATAATGTCCCTCGTTTACAGATCCAGCCTGCTGATTGTTCGAATTCTACACCTGACAGCCAAGCTGCCAAACGAATCAAACTGGACATAGACGATGATTCAAATATTGACGTAGGAGCCAACAGCCCCGTTCACAGCAATGAGCTATCGCACACGGAATCTTTTGTGCCTGGGGCAACTCCAGTTATGCGAAATGATGAATCCAGCAATGAGGCTCTGATCGTCGATTGTGATACACCACTTAGACGAACATCACCAAGTAAGTTGTTTTCAAAGTCCATACAAATTTGTTCCCAATCAAATCCTAGTAAATTGAATATTTTTATTGCCAAATAATTGGCAATAGCACTACGATTGCAATTAGCTTTCGCTTAAGACAAACTCGAAGGAGAAACTCGCGAACCCAGTAGTTGACGATGTTAAACGATTTTATTACAGGCATCGCGCGCGGCGGCATGTACGGTCGGCAGGGTTGTACGATATTTCTTTGGTTGGTAAAGGCAAGCTTGAATGAACATTTTTACTTGCGGGTATTTTTTCATGAAAATCGACCAAAAATCGATTTATTATTGAAATCATTAATAATGTTCAACCTTTATTTTGAGTTGGTTTACCTTAAGATTTCAATCTAGGTGTGAAATATAAGAGGGTGGGTCAAAACGTTCGCGGAATGAAGTAGTTGGAGCAGCCCTGGGGGGAATTTTTGTATCTCATATTGTATGGACAATTTAACCGTAATACTCGCGCTTCTAGGAATGCCCATCAGTTTACCCTTGAGCCCAACTTCGGCCGTACTATGAAGTACAGAGATTCATTTTTTAGCCGTACTACGCGAATGTGGAACGCCTTGCCACGCTCTATCTTTCCCTATCATTGCAATGTTCAGGAGTTCAAAATCAATGTACACCGACACCTCCTATCCAACCCTTCCCTCCTTTCCTAATGCTCACACTGTGTCTTTGGCATATTAAAGGTATAAAAAAACCCTTTTAGTGTTCGCTAATTATAAAAAAAAAAAAATTAGGGAAATGTATGCCAAGCGTGGTTCAAATCAGGTGGTTAGTCTTTGAGCTTTTGCTGAGTGAGTAAGTCAATCCGAGAAAAAAAATTAATAATGGACAAAATTGAGTTTCGGGCAGTAATAAAGTTCTTCACTAAGCAAGGACAATCGCCTCAGATCATTTTGGAAGAGATTTCAGCTGTTTACGGGGACTCTTGCCCTGGAAAAACAGTGATTTACAAGTGGCATAGTCTTTTTAAACAAAGTAGAGAGTTTATAGAAGAAGATCGCGCTTGGGCCAACCGATTGAGGCAACTTCATCAAACTTCGTCGGAAAAGTCGAGAAACTTGTTCTGGAAGATTATCGACTAAAGAAGAAACAACTTGCAGAAATGGTTGGATTATCACCTACAACCATTTGAAATATTCTGCATGACCATCTTGGCATGTCTAAGGTCAGTGCAATGTGGATGCCGAGAATGCTTTCAGCTGTTCAGAAGCGACAGTGAGTACAGTCTTCTCGTGAGCTTTTCAATCTCTCTAATGGAAAGAGAGATGAAGTTATTGCCCAAAATTTTGACTGGAGATGAGACTTGAGTTCATCATTTGGAGCCTGAGTCAAAAAAGGAGTCGATGCAGTGGCGCAAAGAGACGAAGCACCCCTTAAGAAGCTCAAGGTCTCACGATTTACTGAAAAAATCTTGGCTCCAGTCTTTTGGGATTCGGAGGGGATTTGGCTTATTGATTACAAGGAAAAGGGGGTCAATATAACCAGCAGATACTACGTAAACATCCTACAAAAGGAGAGGAAAATGGACAAAAGGTGTTCTGCTTTTGCAAGACAATGCACCAGTTCACAAGAGTCACGTTGCGATGACTGCCTTGCAGAAATGCTGGTTCAGTTTATTGAATCACCTCCCTTATAGCCCAGATTTGTCCTCTTCTGATTATTTTGTATTTCCAAATCTGAAGAAAGAACTCCGTGGAAAAAGATTTACCGATGGTAAACAAGTGAATTATTTTGGAGGAATTGACAAAATTGGCAATTGCACTTCTCCGAATTACTCTGTCACGTAGGGTCTTTGAGATACCAATTTAAAAAAAACAAAAGAAAACAAAGCGCTTTTTGAGGCTATCTAAATTTATGAAGTACTTTAATAAAATTCCTAATCTATAGTCCTTTTCTTCGATATTCTTATTGTAATTAAACGGTTTTTAATAGAAAAAGTCAAAACGGATTGAAAGTAATTATTCTAATTCGTCTTTTAAACAATTCTATTATATACATTTTTTTAAATATGATGAATATGAATTTCCAGAAACTAAGTAACATACTGAAGTTCGAAAGTTGTATAAGCAGGTAAAACGAAATTCACAAATACATACACCTCGAACCGACGACGACGGCTGTAAAGACGAACGTGGAATCATCATAGAGGAACCGCAGACAATGTTAAGGAGATGAAAAGACCACTTCTGCAAACTGTATAACGGCGACGACGAACCGATTTCCGCTGTCAGACAGGATGGTTCGTTCAATGTAGACGACGAAAGCCAACAATACCGTCTTCCCGACGAAGTGAAGATTGACAAATATAAACTGAAGTCGGTTAATGTCTTAAAAATGAAGCCAACAATTTTAAAGATCCTTGTCAGTGTGGTTCATTATGGCAGATCTTGGAAAAACCATCAAATCGACATCCACCATCCCTTCATCGATTTCAAGGCCGCGTATGATAGCATCTACAGGGGCGAGCTGTATAGAGCCATGTATAGTTTTTTAACATCGTCCTTGAATGAATAGTGCTCCCTCGTCAACACTACAGGCACTATTTTTCAAAAGTCTGTCCAATTACTATCATATGCTGATGAAATTGACATTATGGGAAGAACCCAGCGTGTTGTCAATGGGCCTTTTGTGAGTATTGAGGCAGAGGCGGCAAAAATGGGTTTAACAGTTAATGAAGGCAAAACAAAGCACATGTTGTCATCAAAAAAGGACCTACAACACCGAACGTCTCGTTCAAAACTTCACCAACGAGCGTTGTAACTTTGAGGTAGTTATGGACTTTGTCTACGTAGGCTCCGCTATGAACACAGAAAACAGCACCAGCTGAGCACGCTGAGACTAAACGAAGAATTACTCTTGCTTACCGCTGTTTCTTCGGAATGAGAAGGCAATTAAGTAGTAAACCCCTATCTTGAACGACTAAAGTGTCGCTATATAAGATCCTCATGATCCTCGTCCTGCTATATGGACTATGAGAAAGGCGGATGAAAGCACCTTGGGTCGGTTCGAGAGAAAAGTTCTTCGCATGACCTAGAGTCCCGTATGCATAGAAGGTGAGTGGAGAAGGAGATGGAACGACAAGCTCTACGGGCTTTACTGCGATAGAAGTCCAACGAATGAGATGGCTTGGTCATGCAGAGCGCATGGGAACCATTGCTCCGGCCCGGAAAGTCTTCGAAACCAGGCCCAGAGGACGGCGCAGTAGAGGAAGACCGCGGGTCTGGTGGCGCACACAAGTGGAAAGTGACCTCGCCCAACTTGGATTGCGCAACTGGACACATCTAGCTAGGAATCGAGCTAGATGGAGAAGTTTGTTGGGGTAGGCGCTAGTTCACACAGGACTGTAGCGCCACCTTAAGTATGTAAATAAGATGCTAAAATGATTTAAAATGTATCTAGAAGACAAAGATACTTATGTACAAAATCGTCTTACAAATTTATTTTTAAGGAATGTTTTGTATTTTAGTTTTGCCTTAAAAACACCGCTTTTGATTGTCTTTAACGTTTTTAAAACTGCATATTTTAAAATTCTTATGTGATAAAAAAAAACTCAAGACAAATCATCAATTCTAACCGCATTTAGTATGTAAATATCCCAATGTAAGACTACAAGTCGAACCATAAACAAACACTATCAAATAAGTACGAGTACATCATAATCAAAAAGCTGTCTCCTAGTTCTGACTATTTTTAGTATTTCTTCAGTTAATTTCATTAATTCGTTTTTTATGGGGGTTAACATTGCAACTGATATCAATTGGGTTGCTTCTACAATTCTACATTATACACAAACAGTGTGTGCTCATGTTACACGTGGGATGCAACAATATCGGCAGTAATTAATCTGCAATGTGAATCGTTTAAACAATTATCAAGTTATTTCCTTCATCATCATTTTGCCTTACCTATACGATTTAACAAACTTTCCAAAATGTTGTTTCAGTTCAGTCTGTTGCGTTGCGTTTATGTCTTCTTGACTGAATGTTATTTTTCCTTTTGTATCTTGTAAATATGTTTTAAAGAATATGGCAAACATGGGAATTTGATTGCGCGATATGGTCAGAAAAATTCAAAATGCACCCAACTGACCGACATAGGCTTAGCTTACTTATCTCATATACATACATTTTTAAGGTTTGTTCAATCTGCAGTGAGAAAGAGAAATCATATTGCTTAAGTTAGTGGGTCAATTTGCGAATTGGAAATTATTCATCATACTGGGTGATTGGTGCAACCGTTGAGGCGGTAGTGACAGTTTTCTATAAAATTGACAAACAAAACAAAAATATTAAAAAATAACGTTAACACCTACAGAATTTTGCTTTATCATCTTAAAAAAACCAAAGACCCATTCCTCGATTTAATTTTTTAATGAATTTGTATGAACAATTTTTTTTAAAACTTGAAATTAAAAACAAATTTAAAAATGTCAAGTATAATTCTTGTTTTCAAAATTCAATGCTCTAAAAAATGTATCTTAATATTTGAGAAATAAAACAATATTAAAGAACTTTTTCCCAAGAAAAAACATTGTTTTTTGGGTCTCGATTTCTTTAGCATGACCATACCACGAGCACGCTTGCAGAAGTTCAGACATTAAACACAATTTTGGACGGTTTTCAAGCATAAATCGGCCGATTCGTACGAAGTTTGTTGGCGTAGACTTGACGTAGCCCCACATGAAATAGTCTAATGGCGTGCGTCAAATCGCACGACCGTGGCGGCCAAGTGACTAGACCATTTCGTGAGATAACACGTTCTCCAAGCTTGGTTTCCAATAACTTGATTGTGACATTCGCTGTGTGGCTTGTGGCGCCGTCCTGTTAGAACCACATGTCCTCCGAGTCCATATCATCCAATTGGGGCCAAAAATATTCGGTTATCATTGAACGGTCTTGGTCATCACGGAAGAAGTACGGCCCAATGACGCCGCCGCCCGGCCCATAAACCTCACCAAACCGTAATTTTTTCGGGATGCAATGATGACTCACGGAGTACGTGTGGATTGCTGCCTGACCAATACTGCATATTTTGTTTGTTGACGAAGCCATTCAGCCAGAAATGAGCCTCACCGCTGAAGATGAAAATCCGAATCATTTTCAAGTTGTTGCTAAGCCCAATTCGCGAACATACGACGCTTCTGGTGGTCAAGCGGCTTCAGTTCTTGCGTCAATTAAATCTCGTAAAGATGTAGGCCAAGATCTTTTCGCAAAATTTGCCACAACGACGTCAAAGAGAACGACGGTGAGAGACACATTTGGGCTTTCTGCAAATGAAGCCTCAGCGGCAGCAATATTCTCGACACTACGGGCACTTCTTTGTCTCACTGGCACGGGAACATTTTGTACTGTGCCTGTGGATTCAAATTTTCCCACTAGACGCTCAAATTTTGATCTGCTAGGACGATTATGACGACGATACATTGGACGTAGCGCTCTTAACGTTGAGACCACTGACTCCGAATTTCGGTAGTAAATTTTAATAATTTCAACTCGTTGTTGGCTCGTATATCTTTCCATCATGAAATGGCAAACCTTACTGAAGAGAAACGTCAAAAGAGCGCAAGAAATATGGCGTCCTTTGCTGTCCTTGTCGCTCTACTTTTGTAGCGTCCCTGTTGAAAAACCCTGTATATGTCATTTTTAGTTCGAGTAAAATGGGTCAAAAGCACAGATTTCCATTTAAAACAAATAAATTAAGTAATACCATGGAATTTACAGCGCAATTCGTACCTAGAGCTTTCGGTTTAGAGAATTTCTATTTTACTAATAATATTACTTATTGTTACTTTGTTATTAACTTAAAAAATATCCGTTAAAAAAATTTAAAAATCAGTTGTAATATATAAGAAACCTTTATGTCAACCGTAAAACTATTTTCAAAATTTTCAATTGCCTTGTGAAGTCTCTAAAACGTTTTTGATCGATCTGGAATGTTTCCCCTTTAAAATATTTAGAATACTGTTCGCATTGATATATTTAATTTTTTAAGAACTCTACATTTCTCAACAAAAAACAGCAGTTATTATATATTATTACATTTAAGTAGGCTGAGAGTGTCGTATAGCCTTAAACCTCATTGTTAATGAATTCAGATAAATCGATAAATGTATACAATCATGTGAAGAGAAAAATCCATCAAGTATTAGGGCAATGAAGTGTAAATGAATTCAACTTGATTAATTGGTTGTAAAACAAAAACACACTATCAACAGGTGTACTTTTCAATTTATTTATTATAGTTTTTCTTAATATCAACACTTCGAGTTGAAGTTGTCAAATGAAAAATGGATATAATTAAGTTCGAGTACCTAACCGATTACTTACTCAATCAATTTTTTTTTTTTATCATACCTTGACTTAAAGACATGAATACTTATTGGAGACTTGTTAATACAAACAAAAATGAATGTGCGAAAGCTTATACGATGATTTGTTCTTGTTTGCTTTACTTGATCTAAATTTTGAATTGTTACCTATCACACTGAAAAGAAACCGACAAGTCCATTTCATCCCAAAAATGATTCCCGACCAAAAAATAGTAGAATATAACCAAACATTGACAGCAAAGATAAATCAATTATCAACCTCAAATCGTGACATACAAAACACATATGACGAGTTAGAAAAAATCATAAAAAAACTCTGCAAAACTATCAATTATGGACACCAAAACATCAAAAGATAAATTATCCAACAATACAAAAATCTTAATCTCAAGAAAAGATACTCTACGAACCAAGCAACAATTACTTGACCAAGAAAAAACTGAACTAAAAGAATGAAGAAAAACTATCAAACTAGAAATAAGGAAAGATATCAACAAGTTCAACGAAACAATAGCTAGAGATACGATTAGACAAACAAAATCAATAAGGAAAACAAAATCATAACTTAACAGTCAACAGGAATGGATTATTAGCTTAAAAAGCCAAAATGCAAGCAACATAACAAATAGAAAAGAGTTAAACGAAAATGCTACTAAGTTCTTCGAAAAACTATTCTCCTCGACCAAGCATATAACTGAAGAAGAAAATATTGAAAACATAGATATCAATCTCCTAACAACGCAAACTCCCATGTTTAACAAAGAAAATATTGAAAGGACCATAGACGATTTGAAAAAGGACAAATGCACTGGAAATGATGGAATCTCTGCAGAAATGATAATATACGGGAAAGAATCGCTTTCCGAAATCTTAACATTTATGTTTAACGAAATCTTAAGAACACAGCAAATCCCTAAGCAATGGAGAGAAACAACCATCACACTTATACATAAAAAAGGAAAAAAAATAGACGATTTGAACAACTATAGACCTATAAGTAACATTTCGACAATTTATAAGCTGTTTTCAAAAACAATCTACACGAACATCAAACAAGATTTTAACAATAAACAACCTAGGGAACACGCTGGATTCAGAGTAGCACAAATAAAAACAGAGAGTACAGGACGTAAATTTAAAATAACTAGAGGCGTCAGACAAGGAGACCCGCTTTCACCACCACTATTTAGTGCAGTCTTAGAGGATGTTTTTCAAAAGATGAACTGGAAGACAAAATATGGTATAAGGATATGTGGACAACTTCTAAACAACCTTAGATTTGCGGACGATATAGTACTAATATCTACAAAAGCTAAACATATACAAGAAATGACAACAGAACTTACTAGCTTGTGCAAGAACTATGGACTACAAATCAACAAATCAAAAACAAAAGTGATGACAAACTACATCAGAGAAGATATAATTCTGGACCATGAAAAAATAGAATACATAGAGGACATATACTTGGGACAACTAAAATCTTTTAAGGACCAAGAGAAAAAAGAAATCAACAGACGCATCACAAACAGCTGGAAACAATTCTGGAGCCTCAAACAGATTTTAGAACTGGACCAAAGTGTAGAACCACGAAAATATCTCTTCGACTCCGCTATTTTGCCGCTGCTTACTTATGGACTACAAACCCTGAGCTTGACTACGAAATCTCTTGACCAGCTAAGGATCTGTCAATCCAAAATGGAAAGAAAAAACCTCAGAATAAGACCCAGCGAAAGGATAAGAAATGAAGACATCCGAAACAGTACTCGAATAATTGACGTGATATATAGAACCAAAAGACAAAAATCGAGTTGGGCAGGACATATTTCAAGACTACAGGATCAAAGATGGACAAAGTTGGCAACAAAATGGAGACCGGAAAGCAAAAGATGAACAGGCCGACCGAACAAGAGATGGAGCGACGATCTTTGCCAAATAAACGAAAATTGGTACAATGAGGCAAAAATCGAGACCTATGGGCCGCTTTGGTGGAGGCTTACGCCAAAAATTAATAATAAAAATTGAAAAATATAATTTAATTTTGTAATTTGTATCATTCTATCTAATAATTTGAAAAAATTCTAATTAAAAAACTTAAAAATTGTATCTATAGATGTATTTAAATGTATTTAAAATGATAAGGCAACAAAAGCTTATAATAATAATAATAATAATAATAATAATAATAATAATAATAATAATAATAATAATAATAATAATAATAATAATAATAATAATAATAATAATAATAATAATAATAATAATAATAATAATAATAATAATAATAATAATAATAATAATAATAATAATAATAATAATAATAATAATAATAATAATAATAATAATAATAATAATAATAATAATAATAATAATAATAATAATAATAATAATAATAATAATAATAATAATAATAATAATAATAATAATAATAATAATAATAATAATAATAATAATAATAATAATAATAATAATAATAATAATAATAATAATAATAATAATAATAATAATAATAATAATAATAATAATAATAATAATAATAATAATAATAATAATAATAATAATAATAATAATAATAATAATAATAATAATAATAATAATAATAATAATAATAATAATAATAATAATAATAATAATAATAATAATAATAATAATAATAATAATAATAATAATAATAATAATAATAATAATAATAATAATAATAATAATAATAATAATAATAATAATAATAATAATAATAATAATAATAATAATAATAATAATAATAATAATAATAATAATAATAATAATAATAATAATAATAATAATAATAATAATAATAATAATAATAATAATAATAATAATAATAATAATAATAATAATAATAATAATAATAATAATAATAATAATAATAATAATAATAATAATAATAATAATAATAATAATAATAATAATAATAATAATAATAATAATAATAATAATAATAATAATAATAATAATAATAATAATAATAATAATAATAATAATAATAATAATAATAATAATAATAATAATAATAATAATAATAATAATAATAATAATAATAATAATAATAATAATAATAATAATAATAATAATAATAATAATAATAATAATAATAATAATAATAATAATAATAATAATACTAATAATAATAATAATAATAATAATAATAATAATAATAATAATAATAATAATAATAATAATAATAATAATAATAATAATAATAATAATAATAATAATAATAATAATAATAATAATAATAATAATAATAATAATAATAATAATAATAATAATAATAATAATAATAATAATAATAATAATAATAATAATAATAATAATAATAATAATAATAATAATAATAATAATAATAATAATAATAATAATAATAATAATAATAATAATAATAATAATAATAATAATAATAATAATAATAATAATAATAATAATAATAATAATAATAATAATAATAATAATAATAATAATAATAATAATAATAATAATAATAATAATAATAATAATAATAATAATAATAATAATAATAATAATAATAACCTATCACAAGTCAAACTTCTGAAATATCGAGAAATCATTAAAAATGTTTTACCCCAAATTTGAGGGTCTAATAAATCGAAGTTGTATCTTAAACTGAGATCTAAATCACAGTTCTAGCGCTTGAGATCTTGATGAAGAAATGAGTTAGAACTCAATCGAGTTCTAATTTATCAATAAACTGAGTTTTAGATACTAGAACTTTGTCAAGAAATTAGCCGTAAATGTTTCAAAAAGTTGTAGATAAATCTTTTCTTCTGTATCTGCAACGTTTACCAAGAAATTTAAAACTTTGAAAATAAAAAAAAGGCTTAAAATATTAAGCATCAGTACTTTATGATAACACATTTTTTTAAAAACAAGCTTATAATATAACACATCGAAAACTTGAGAAACATGTTCAATAATTTATATGCATATTCGTCCATTTTTACTTACTTATTTTTTTTTTTTAATTTGTATTTATTTGCTTTGAAGGTATTAACTGTTTTCCATCAAGATCCAAGAAAATGATGAAGCGATTGAATTAGAATACATTATCAAGAATAAACTCAAACTCTCAAGAAATCATGTTGGAACGACTTTCAAGAAAAAAAAAATAATTGTTTTAAAATAGATGCTCGTACAATATAATATTTCAAAAACAATTGCATTAAAAAAATGTTAAAAAATAAAATATTGAATTTTTCATATGTCCTTTAACAGTTTCAAAAAACAATAATGCAGTCGCTTTGTTTTTAAAAATAAAGTCGTCTACAACATTGTCATAGATGACACATTATATTGATAGGACATACCCAGTCCAGCCTTGGTTTGACATCTAACGATTTCGTCTTGTTCTTAAACAAATATCTTTGAAAAAAATCTTGAAAAACTATTGATTAAAATTAAAGGAGAAAACACTATGCACCGGGTCTCCAGATAGGGTCCATGGACTATTGATCGAATGCCCCCATCATTTTAAATTGAAGTTTTTGGGTAAGCGCTTTGGTCGTTTATCATTTGGGTTGCTTAATTTACGACCTAATAATTAAATTCTTTTACAATTAAAAACATAACTCACTATATTTTTGAAATGTTTTGCAGAAAATCAGGGAAAAGGCGTCACAAACTGACTTTATCTTAAAGTTTGTCAATAATTGATAACAGTTTTTGTACTTTATTATTTTTATTATCAAAACTATTAACACACTTCTTATAATTTGACTTTAAATTGACGTGTTTCCTTAAAACTAGCATCAGCTAAATATTCCAATCGCTTCAAATGTTCTCGCCACTGCTTCGGTTTCATTTTGACCCGGTCGGGTGGGGAATAATCCCTTGGTGGATAAGGACAATGTGGTTTGATCGGGTAGGCTTTTGAAATCGCCATTCTATTTGTATTACAAGTAATTTTATATTTTAAAGCACAACGACTTATAGGGAATCTCATCCATCGCCAGAAATCAAGTTCTAACTCTTCGTGATACCACCAATTTGGTAGTTTAACATTTTGAAAAGGTCGTCCTCTGTCACGATGTGGTGGCTTTCTGTAATGTATCTTTGGCGAATATGAATAATTTGGCCGAGGAGGAGGTTTATATTTTTCACGTGGCCATTTTGGCATACTCAAACATTGGATTCGAGACATTTTGAATGCCACTTTCCTTATATTACGTGGCTTTAAACTATTTCTTCTCGTTGCTTTTGTGATTTTTTGTAGTCGACAAGTTTGTTTGGGGAGAGATCGCTTCTTTGCCCATCTCAGAAATTCTTTCTTATCTTTACTCGACATCGGACCTGGTTTTTGAAAACGTGTGGGTTGCGGCTTGGGCTTGGAAAAATTACGATTTTTCGGAAAAGCATTTTTAGCTAGCCAAATTTCCCATCGTGATCTTGGCTTTTCATTTCCATCATTTTGATGTAATTTCGGAATAGCTGGATCAGTATGAAGTTGTGATTTACCCATATTAAATTATTTAAAACAAAAATTTACATGATCTACAACAAATTTACAAACAAATATTAATGAAATTCAATTTGAAGTCAATTACAGAGTAATGTGATAAAAAAATATTTAATTTTGTCAGTATTCGTATGAAACATCTTTTATTAAAACGATTTCGTAAACAGCCTTTCTGTATAACAGTTTCTTAACATATTAATGAAAATTAAGTAGAATGCCAGCAATATGCTTAAAATGCTACGAAAAAGAGAAATATTTATTGTGTGGTGTGTTCAGAAAAGGTCTAAGGGTGCAGAGCATTTTCCATTTTCTAATTTGTACGTAAGCGACCCTTGCGCCATAAAAATATTGCTTCAATCAAATGAAAATACTTTTTACATTTTTTTTCCCAAAAATTAATGGGTATTGTGCCGTCTGTTGGTGATAAATACTCCCTTATCGAAATCAATCACTAGTCTTTTTTCGCCCATTTGTAAAGCTTACTACTACTAAAAATTGAATATGTTTTTGAGTCAGTAGAATAATTAATAATTAATTAAAATTGTTATTGGATTGGAATAAAACAAGTTTCTGTAAAGTTTGGTAGTTGGTACTTCAACCTTTACTTTTAATCATTTCGTAAAATAGTGCCGGTATGAATCCTACAGCCTTTTGATATAGTTCGACGAAATTTCGCTCCTCGCTAACTTAATTACAGAAATTGAGGATTCTGCAGGTAGGCCAAAAATCGTGACAATAAAAGGTTGACCCATCAGGGCTACGGAAATTAAATAGTTTCACTGTCTGAAAAAAAAACATGTAATACCATTCTTTTTCCAGAATATTTGAGTTTTGAAAAACTCATAACTTTCCGATGCTCTTTAAGTAGCGGTTTTTCTTAAGTCCAATTCGTTTAAGATGGCTTGAATTTTAATAACTCTTAAACCTGTTGAGAGACTTGTGTTTACGCCATTTTTTTGTTTTATTTTTGGTCCAGAATCACAAGAATCAGATGCACACCTTAAAATTGCTTGTCTTCAAGCTGATGTTTTTGCCGTTCTTTTTATCTCACTTCATGTTTTATCTGTACGAATCTTTTTTTTTATGTAAGAATAAAAGCCATTAAGACTTTGGCCAACTTTAACAGCTGCTGCACGTCCGGTTAGTTCTTGGTGTCTAATCAAGTCGATTTCAGCTTTTGAAGCACTGGTGAAGCATCAAACATTGAATTTTACTTCAAGCACTAAAAGCGTTGATATAAATTAAACTATCCAGTATTTGAAAACGCTCATAAACAACTATCAAATTGTCCTTGTACCTATTCAGTTGACTCAAAAAGAAACTTTTTTACGTAAGAAATACTTTACAAGTGAGCGAAAATAAGACTCGCAGTTTTATTTTTTTAACATCTTAAGGAAGTAGTTAGCATCGACAGATGTCACAAAAACAATGTAAAAAGCGTTTTTGAAAATATGTGTGCGTATTCAGTTGAAGCGGATTGCACTTGTGTTTTTTATAAATAGAATTGGATGTGTAACACATATAATCAATAATATACTTTAGGATTGAAAACTTTTACTCAAAAAAAAAAAAAAAAACTAATTTCTGATCGACATGCAAACAAAAATAAAATAAACAGCAAAAACACGTCTTGTTTTATCGAGCGCTTTATTACAAGTGATTTTTATTAAGCCAACATATTTAAATCTAATCGCTTAAAACTAACAGTAAACATAATCATATTCTAACATTAAAATAAGTCATGAGATTGTACAGCTAGAGAGCAAAAAGATGAGATATTACCATGATTTGAAAACATATATTATTGTATGTATGAATAGGTATGTAGATTGATTTAGTACTAAATAGGATAGGGTGTTCAATATTACATGTTTGTTCGAACTTATTGTTCATATTTAGCACATTGCAAAAAAAAATCACTTACAGCTCGACCATCCTGAATACAAATCGTCCTCGATTTACATTATTTCATTTAATGATATCAAAAGAATTATAATATTATAACATATTACTCGTATGTACATGAACATGATTATATAAACAACATTATTTTCGAATACCAAAAGTCAATTTTTTTTTGTGATTTAGTAATAAAATAAACATAAAGTTATAATTTAATTATTATAATGATATGAATCGTTATATACACATAAAACGAAATTTTAAATTTATTTTCAAACAATTTAAATAGGTCTTGTTAAATAATACGATAAGGATTATTAATGAAACTAAGTATTGATAGTGAAAACTTTTTTTTTTTGTTTATCAAGTTGAAACATATGGTTTCATGTTTTCAGGACATGAAACTCCTTCATATAGAATTCGAGAATTCTGAAGGTTTTCTAGATCTTTAATTAAGTATCTATCGTTTGGTAGGATTTTAACAACTTCAAACGGACCTTTAAATTTAGGAAGAAGTTTTTTGTTAACACCTGGAGTCGTTACTACGTTTTTGACCATTACAAAATCACCAACATTGTAAATATTTGGTTTTTTATGATGTTTATCATAATATTCTTTATTTTTATCTTGACTTTGAACTGTGTTTTTATTTGCTTCTTGCCTTGACGTTTCTAAATCTCGAGGTTCATCGGGTATAATATTATTATTTAAAAATTCTCTTAAGTTATCAGTAACAATCTTCTTTTGCTCCACACCAAAAAGCAAAACGCTTGGACAAAAACCAGTACCCTTATTAATTGTATTATTTAACGCAAATTCAACCTTATGCAAATGCTTGGTCCAGTCACCTGGTTCAGCTTCACTTTCCTTGGACAACATTGGAGTGAGGCATCGGTTGATGCGTTCGACTTGTCCATTTGACTGCGGGGAACTAGTAGCCACCTTGATATGTTGAATGTTATTATTTTTGCAAAATAAAGAAAACTCATCGGATGTAAAGCAGCTACCTCTATCCGAAATCAAACGATTGGGCCTACTGTAGCTGGAAAAATAAGTTTCAAGACATTGGATCACCTCCTTTGATGTTTATATGTTTTTTTGAATTCCGAACGGATGATGGTAATGGGCCATAATGGTCGACATGAATCGCATGAAATGGCTTATCGCCTTTAGGAATGCGATGTAAAATAGCTTCCTTTTTACCATAGGGTGAAGAGAAGTGCACACATTTTAGACAATTATTAATATAGGCTTTAATTTTGGTTTTCATGCAGGGAAACCAATACGTTTTTCTTAAAAAATCGTAACATTTTTCAACACCGACATGACACAATGCGTCATGATGGGTCTGTATTACATTTCTCTCCATTTCCATTACGAGTGACACTTTTCTTCTTGTGGCGTTATACGCTTGGAATAAAAAAAAAATGGGATGAAAATGCTTATCATCTTGGCGTTGCATCAACACTGCACCAAACCATAAACTACTCGCATCGCAATGTAATTCCGTTTCTGCATTAGGATTATAAATACTTAGAATTGGTGCATTCAATAACTTTTGTTTAAGGCACTCAAAAACTAAAAGCTCTTTTTCACCGAAAATAAATTTTGCATTTTTTTTAAGGAGATCATATAAAGGTTTGGCAATGGTGGAAAAGTCCTTAATAAACTTTCTAAAATAGGAAGTTAACCCCAAGAACGAATGCAGATTTTTTACATTTGAAGGAACCGGAAACTCATCTACAGCTTTCAAATCACTCACATTTGGCCCTATACCGTTAGCAGAAATCTCATAGCCTAAATAAGTGATTTTCTCAAACATAAAAAAACACTTATCATAGCGCAATTGCAAATTGTGTCTTAAGACAACATCCATAACTTCTCTTAAAATTTCAAAATGACTTTCCTTTGTTTCGGTTGCTATAAGCAAATCATCAATGTATACAAGCAATTTTCCTGCATTGATTAGATCCTTGAAAAGTGAATTTATGTATCGTTGAAAAACAGATGGGGCATTTTTTAAGCCAAAGGGCATACGCAAATATTCGTATTGCCCTAAAGGAGTTATAAATGACGTAAACTTCACAGAGTTTTCCGACATCTTTACATGATGAAATCCACTTTTCACATCCAACAATGAAAAATACTTTTTACCTCGTAATCTACTAGTATCAAGATGATCTTCAATTAGAGGAATTGGAAATTTATCTTTTATAGTTAGCTTATTTAATTGACGATAATCTATGCAGAGTCGCAATTCACCGGATTTTTTTCTTGCTAAGACAATTGGTGAGGCTTTCCCGAATAACTTTATTTTTTTTTAGTAAATCATCAATAATTCTTTGGAGGCGTGCAATTAAAAAAACTCTTTTCATTTGTCATCTTGATTTCCATTTCAAAATTATCTTTAAACTCCGTTTCCGTAGGCATATCTCGCGTAACTACTAACTATACTTCTAACTAAATCTTGGTCACTAAAATTTAAATTATCATTGATTTTTAAACACACCGAATTTTCGATCTCTATATCAATACTTAAAATTTCTTTATTAAATCCTTCACAAACAGAATCTTTTAAATCATTAGTTTTGTCAATTATTTCGACAGTTTTGTTCAAACACTTATTTTCAATACTATTTTGATCTTCAAAAGCAAGCTTAATATTGTTTTTTTGTAAAAAGTCTCGCCCTAAAACTATGGCATTTTGCATTGTTTAATTTTTTACAACTAATAAACATAACTTAACAGAATCATTTTTAACCTTGACATTACATAAAACACTACCATATAAAACAAGCTTTGAATTATTAATACCTACAAAATCCTGATAAAGCGTTGGTACCGATGTCATCAAAAATTGTGGAATGTATCGCTGCTGTACGAAACTGATGGGGCTTCCTGTATCGATCAACTTCATTGCGTGCATAGTCAAACACACAGGGCTAGATTCATCTGTTTGGAACCCATACTCGAACACTTCTTGGAAGTCGCCCTTGTAGGAACAAGATGAGTTCTTATTTCCTTCTTGTGACTCATGTTTTGCATCATTTTGGACCATACAAGAACTGATGATGACTGTGGACAGTCTTTTATGACATGGCCTTTTTGTCCTGCATTGCCAATAAGTATTGTTGAAAGGTTTCATCTCTACGTTTCTTACGACCTCTCACCATGTTGTCGACATCTGTGGCTGAAGCATGGTTGTGAAACTCAGCCAGTAAAGCTGCTTTTAGCTCATCCCAAGAACGCAGTGATGTTGATCTTAAAAATAGTTTTGCAGTACCACGAAGAAGTCTCTTCGCATATATAAAACTTTCGGGATCAGTGAACTTGTACAAAACCCTTGCATCCTCAAAACCACTGATCCACTTTTTTACGTGATAGTTATCATTACCAGAAATTGTCGGAATCGTGTCTTCCAAATCACGAAACGTACATGATGTCGATTGTACAACTTTTTGGGGCTGACACAATTCAGACAGCCTTTTTTCTAGCACCGCTATTTCTTCCTTCTTTTTAACTAGCTCTCCAAATTTTCCAATCTTTGAGACACAGCCCTACCTTCCTCCTCCAAACCTGACAAACTTTCATCATCATTCACGTCAGCACAAACCTCGTCATGTGTGAACAGCTCCTCTAATAATCTAGGTACAGTCGCACTCTGCACAAACATAGCGGCACGAACACTTGCATCCATCATGTGATTTGAAATAATTTTTTTTCAATTAAATCGAACCAACAGCAAAATCTACTTTTTACAGCATGCACAACTTAAGTAGGTTTTTTATCCCACTTCTGAATATTGTAATGGTGACGTGAAATAACGCCAAATGAAATAAAGCCAAATTGAAAAAATTTGGCAATATTTCGTTTTTTAAAACGAAATAAGGCCAAATTTTCAATTTGGGTTTATTTCGCTTTAGAAAACGAAACGAAAACGCAATTTGGCATTGTTTCGATTTAAATTTTTTTTTGAATTGATAGCATGGCGTACTAACAGCTAGGTATGTAAGGGGGGCATGCTGCCCCCTGCAACCCCCCTGCTTGGGATCACTATAGGATTTGGGGTTGGTGCGAGTTTGGGTATGTGAAAGTGCATAAATGATATTTTTGACACTTTATGATTCTAAAGGATTAAAATTGTTTATTTTTAGTAAATATACTCTGAAACAAAAAGAGCGTGTAAAGTTCACTTAAAAGAGTACCAACATGACGACAAAAGAAGAAGCGCAAAGTAGAAAAACTATTAATTTGGCACCACCAAATTTTCTCATTTATTTCACAATCCGAAACTATCTTCACTGAAATATTTTGACTGACTTATGTTTCTTCACTAATATGTTATTGTTATTTTCCGTCTTAAATTTTGCAATGTACCAAAAAACACGGCTAATAAGAAAGATCCACTACAACCAATCTTGCTGAATTTGATTGAGAAAGAATTCTGGAACCTCTATGTCATTAAATCCCTATACACCACATTTGTTAGACGTCTACTTGAATACGCTAGTCAAATCTGGTCTCCCCATCAGAACTCTCACTCTTCAAGAATTGAATCTGTACAACGCAGATTTCTTCGATTTGCACTCCGCGGTCTTCTTTAAGGTGATCATCTATTCTTACCACCTTGTGAAAATCGCTTCAAACTTATCTGTCCGCAAACCCTCCAAAAATCCCGCAAAGTCGCTGATATTTTCTTTTTACTCTAGCTTTTAGCAGGTACCATGGACTCGCCATTTCTTCTAAAAAAGATTCTTATTTATATTAATCCAAGAAACTTCAGACATGTCCGTGTCTTTTCGCCTTCCTCATCGCCATCACCATACAAATTATGGCCTTTTTGAACTTATTACAAGAATGCTGCGCTTAGCTAACAACGTGCATACCATCTTTGACTTTCTTTTCAGTCTTTCCTTCCTTAGAAACAATCTATACAACTTGTTTTGTTCAAAGCCTAAGCATAATATAAAACTTAAAAAAAATCTAGCTAGTCCTTTGAAATACAAAATTTCAATAGATTGAAGTCTCTGGTCCAGCAAGTATAATGCAATTTTTTTTTTGATTTATAAAAGGTCTCAGGCTTACAAAAATTAACTGTCAACAAGGAGCCAATTTGCAAACTATAAGATCCTAAAACTGTAACAAAATATTAAGAACAAAATTTTTTGTGAGATATAAAATGTGAAGTCATTTTTCTTTGTTTTCCTAATACTTAGTTCAAAACCATTTCTTATCAGTTTCCTGTTGTTTTTGTAAGTTTGTAGTAAAAAAAATAACTTTTTTTTATAAAAATTCAAGTTACAACTTTTTTTACAAAACACGAAGAAGCTAGAAACTCTTACTTACTTACTCACCTTGTCTAAAGCCTTTTGTGACATCGAAAGGTTCTGTTTAGTTGTTTGCAACCTTTATGGACCTGCCCGAATTTCCCATGGTCATCCTGCACAAATGGACGAGTTTGGCTGGGATTGCAAAACTAGACATGGCTCTATACAGCTGGTCCCTGTAGATGCTGTCATATGCGGCCTTGAAATCAATGAAGAGATGGTAGGTGTCGATTTGATGTTCTTGGGTTTTTTCCATGATCTGCCGTAATGTGAACAGTTGATAGACTGTGGACTTTCCTGGTCTAACACTACACCAATAAGGACCTATCAGGTTGTCGACGATGGGCTTTAGACGTTCACATATTACAATATCTTACATTTGATAAAATGAATTTGATTTCTATTTCATTATAAAATGTAAAATTTAATAGAAGTCGCTACCGTTATTGGTTCGTGAGATGTCAACCAAAAAAAAACAATTGGTTCAATTTTTCTAAAAGTCCTTTTAGCATCTTTCTGTGTTCTTATCTGTGTAAACAAATTTTTTTGAAGTCGATGTCTCTACTGGTTCTTGAGATATGGACGACAAATAAAGCTTCCCGATTTTTAGAGGGATGTCTGTGTGGATTTTCGTTCGTAAATCTTTGATTTAGATTCTTGGGACCTTGAAAAGTCAAAATATTTAATTCGACAATTCGGACCGATTACAATAACTTTCTGTAAGAAGTTAATAAAGTCCTGATGATTCCCGATTGATGGATAAATGAGATTGATTGACCATACCAACATATGATGACGTACAATTTTAAACAAGCTATTGTTAGGGTTTGTCAATTTACTAAGGAAGTCCACAATTGTAAACCTTTCCTCCTTACCGTTTTGCTAACTAGTAAATTGCTAATTGTCTGCTCGTGACTATAAACATATCAAATAAGCTTAAACGGACCTTTTAATTGGAATTCCCAACTGCTTTCTGGACCATTCCATCTACCATCCCATGTCATATGGATTAAGAAAATTACTTAAAGTTAAGGTAACCATTCTGTGATTTTAACTTCAGGAAATTGTAAAGAGATAATAAGATGTTAAAATCATTTAAAATTGGGTAAATCATCTTTTAAACTTAGTATAATATATTCAAAATGGATTTAACAATTTACTAAATCGTTTAAAAATTTGTGCCAATGTTTATGAAATAACACTTACTAAACATAACAAACAAAAAGAAATAAAAATCGATTATTGTGCTTACATTTAATTATAAAATCAAACATTAATTTAACAGCAGCTTTCGTAGTTATCAAATTAACTTCAACGAATTTGACTGCGTTAAATTAATTTAGATTTTTATTAATTTTCTCATAATTATCAATCTAATACGAATGTATTCTCATGTAGCCGTACGATAAAGATATTTCTTGTTTGATTTTTTCCTGTGGTTTAATTTTATTCAAAACTTTCTCGGTTCTAGTATTCTTGTAATTCGAATCACTTAAATACTCCAGTCGTTTCCTATGTTCGTTCCACTGTTCTTTAGTCATTCGAACTCTTTCAACCGGCTCAAAAACTACTGGCTCCGGTATATGACAATGGGGCTTGATAGGAAATTGCCTAGGTTTTGCTAGGTTTTCGATGCGATTTGAGATTTTATATTGAAGAGCTTTCCTGCTAACAGAAAATCTCATATTGCGCCAAAAATTCATTTCTGATTCTTCATGAAACCACCATTTCGGCATCATAACACTTTTTAAAGAACTACCATTTTTAACGGCATCATTCATTTGATTCCTTGCAAAGTTAGTTGTTGTTGGTGAGAAAGTATAATGCTGTGATGTAGATAAGTTGTATTTTTCCCGTTTATGCTTAGGAATTGAAAGTTCATACAATGTTTTTTGAAATTGTTTTGGTAGAGGCTGCATTTTCATTGTACCTTTGACTTTATCTTTACTGAAAGACTTCTTGGTCATGTTGTCATTTACCCATTTATTGAATCTTTGCCAATCATTTTCTGTCATAGGTCCTGGTTTTTGAAATCATGTTGGCATTGAATGAGGCTCGGGGAATTTCAAAACTTTCGGTTTGGCGTTTTTTTCAACCCATTGCTTCCAACGCGGTTTGTTGTTTGATAAATCATCTGTCAAATAATTATTAAACTGTGAATTTATATTTGGCATGCCGAAAAGTAAAAACTAATTATGTTTGATGTTTTTCCGCAATTTATTTTTTCTAAAGTATTTTTTCAAAAATATTAAACACATTATAATGTACATATGAAATATGGTATACTTCATGATACTCGTAAGTTCTAAGGTCATTTTTCAAAATTAAAGAAAAAGTA
This sequence comes from Eupeodes latifasciatus, assembly GCA_920104205.1. Lineage (NCBI taxonomy): Eukaryota > Metazoa > Arthropoda > Insecta > Diptera > Syrphidae > Eupeodes > Eupeodes latifasciatus. The sequence goes on along the minus strand of OV049924.1, from coordinate 174,336,822 downwards.
AATCCGGACAAATTAAGACAAATGTTAAGATTAATCAGATTTATAAAAAGAAGGTATTGCCATGTCAACATGACAATAAATAATCTCTTAAGCCCTAAAAGAGACAATTTCGAATTTATCTAACAACAAACAGACCAATTTTCATACTCAACATAATCCGATTTACTTGAATACGTGTGTCTTCTTTGTGTTTTTTCGCTTCATTGGATGCATTAAATTCTAACGTATGTACTTAATGTGTTTAGGGTCAATGATGAATCAAGATAAAGATACAGATATGTCCATTCATTTCGAAAATGTGAGAAGCCTAAAAAATGTATAAAGTAGATGAATTGTTAAAAAAAGAATGGTTTTTGGCGAGAGAAATGCGTGAAATAATATGTACTGGCCAGTTTTTAAATGCAAGTTGTTCTTTTACAATCTCGGTTGAATTTTGTTCTTTAAAAGGATATCGAAGGCATTCAAATTGAATCTTTTGTGATATAGTTCTCACTTTTTCGCAGAAGTTTCAGGTCGAAAAAATTAATATTTTGAATAAAACATTTTTTGGAGCACTTATTGTAAATTGAAAGACTCTTACCGCAAATAAACCACCAGTTAATCAGGACCACACTCTTAAAGATCGAATTATGATAATTTCTTTAAAATTCATTTAGGGAAGTTTATTGTTGTAATACTCTCCCCATAGCTCTAAGACCATCAGATCAAAATGTTTGGTTCTTCTGATTCTCCAGACATTGTCTAGTACATTTAAGACGGTCTCCATTACGCATTTGGTATGACTAATTATTATTATTTATTATTATAACCACTTCAATTTGAAGATCACCAAAGGTTTCAGCATTTGTCAATATTTCAAAGTACTGCCTGGGAAGGTTCCTATATCCTATGCAGTTTGTACTCAAGTCCCAAGTGCCAAATCTTGTCGAACATCTAAGAATAAAGTCGAGCATACCTGATTTTCTCCAAGTGCCTTTTCACAAGATCCGTAATTTGATGTACTTAGTTTAGTTTATTATATGTATGTATATTTCTAAAGTTAGTAGCAATTTTTTGAATAATATGCAATTTAACCAAACATGTGGTACATATCTTGGTTAAAGGCATGCGTTTATTATAAATTATAGTTTTTCGAAATCTTTAGATAGAGGTCATTTCTTTCACAACCTAAGCAGAAGTAAGGACTTACCCTTGTGATTTTTTATTAGATAAATTATATTGACACATGCTCCTAACTTTTTTAAGAGTTAAGGAATTTCATATCAACAAACTTAAGGGATAGCCGTATTTGCTAGGAATGGTTTAAAAACAATACCGAAATTTTAAGCAAAAAGATCAGCTATTTGTTTGGGGTTTCCGATCCATTTGACATCTTGTGATTTTATTAGCGGGTTTTTAGACTTGTGCCTTTTCGACGCTTTGCTTTCCATAAAAAGTATTTGGTAAAAGCATCTGTTGTAAGGCTGTTCATAAATGTACTTAGTGAATCATTAAATCATTTGAACTCACTGGTTTTTATTTTATTTTAGTTCGTTTTTTAGACGATAAAAGACTGTCTTGTCATTTGAAAATCTCGTACCATTTATTTCGAGCTATTTTTTGTTTCAAAATCAGCTCCTATATTTCCACAGGACATTTTATTTCTGCTTCTCTCAAGTTCGAAATAGTTGAGGTACGACTATCTTTATTTTTATTGTAGACCTATTTTTTTCTTCACAAGAAGCCATGTTCTTAAGGCAGATCCACTACAACCAATCTTATTGAATTTGTGTCCAAAACTTTAAAGAAAAGGAATGAAGTGGACGTCATCACTACCGACTTTAGTAAAGCCTTTGATAAAATAATGTCACCAAATTATTTATCGTAAACTTAAAGCCCTTGATTTCCCACCTTTTTATCATGCCTCAGACAGTACCTTGAGAACTGCCGATATAGAGTTGTTTTCAGGTTCTCAATCTCCAAGCTAATTTATTAAGGAATCCGAGCCACCTTGGTCCTTGGTCCTTTGTTATTTGTCTTAACTATCAACGACGTTATTAATTTCATTGATAATTCAACTGTCGCTGATGAAATGAAAATAACAAAGGTTAGTTCTACTCCATCTGATATTGTCTTACTCTCAATCTCAAAGAATTCAATCTGTACAACGCAGATTTTTTCGATTTTTACTCCGCGGTCTTTTTTGGGGTAATAATCTATTCTATGAAAAATTTGAAGTAACGCATTTAGTACCAAAGTTTTACAAAAAAATAATTATGTTTTAAATTAAAATTATTTTTTGATTTTGTTTATTTTTGAATTAATAGCTTTTAATTTACCCTTGAATTTCCATTACAATTTTTGCTTATTCTCAAAATTAGATACACGAAGAAAAATGTATGGTTGTGAAAATTATGAAAACGCTTACATCTTGATTGATATTTCTCAGGTAGATTTCATTAAAAAGTTGACAACGAGATACAAAATTAAAATTCTATTTTAAGTCTGCGGGTCTATTGGATGTGGTCTACGTCTAAGGTATTATTTAAAACACATAACAAGTCAATAGATAAAGTATATTGATAAGCATAAAATTTGATTCAAAAATATGACCTACCTAACTTCTACTAGATTTATTGATTAAAACAAAAACAATAATTTTATTGATAAAACTTTTGAGGAAAGTTGTTCTTTTCGGTTCTAAATTTAAGAGGGTTATAATGATATAAAAGAAACATTCGATTCCACACAAAGTAGACAGTTTGGTGTCGTTTTGCTTATCTTTAAAAATGACTGCAAGTAAAAACTCACTTGAAAATATATATATTTGATTATCATCGAACAATATGAAAATTTGATTGATAAGTTGGATAAAAGTGCAAAATTCTGAGCTTCACATACGTATTACGGGCTTTGACACAAAGAACACGTTTTAATGTCACTAGGTCCTGGTTCTCTACGAGCTTTTACGCAACCTTATTTATTTTGTATTTCACCCCCACATCGTCACATGTACGGCCGTGAAACGCTATTTTCAACAATTGGTCTAATTACACTCAAACAAACTGAAATTTTGCCAAATCGGTTTAATTTCACTTTCAACGGTGTGGTTTGTCAAGTAACTTTGCATACACTCAACTTCGCACCTACCCCAAATCCTCTAGTGTGCACAGCAGGGGGATTTCATACCTTACTCACCTTACGTACCTCACTTTGTCAGAGTACAATATGACCTACTGCTGCCTTATTTCGCTTTTTTAAAGTGCAATAAGGCCAAGTTTTGAAATTTGGTCTTATTTCACTTGGCCTTATTTTACATTGCACCTTGAAGTTAGATACACGCAACTAATAGACCCAGAATGTTAACAGTTAATTTTAAAAATGTCTTCAGCTTTTCTTGAAAAAAAAAAACATTTTTTTACAAGAACTAAACCGTATTTGTCCCACTGTTTCTCTTTTAAACTGCCTGACCGTGCTGACGAATTTTTGATGCATAAATAGATTGGGTGATGGTAGGGGAACATGCAACTGATTTAATGAATTCTTTACGTTTTACTGTGCTGTTGTATAGATACTTACCTGTGTTACCAGTGTTTGCGTGGTTATTTAAATTCTTTACAAACTTTCCTATATTTCAATTGCAAGCTCGTTAAGGAACACAGCTATGGAAAAGTAGGCAATCTTCTTCAACCTCTTTATCCATTGAGTAAGAATTCAAAAGAATGTTTTACTGTTACAAAAAATAAAAATATAAAGTTATATCGAGAACATAGAATAGATTTCGCGATTAAAAATAAAATAAAAGAAAATACAAATACAAATATCCATAACACATGATATAACTTGGGAATGAAAAAGGTAATCTAGTTCTTGTAAGGGACAGACAAGAAGATAGATTACCTCTGATGGGTTGAAAATGGTATCATTTAGGTTATAAATCAACCTTCTGCCGTGAAATTGTTCGATTAAATGTGTATTATAGTAATCGTATAGCCTTGACCAAGGTGTAGAAGTGCTGCGAACATATGCTTTTTTATTTTACTTTTTCTAAAACCAATTAAAAACAACCGAATCGATCTATAGCATGTGTTTTTAAACATCATGTTTGTTTTAGTGTTTTTTATTTATAATTTTTGTTCGAAAATAGAAAATCCGATCCTGATGCTTTTTGTAAAAGGATACTTTGTAAGTGCTACCAGCATAATGAAGTTGCATTCTCGATTACTTACCTAAACATCTTGCGGTGTAGTTTAATAATACTGCAGTCTTTTACACACCACATTCAAAAAATAGTAAACAGGAAAACACGATATGGCATACAAAATTTGAACATAAGGGAATATGTTTTAGCAGACCCCAGCTCAGCTATCTTGAACGTACGTACGAGCATTTGTAAAAATACTTTTGAATATAAGAGTCAAAATATAAGAGTCAAAACATAGTCAAAGATTCTTGGATAGAAAAAAAACATCTTTATTTCTCTACATAGTCTCCTTTAAGCGCTCAATACACTTTTCCCAGCGATGTTCAATAGCTTTGATACCCTGTTTATAGGGAGAACAGTCGAGCTCCTCAAAATAGCAAAATAGCTATCAACCGCAGACTCCATTTCTTCATGGTTGGCAAATCTTTTATCACCGAGCTATTTTTTCGAGTTCGGAAACGGAAAATGATCCGAGGGGATTAGGTCTGGAGCAATTGCAATTCGAACTTTAACTCATTGATTTTGGCCATTGCGATTACGGATGTTTGAACTGGTGCAATGTCTTGATGGAATAAAACTTTCTTTTTCGCCAAATGCGGCCATTTTTTCTTGATTTCGTTACACAAATGCTTCAAAAAGTTTGCAAAATACTCGCCGTTGATTGTTTTTCTTTTCTGAAAATAATCAATTAAAATTATCCCACGCGCATCCCAAAAAACTGATGCCCTGCCTGACCTGAGATGGGACTGTTTTCGTCTTCTTTGGAATCGACGCAAAAACTCTGCTTTATTGCTGTGAAACTTCGCCAAACTTTCGATTAAAACATCCTGACGACGCTGTTTTTGTTCGATTGTGATTAATCGCGGGACAAATCTTGCACGCAGCTTTCTCATGTCCGAATTTTCAGCCAATATCCGGTGTACAACACTTTTAGAAATGCTTACCATGTCTGCTAGCTCGCGCACTTTCAGTCGAAGGACCATTTTGTACATTTTTTTACCATTTCTGGCGTGGTCACCTTATTTGATCGAACACTGCGATGTTCGTCTTGGCAGCTGACCCAATATTTTACTGTTGTAAACGAAAAAGCAGACTCCGCCAGAGTAGAATCTAGCTCCGCTTTGATATTAAAAGTATTGTATCACATAACGACGACTAAATTTGTCCATGTTTACAAATTCACTGAGAATGTTCACTATTGTAGTGAGTAGTCAAACTTCAAACTTTAGCTTTATAAAGTTGGTACTCTTTACCATAGTCATTCTTTCAAACAACTCAACTTCAGGACGGAATAATTTCTTTCGACAGTTTAAACCAAAACATACAGAATTCAAGCTTAAAATATCACTCTACGCGTGTTTTCCCTCATATAGGGAGTTTTTTTTAGGCGATTTGTTTTCAAGAAGAAATACAACTAATTTATTTCTATGGCCAAGAACTTAGCTTTATTATAAAGATAAAGGTTTGACAATTAGCCGCTGCATAATTTTCTTAGAAAAATCCAAGCGGTATATGGGTTTTTGACTGAAAAATATCTTTGAACAAGAAAAATATTGTATTAATAACTCGTAGTGTTTTTAAGAAAAATCCAATTAACAACAAAGCAAAGTTTTACTTTATGATCAAGTATCAGTTCCAGTGTTCTCGAGACTTGAGCTTATTTTCCTAACCTTCGACTTTCAAGTAGATATTCGCACTTTTTCCTTCAAATACCGGGATTTCAAAAACATAAACTACCCTTTACTTCATAGTGGTGTTTTAAGTGTAAATTAGGATCTTAATCTTTCACATCCTTCACCTGGCCAGCAAGTAGAATATCTCAACAGTAATGTGTTGAGATTTTTCGATATGCATGTTCCTTTAAAAAACTAAAAGCTCCCTTCTATGCAGGGATCCTTGGTTCACAGAAGAGATATAAATCATTACCTAGTGAAACAGCGCGATTTGGCTTACAAGCGATGGAAGAGGTTTCGTGTTGACATTTTTTATCAACAAAATTGGTCACTTCGAAACAAAACGGTCTTAGCGATACAGCAAAGATTTAATTTTTCTCTGGTCGTTTTAACAATTGCCAAAGCAGCAAACAAATTTGGCAGATACTTAAACAAACTGGCATTTGTAAGTCCGAAAATAATCAGATTGAACAGTTGGATAATAACAACTTGAACCGGAAATTCGTTTCCAGCTTTATCTCCAATAGCGCTTTCAATACCACTACAACAACCGCTTATAATAGAGAAACTTTAAGTAGACGTTTAAAAATTTACTACTATTTGCTTTGAAGATGTGGTCGAAAGTGTCCTATCTATCATATATTTAATTCAATTGTTTCGACAAATGAGTTTCCAATTGAATAGAAAAAGGCAACGATTATAACAGTACCTAAGTCCTCCAGGTGTTTTTGAAAAAATCATCCAAGCTCAAATACTTAGATTTCTCAACCATGAACATTTACCAAAAAGTTCTGCTTCCGTAGGAAAAATAGTTGTATCACAGCGTTAAAAAGTGTCACAGAGGATATTCGAAACACCATCGATCTTCAGTACATTCAAAGGCCTTTGATATGGTAAAACATTCTTTACTTTGTGAAAAACTCTTAAACTCGTTTTACTTTTCTTCTAGTGCAGTCTGACTAATAAACTCTTACTTAACCAATAGACTACAAGCTGTCGAACTCACTAAAACTCTTTTCGTATTTTTATTAAATATTAGCGGAGTACCACAGGGATCTATTCTCGGTCCCCTGCTATTTTCAATTTATGTCAATGAACTTCCTTCTATTGTAAAACACTATCCTTTGAATGAAGACCTTGAAGTAGTTAAGCGCTGTTCGGACAATCATGGTTTCGTTGTAAACCCAAATAAATCAAAATGTTTTGTTATTTCTAGGAATAAGAGCTTTCAATTTCTACCTCCATCATCTTAAATTCTTGTCGCATAGAGTTCGTTGAAACCGCAAAGAACTTAGGTGTACTTTTCAACCGAACCCTTACTTGGAAAAATCACATCGATTATAATGTTGGCAAGACATAAGTTGTTCTCACGCACGCTTTGGTATCCACCAGTAAAAATACGTTAATTACTTGTAAAAACACTAATATTGCCTTTAGCTACTTATGGTTGTGAAATTTTTCTGACTATGAAAGTAAGAGAAAAGAAGTTAAAGGCTACGTGTATCACAGCATTCGAAAAACCCTTTAGGTATTCTTTTAAAAGTCTTGTCTGTTTTCGATCCTTAACTTTATTTTCGGATATTAACCCATCAACCAGTTTAGTAAATTGAATGTGTTAAATTTCAAATAACGTAGTTAATGCACAATATAAAAGCTTCACTATATTAATAAGATAGTATATTTTACAGTCTAAGCTTGACATGAATAAAATATACACTAAACTAAATTAAAAGTAGCTACTTTAAAATTAATTTATTTAAAAAAAATATTTCTTTTTTTATTATTTCCAGGCATGTTCAATCATTTCGAATCCATTGGACGCTCGCGCAGACGGCACCATCCACGTGGAACAAAACGCGGACGACCGCGAGGATCTCGTCGCGGTGGCGGAAATGGTTCTTTATGTAGAGCAGGCTCAACCCCAGTAAGATCGACCCCATCGAATGAATCCAATTTCGGTGGTAAGTAAAGTATCCTAATTCTTTAATAGATCCCCAGAAAAGGATCTATACAAGTGAAAAATATAGCCAACATCTAGTTTTTAAGTACTTAATATACCAGAACGGAAACCCTCAAGTAGCATCATCTTAATCACGATTGAACAAAATAAAGCATTTAAAGCAGTCACGTAGGAATTTATACACATGCACATCGACAATCCGTCCTCCCTTTCAACCTTAATAAGGACCTGTCATTCGTTTATGACACAACACTTATATATTCCTGTTCTCTATAGCCTCCCCCATTCCGGATTCGGCTTGGCTCATGTGTGTCATGTTACATTGTTGATGTGTGTGCGACTTAACCGCACGTGCTTCCCCATCTTCCACGCTTCTTTCTTGATTCTGGAATTGTATGTATGTTTTCTTTGGGGTTGATGTACATATAGTTATCTCACACCTTTTCACATCCATCCAACCATTCAGATAGAGCCCAAGTCTAAATATTTGCACAGATCAGATCCTGGGATAACGTACAAGAATCCGAAATATTTTGCCGATGATTGTGTCCGATAATAAAATGCAGACATTTATTCTGTCCCTACATTATAATATACCTTATACGGAAAATCTCCAAACAAGGACGAATGTACTTAACGGCTAATGGATGTTTATGATTAAGTATCATTGCTCAGATGGAAATAACGTTGGCTATCGTCCTGGTGATGCCATCCCATTCCATTCGATGTGATGTGATGCAATGGCCATGGCGATTGTTGGCTTTCATAATGTGGACGATTGTAAGCAGCTTATAGAAATGCATTTCTCTCTGGCCTGTTGTGTCTGTGATGAACATTTGCACGCGCTGCAGAGCGTTAATTGAATAAATCGGCTTATGGCTGATTGTGTCGACCGACCGACCCCAAAATGTATACATTTTTGCAGGATAATTCCAGTAAGCTCATTGGTATTGCTGGGATCGAACCGAGTAGCCACAGATCCAGCATGTGCCAATTTTCCATACTTCTCCGCGACGAAACGTGCCGCCATACTATGCAAAGCAGATTCAAAAATACCCTGCCGAAACGTGCCTGTATTTGCATTGGTTGCATAATTATTTTATTAAAGTCGTTGTTGCGAATTGCATTATGTTTTATTTGTATCCTTGTTTTCCGAGCGTGATTAGCTTTAATGTAATGAATTCTAATGTTACCTTTTTTGTGTTAACCTCTGAATAGGCACAACAACAGAACATCTAACGTACAGCAATGAGGGTGGATTTGTGCCGACTATTACACCCGTGAAGAGAGGTCCTGGTAGGCCACGATTAAAACCAGGTGGTCCGCCTAATCCAGGTACACGGGGCACTCCAAGGCCGAGAAAACCAATTGGACCGTTAGTAGTACCGCTTGGTCAGAGTCCTGCAGCTACACCTGTAAATCGTAGTCCGGCAATCAGCCCAGCTCCAAGTCCTGCTTCAGAACGCAGTGCCTATTTTCAGTCCAACGAGGGTGAAAACTGAAAATTAGTAATTTAAAAAAGAAAACTATTTTATTTTATTTTATTTCCTTATTTAAGCAAGAAAAAAGTATGTATGTTTATGTTTATACAACACTGTATTTATGTAATCTTGAGTATAAGAGCAAATAAAATGTATTTCCTTCAAAAAGAATTTTCGAATTGAATTGATTGATGTTTTATTGATGTGTTAGTTATACAAAATACAAGTGCTAGATAAGTATAAATGCACACAAAAGCTTGTTCTAGCTTTGAAAGCTTAAGTTCTGAAAAGAAATGAATATAACGTCCAGACAAATAAATAAAATAAATTGAGTGGCTCAACAGTCCGTGGAGAACTAGGGCCTAGTGACTTACAACTCTCAACCATTCCTGTGTGCGAGTACTGTTGTCAGGGATGGAGGGGACCTACAGTTTATATCTTATATGCCGAATCCGAACGGAAAATTTGAGAAAGCATTTTTCATGACAAGAATTACTCTTGGAGAATTTGTCAATTCCTCGCAAGAGGCAGTACCCGTGAAAAAAAACTTTAGATGACATAGGCAGGGATCGAACCCAAGACCTCTGGCATGACAGTCCAGCGCACTAACCATGTTATATATAAACATAAAATACAGGACTTTTTTCAATTCCTAGGTGACATCGATAAAATTTTAAATTCTAATTTAAAATCTACGAAATTATTATTACTTTTTTTAATTAAAACAAAAATATTTCAAAAATACTTAATAACTAACTTATTTTAAATGTAAGGATGTCGATTTGTCTTCCTTCGTTATTTTTTGTCTTCAAAAACGTTATTTTTCGTTGCATAAGAATATTTTGGAGATAAAATCGTTTTTTGTTCGTAAAATATTCGAGGTGACAATATAAAATATAAAATTAAATTCGAGTCGCTAGCGTTACTGGTTCGTGAGATATTTTGGGTAAACCTATAGATATTTTGAGATTCCTTTCTGGTTCTTTCTGCATTATCTGTATAACAAAATTTATTAAGAGTCGATATCTTAACTGGTGCCGGAGATATGGACGACAATAAAAGCTTCCCAAACGTAAGTACACACGCATGCATAGGCATCCAGTGCCGGATTAACCACGTATCAAGAGTAGCAATTGCTACGGGCCCCGCGCGAAAGGAGGCCCCGCATATTCAAACCCACTCATATCTGCCTGAGCGTAATTTTTTGAGTGAAACTTATTAAGATGTGGTATGTTGAATTTGTTTGATGTCACAAAAACGTGAAACGTTACACATTTTCCTACTACATTGACTTTAAAACGGTAAACGCACGAGTTCTACAAAAAGTTGCTTGTAAAAACGTGTAGCATTTTAGTCGGCCTGATAATCAGTTCTACAAAAAGTCAGAGGTATGAAAGCACTCTTTCCCGACAATTAGTGTTGATGTGGAGCAGAATTGAAATGGCTCGATTTAAATTGTTAAAATTATCTATTTATTTGTAAGATTAACAGTCTACATTATTTTGAGTATAATTTAATAACCATTTTTGGTATAAAAATCTATTTTATAGAATATTAGTATATTGAGTTATAGAGTTTATGAGTAAAAACAAATATTTTATTACTTTAACAGAGATTTCCTCCACTTGAATTTTTCATAACCATGTCGTAATCCTGATAAAATAAGATCATTACAAAATGCATATAAAGCAATGCATTCAATAAACTATTTCCAGAACCAAAAAAATTCAAATTCTTGACACGATAGTCTCTCGGGTGTTTTTTTTTAAACTAATGATCAAAGATTAATTTTCAATTTTCATTTTATTTCATTTTCTTTTTCTTTTCGTTTACATGAATAAATGTGAGTTACAAAAACAAAGAGATGAGGTGAGATTTTTCTATTTTTCTATTTTTACTGGGGGGTTATTATGAAAAACGAAACTTGTGCAAAATAACGCTTATTCGTTAAATTGCGATTAGGAAAAACGATTGTAGTGGCACTAAATCGTCAAATTGCGATTAAGAAAAACGAGAATCGTAAAAATGACGATGCTCGTATTTTTATTTACGAGTGCCTTCAGCTCTCGTTCAGCTTTCATTTTGGGGGTAGATGTCAAATGTCATTTATTATTTTGTTTTTGTTTGGTTGGTTTTTGTTTTGTTAAGTGGGAAAAAAATGTAAGTAAATAATAAATAAAATTGTGAAAAACATAAAAATAAGTTATTTCTAACCTTCTAGGCCCACAACTAATGCTAAGCAGTTGGATTTGCTAGTAGCTTTTATGGAAACCAATCCAAACATAGCAAAAAATTACTTGCCGACGAGCCAAGCCAAAGCCAAATCCAAAATTGTTTGGAAGGCTTTGACACGAAGTGGCACAGGGGATGGCCCGAATAAGCAAAAAAAATATTCAGAAAATGAAAAAAAAAGTAATTGCGGTTCTAGACCTAAATGAGGCCGTGTCAGGTAATTTATCAGGGAAACAATTCGGTGATCCGACTGATGCGAATATTCAAGTGGCGGCCGGCAGCAGCACCAGTGTTAATGTGACTATGGAAGAAGGTGATGAGCAGGAAGTATTTCTCGCTATGTTCAACGATGACTCTTTACCACAACCAGACAACAATGAAAATACTGAGCCACAACCAGATAATAGTGAAAATTTTGCAGAAGATGTCAACCCACCACCTTCCCGTAATAAAAAAGCACCAAAAAAGACCAGAAACACTTTGTTGGAAAAGCATGTAAGACTACAAGATGAAGTGCTCAAAATGCAGGACGAACGTCTTGCATCTCTTGAAAAGACTCAAAAGGGAATTTTAAAAGAATTGCAAAAATCAAACGAGTGGCATAAAGAAGCTGATAGACGGCGCAGAAAACTTTATGATCTCAAAAAAGAAAAACTTGAGGAGTTTAAATGCAATAACATTAAGAAAAATAATGCACGTTTAGAACTTATTTCAATAAAGTCCAACAAATTAAAACTGAGACAAGCGAAAATGGATATGAAAATGAAATACTATAACCCTGTGTCCAATGAAAACTGCAGCAGCAGTTCTGACTGATTAGGTAACTTTATGTATTTATGTTGTTTTTAAGGAAAGTTTATGTTTTTTGTTTTGTTTAAGCTGGAAGAAAATTAATTTTACATTTGTTTTCTTTTTTAACTTATTTACTTTTATACTAATAATGTTTGTTAATTTTGTGATAAAATGTGTGTACATATAATGTGTTCAATGAATGAATTAAAAACTTTATTTTGTTTATAAAATGTCTTTTATTTGGTTCCGAATTTCTGCTGCTATGTTCGAAAGTTGATTTAAATTGCTAGCAGCAACTTCATGCTCATCTCCTTCATTTGTTTATACAATACATTTGGTATGTATGTAGATTTGAAACTTGGAAGGTGAGGATCGATCTCTTCTAATACATATTTGAATGCGTCCTTGTTCAAACGATAAAGAAGCTTGAACCTGGCAAATATTTTAGGAGTTTTTTTTTTAATACTAGATGGAAAGGATTTCACTTTACTTACGTTGAACTTGGAAGGCTCATTGGGTTCGATGAATCTCTTAAAACTCTTCTTTTTATACGCATTTCCTCTTCTTCGTTAATTTGGGATTCATCTTCGCTTTCAAGGAAATAATCGCAGTGAAAAAACATTTTATAGAATTTATGCAAATTAATTTTATTTTTGAAACTTCCTCGACTTTATTTATATTTTGACATTTGTTAATAGGAGTGAAGTTAGTTGCTCCTTTAAAAAATTATCATTTTTCGTTTTTGCCTGGCAACTTTTTTTGCTTTCTATTTTCGTATCTTATAATCGCTCTTTACCATGACTTTCGTTTCTTCGAGTTTCGTTTTTTCTGCCGTTCGTTTCGTAATTCATAATAAGGGCCCTGTTCTCTTTTGTTTGTTGCTAGATTGAATAGTCGTCGCTGTTATACAGTCTGCAGAAGTGGTCGTTCCATATCCTCAGCATTGACTGCGGTTCCACTATGATGTTTCCACTTTCATCTTTGCAGCCTTCGGTTCTAGGAAAGTTCGGACATCCATGATGCTGGAAGTGTGTCTGGCGTCGATCGCAATATGATCAATCTGGTTGACAGTAGATTGATCTGGAGAACTCCAAGTTCCTTTGTGGATGTTGAGGTGTGGAAAACACGTACTGGCTACCATGATGTTTCGCCCCGCAGCAAAATCTATGAGCCTGAATCCGTTGTCGGAAGTGTTGTCGTGCAGGCTGTTTTTCCCGATTATTCCACCAAAGATGTTTTCCCTTCCTAGCTTGGCATTAAAATCGCCCAGGACAATTTTAATATCGTAGCTAGGACACTGCTCATATGTTTTGTCTAAGAGCTCGAAGAACATATCTTTGGTGTTGTCATCCTTCTCTTCTGTGGGGCGTGCGCGCATATCAGGCTAATGATGCCGAATTTAGCCTTGATGCGGATGGTCATAAGGCGCTTGATGCACCTACAGCTCAAGACTTCTTGCCTAAGTCTGGCTCCAATGACAAAGCCGCGCTGTTGGTTTTCCCGGTAGCAGTCACCAAAGTAAATGTCGCAGTTTTTCATCCTCTTTTTGCCCGGCCCATCCCATCGTATTTCCTGGATGGCGGTGATGTCTGCTTTATAGCAGTCTAGGGCCTCCGTTTATTATTCGGCCGCACGTGGTCTGTTAAGGGACCTAACATTCCACGTGCATATCCGAAGTTCGTTGTCCTTAATTCGTTTGCGTAAGTTGTCAACAGTAAATCCGTCCGTATCCGAGGCTTGTTGGTGCTTTGCAACTATTATTTTTTTACATGGCCAGGAAGTCACCCCGACGGCACAACCCCTAACCTAGAGGGCCAGATCCTTAGTATAACTCCAAGGACGGGAAGCCGGATAAACCGCTCTTTATAGACCTGGGCTCTGAATAAGTCGTAGAAGCCCTATAAGATGTTCACTAAGTAGTTCAACCGTACTGGAACTGCCACCGTTGATTCCATCTCGGGAATTCCTCCGCTGCCGTCAGGGTAAGGAGAGGTGCCTTGGTGGAAACACCTTTTCCCCCCTCTCTCGTTTGCTGCCCCAACATTTTTCCAGTGGGTTTGGAACCCAATCTCCAGTTGAGGTACTAGGCACCCAATGTTCACCACGGGGAGGTGAGAGTAGGAGTTGATAGACAGAGGTGGGTTTTGAGAAAAACCTGTGGACGCTTGCGTCCTCTTGAATGCACATATCTACCATTTGAACATCAACTGTTTTAATTTAATTTGAAACACACATGGGATCTGGAAAGACTTTGACAGCTACAGAAAGAACAGAAATAGATGATTAGAAGGATTTACGACTCTCAGTCTCAGGACATGAAATAGCAAGGAGTCTTTAGAGAAGTAAGAAAGTTGTAAGGAATTATATTGCTGATCCACTAAAATATGAGAAAAATCAAAAAGGTTACAAGGCAGAAACAAGCACATCATCAGAATAGCTGTTAATTCTACGGCTTGTCTCAAATTTGGATTTTATAAAAAGGCAGTGTCCTATCCATACTTCGAGGGTTCTTATAGAAGTTGAATTCAATCAGAAGACGTGGAACTTTTGCCATGGCCCCTATATTCAATGCCATTTAAGATAATTGAAAACATTTGGCCATGGCTTTTTCATAAAGTTTATGAAGTTGGCAGACAATTGGGAAACACCTTATTCGAAGCTTTTCGTGATTCCTGGGTCCAAATTTCCTGTGGCGGTCATAGCCATTAGTAATTAAAAAAAAACGTTATGAATAAATATTGTTAAACCATAAAATGTTAATATTTTATTTTCCGTTCTTTTTCTGAAATTTTGCATGAGGCCTCATCCTAGTGACGCAGTTTTTTATACCTTTATTATGTAGTTCAAGCGAAAATCGGTTCCAAAATTTGTGGCCTCATCCTAGTGGTTGGCAGTGTACATATGTATTATAAACATACAAAAATGTAGGTGGGCCTAGGATTTTAAAATTTGTTTGGTCTAATTCTTTCTCATCATACATATGTACATATTAGCTACTTCAAATATTTTTTCACTTAAACCACACAAACACATATTTTGTAGTTAATTAAACAATTTATGAGCTCAATTAGAATTAATGGGAACTTAGATGTACAAACCGTTTATGAAGACATTAAATTATTCACACAATATCCAGAACCATACTCTGAATAGAGCGCAATAGATGAACCAAAAATAAAGTATTTCAAAAAAGATATCTCTTTATGATTTTATTAGTGTCATACTCCAGAAACAGTCAAGTTCAAGATTCAAAATAACCATAATCTCATTGCTGACTGACTCACGCACAAAGATGGTAAAGCGACAGCATCACCACATAATAAAGATCTTAAACGCAACAGTGATCCTACCGGTCGTTTGACCTTACTCCAACCCTACCTTATGTCTCCCCTGATGGTAGACGAAGGGGCGATGGCTCGAGATGATGAAAACAAAATCTAGTAGTTGGTTTTAGGTTGATTCTTTAAATAATATAACTGTGGTGGTTTTGAACTCTCTGCTTATAATTTCTAACATTTAATATCTACATTTTATTAGGTCTTATAATGACAAGAGCCAAATAAGACACTTTGAGGGAAAAAAGGTTTAACGACATGCTCGTGTTGCCGACGACGATGATGACCAATTAAGCTTTATTTTTATTGGGTATGATGTTATAATTATATTAAATGAGATGATGTTTTTTTCAGACAACAATAACGCATGAGAAAATCTTTTGATCCCAAAAACAAGGTCAGACCTATGGGTTTTTGGTTTATGAGTGAAGTAAAAACAAAGATTTTGTTAACATATTTAACAGTTTGTTTTTTGTTGATAGGTACTGAAATAGAGACAAGGATTCATATACTTGTATGAAACAATCGATTATTTCACCTGAAATTTTAGAATATATTTTTGAAAGAAACTAGCAGAAGTGTGTTGACCATTCATGCATCGGTACAACTTCTTAACCTTTATTAATTCATTGTCATAAACAAATTAACAATAAACAAATATTAGAGCTACGTGCAGAGATAATACTGCTTGCTTATAAACACATATCAAAAGGAGGTAAAGAAATATGATAGGTTGATACATAACCAGGTATAAAGGATAAATTAGGAAAATGTCAAAGGATATGTCAGGTACCGACAGACGAAGATTGCTTGGGTGGGATATTGCTCTCCAGTCCTTACTCTACCTGCAGATAACACAAAAGTACATACATTACATATGTTAAAAAAGGAAACATATTTCAATCTTATGGTGGCACTTAGTCAAATCTCCACAAACTTCTGGTGGGCGGATGTAGCTGTTTTAATTCGACGGATTGAATTGACATCTGAAGGATTTAGAACGTTGGCGAGAATTTCAGCTGGGGTCTCTATAGATGAGTCTACCTGTCGCAAAAGAGTAAACTCAACAAAAATATGCCATATTGTAAGAGATGTTCCACAACTTGGGCATACCTCTCTAGGTTCTCTAGGTAGGTAATAGTGATTGCTGGAGAGTAAAATGTTTCCTACTCGGGCTCTAAATAGTTTTATACATTCTTCTCGATACGCGATACGACTGGCTACGGGTTGATGTATCTCAAGAGCAGTTTCAGAGTTTTTCCACTTTTCCGCAATTGTTTGTCTTTGAAGATGTGCAAACGCCGTTTTCAACAGATGGTTCAGTTTCGGTCATTCGATGATAAGGGGGTAGCGAGTAGCATTTTTCGCTGCGAGATCAATACCTTCAATTCCACAGTGTCCAGGTATCCAAGCAAACATAATATTTGTATTGTGTTGCAAGGAGTTGTTTAAAATTTTGAGAGATGAACATTTATTTGTCACATTACATAATCCCTTAGGCATAGCAAAGTTATCTGTTAGAAGTTAAAAACAAGGAAGCTTTTTGTACATTGTGTCGGAAGTGTTTATGTTTGGAGAGACTGAAAAGAAATTTGGAAAATGATAAGTAACCTGCTTCGACTCTTAGGGCTTCCACATTTGTCGATTTAAGGGCACCTGTTGCAGTTCTAAAGCACTCGTTGATAGATGTGTCAAAGTTTGAAAGGTTCTTTTTTTAGTGGTCCACATAAGAACGGTTGAACTATTTTGAAGCGTCCCTTTAACAAGGGCCTTGTCAATTCGAAGGGATGTTTCGATATGTGGTCCGTTTCGTTTTGAACAAATCATTTTTAAAAAGTTGTTCCGACATTTTAAATCGTTTGTAACCTTATTGACGTGTCTATCCCATTTTAAATTACTTGTAAAAATAGTTCCAACAAATTTACTATTTTTCTTTGAATGAATGGTGGTGTTAGGTAAAACATGTGGGCTGCTTATACACTTCCTTTTTCTGCTGAGATGTAGCATTTCATTGGGGATATGATAGCACCTGTTTTTTTTTTTATTTTATCAAAATCTTAAAGCTAGACAAAAATTCTTAAAAAACTACCGTACATTTCAAAAACTTAAAAGATATCTTACTAAGTTAATCCATTATCTTTTGGCCCAAGAACAATTTTAATACTAAATAACAAGAACTTAATCTAAAACCAAGAAAATTTAAAACAAAAACTTGGTATCTTTATCATTATTTTTTATTTTAGCTTTGGGCGAATGTTGCAACTTAAACGTGCACTTTCGTAGTACTCGTTGTTGGGGTAGTAAGCCCCAAAAATTAAGCTGTTAGTCGACGACATCGCTCTCGCAATGTGACCCCTACCAAGCTTCAGCAAGAAATTATCTATTCTGTTTATGTTGGCTCTGCTGTATAGAACCTGGTGTTCTGTGTAGTCCAAGGCAACTTTTTAAAAAGTCATATTTATCCTTTTAAACTTTATGTTTAAGTACTCTTAGATAACCCGAGCGTATGATTCAAAAGTATTTTTTAACATTGTATATTGTATGTTCTGATTTACAAGCCCTCAAAGTTGAAAAATAATTTTACTCAAATCGCGAACCGTATTTTCAACAAATTTTGAGATGTTTTTTTTCCGAAGTTCCTTTCAATAAATTCTCTAGCTTCTTAAATAATTGAATTGGTCTATTTTCGATTATCTAAAAAAAAAAATTGATTATTTATAAAAGATACCTTCTATAAGTAGTCTGAAGCTTTAGTACTAGGAACAAATGCGTTTTTTTTAAACTTTTTGATTTTTAAAAAAAGCTCCAAAAGATACCAAGAAAGTAAGTATGCCAGTATGTAAGTATGCTCCATAGATTAATTTTAAAGCACAGAAAAAATCAGCTGCAGATACTTGCAGATGTGGAAGTTATGATCAAAAATGTTTCACTGAATCGGATTTCAAAAAACTGCGTTTTGACGGTAGTGTTTACCAAAAAGTTGTATTTCTTCGTTATTAATTGTCAGAATGAACTGGTTAAGCCCATTATTTTAAGAAAAAATGTCAAACTTTATTTTAAAAATAAAACAAAATTAATTCATTGACACAGGTCTGAGAATTTCGATTTTTGCGAAACCATTTATTTCTGCCCGGAAATTTTTTTCAACTTTGAACTCAATTTTCTTGGAAACAACACACGAAAAGCAATATAGTTATATGATATTTTAAATTATATGATAGAGCTTAATAAAAAATAAAGAAAAGTATTAGGGATAATCCTTTATTTTTTCGCTAAAAGTAGGGCAGGTAGAAATAAAAAAGGTGTTATTTTTAAAGTTTTATTGCTTTGTTTTTTTTTGTGTATTGCGTAATTTTTTATTACCTGACTTATTAGAATAAAATCTCTTACTTAAATCTATATATATAAAGGATTAATTAAAAAAAAGTCAGTATTGAGTTATTGATCATTAGTGCAAGGTTTTTAAGAAGAAAATACTTCCAATCAGCGCAGACGCTAAAAACCTCATTTCAGCGTTATAAAACTACTACTTCATTGTTTTTTTATTTATTTTTTGTATGTATTTATCTATTTATTTATTTAATTTTATAATATACATAGTTAGTTTTTATTTTAGTTTATTTTAGTTTAGTTTTTTATTTTGTTCAAAATAAAAAGTTAAGATTTTACTAAAAAAAACTTTTATTTAAATATAACATCAAAAGCCTCAAATTTTAGAAAAAAGTCAATAACTTTTTTTCTAATAATTTTTTATTGACCAAATTTTGACCAAGCATGTATAAGACTAATCTTAACTTGTGTTTCCAATTTCATTAAAATTCGTTCAATAGTTCAGATTTTAAAAATTTTTTTCCGCTCTCCCATAAAAAAAATCAAAAACCCTCAAATTTTAGAAAAACGTCAATAACTTTGTTTATAATTTTTTTTTCAACCAAATTTTGACCAAATATGTAAAAGACTAATCTAAACATGTTTGCCAAATTTCATTTTAATCCGTTGAACCGTTCAGATTTTACAGACTTTTTTCCGCTCTCCCACACAAACCGAACCACTGTGCGTCGCAGACATTGTCTCTCAAACACCCAAATCTTTTCCATTTGAGATGGGGCATCGTTGAACCATACCGGGCACCCATAGGTAATCATCGGCCGGATAAGGGCCATGTAGCAAATCACCTTCACCCTGCTGTCTTCTGCCTTCTCGTATCCCTTGATTCTTCATACAGCGGAGTCCTGAACAGAATAGTTTCGCATTTCTGAAAGTTGATTTTCAACTTCCAGTCATCGCAAAGCACTTGTTTCTTTCGGACAAAATATGCATTGAAAAGTCTATACTTGTTTAAGAGTATCCTTAACCTGATAAGGGAGGCCTGATGCAACGACATAAATCGAGGTTGTAGTTTTACTGCAAATTAGTTAAATTATCAAGAAGTCAAAATATGCATTATAAAGGATGACTGAAAGTGGTGAACCTTGTGGTGTGCCATTGTCTGTTTTCAATGGTGTGGAATCATATCCGTCCACATTAACCTTAAAACTTCTATTACTCGTGGAGGATAATATAATCTTTAGTAATTTCTTAGACACAGCCCATTTGTGAAGTTGCTCAATTACTGGAACTGTGACTCTATCAAATGCTAGTCAGATGACATCAATACTTTCTTAAAGGCTTAAGATGACCTGATTCTCGAATGGAATACCGCTTTTGCGCTAAAGACAACAAAAAATGGTGTTTTTAAGGTTAAAATAAAATAAAACTTCTGAGCCTTTATTATATCCCTAGTTTTGAGCATACCTTAGAATTTAATTTAAGTTCGTATTTTTCAAAAATACATTTTGGGTTTTATTTTCAGTGCTCATTTCGATTCCGAACTTTGGTTTTATTTTACTTCTCAAGTAATTTGATTGCCATGATCAAATCCTTGAATCTTTATTTTTTCGTTATAATAAGCGCACATTCAAGAGGATATTACAACCCTTAATTATGCAGAGACACATTGTGAGTATTAGGAAAGGGTGAGAGAATTCCTGAATATTGCAATGACTGGGAAAGACAGAGTGTGGTAAGGCATTCGACATTTGCACAGTACGGCTAAGGAACGAATCTCAGTACTGACAGTAAGACCGAAGTTGGGCTCGAGGGTATATTTATGAGCATTCCTAGAAGAGCGAGTATTACGGTTGAATTGTTGAAGGGGAGGAATGCAACTGGATATTTTTCTAGAGCATAAACCGTTAAAGTAATGCTAAAAAAGGGTTAGACAAGAAACTATACCACGATGTTCAAGCAATTCCAATGATGATATTATCACCAATCATTTTAGAAGCTCTTCTTTGAATACTGTCCAAGAGGCTTAAATAAGTTACTGGAGCACCAGACCAGAGATGAGAGTTATATTCAAGTTTCGGACGTGCTATATAGGTTTTATAGATTGTAGCCAGATCAAACGGAGAGTAAAATTTCTTGCAACGTCTCAAAAAACCTATACATCTTGCGGCATTTTTGGCAACATCGCGTATGTGCTCGCTCCACAAAAGGTGGTTGCTGATGCACAT
Source organism: Eupeodes latifasciatus (assembly GCA_920104205.1). Classification (NCBI taxonomy): domain Eukaryota; kingdom Metazoa; phylum Arthropoda; class Insecta; order Diptera; family Syrphidae; genus Eupeodes; species Eupeodes latifasciatus. The sequence goes on along the minus strand of OV049924.1, from coordinate 174,315,611 downwards.
TCCGAGGATGTCGAGATTTTCCGTTTCGTTGATGCAAGTGCCACTCATAGATAGTGGCAAAGATGGTTTATCTCGCTTTAACGATACAAGACAGCATTGCGTTTTCGAAGCATTAAATTCCACACGATTTTTTATTCCCCATTGTACAATGCTGTGTAGGTCGGAATTTAATGCGCTAATAATATTTTGCCGTTGCAGTTCCACATCCGAAGAGGAGTGTTGTGAGTCTGGAAACGAATATGAAAAGCTAAGAGTGCTATCGTCAGCGAAACAATGTATTGGATTAGAAGTAGCAAACAGGAGATCATTTATAAAAACGAGGAAGAGGGTCGGAGACAAAACGGAGCCCTGGGGCACACCAGCATTTATTTTATGGGTTTCAGACTTGAATCCGTCCAAAACAACTTGTATTGAACGGTTCGAAAGAAAATTTCTAATCCAACGAAGAAGAGATTCGTCGATACCACAATTTTATAGTTTTCAGACTTGAACCCATCCAATACTACTTGTATTGAACGATCCGAAAGGTAAATACAAATCCAATGAAGGAGGGATTCATGAAAGTCGAGCGCACGCATTTTCGATGAGAGAGCCTAATGGCAACCCCTATCAAATGCTTTAGAAATATCAAGTACAATAATCTTACTTTCTCCAAAACGATAAGGGGATCCGTACCAGCGGATTTATGTATGTTGAGATCTTTTACGACACTCGCCGCAGGACGAGTGCGAAAAAAGATTGCCAAATTTAATAACTAACGCTGTCAATAACATCCGGAGTCATAAGTCATAATAATCTAGCCATGGATTCCTAAAGAGCCGAAACAGCCTGTACAGAAATTTTATAAAAATTACCATTTTTTGAATTTAAAAATTGCCTTTTGAATTAAATTTTTTGAAAAACAAATTTCGAGTATATTTGCACTGTACATAATAGGTACAATAGAATAGTAAGTATAGGTACCAACCAACAACTGGTGGTTTATTTTCTTGCAAAAATATTTTTTCCTTTTTTTTTTTTAATTATGACTGAGATCAAGATCCTTTTCCTTGCGACGAACAAGCAATTTTCAATTTATTTCATTTGAAAGGACATCAATTGTTGTTAGTATAAACGAACCAAGAAAATAACAGGTACAGGATATTACTCTATTTTAAGGCCTTAAGAAAAAAGTATGAGGTACACCTGAGACAGAGGCATAAAAGATTCAGAAGACACCTGTCTGATATGAATATGTAGCTGGATAAAAATAATACAATCTGAAAACTCCTTGTCTATTGTTGCTTTGTATGTATGAACGCGTTTTTCAGGTGATAAAGTCTTGGAACGGTTCAAAAATCAAAATTTATACTTTTTGTTACAAAAAAGATACTCGATAGTGTGAGAAGAAGGACTATAAATTGTATGCCCCATTGTTTGACTTACTTTACTATTTTGGTTTTAGAACAAAGTTCAAAAATGTTTTTTTCTTGTATATAATTATAACTATGTATAATTTTCAACAATATTCCAACTGGGATGATACTCTCTGCATTTTTTAATTTTTTTAGTGGATTTTGAACCATATCGGTGAGGCACAATAATTGTTCCCATTCTAGTGAATATATTCAAGAGACCTATAATCCTCCTAGATGGAGAGAAATTATTGGGTAATACAAAATCAAAAAGTTAGCACATGCAGAGACAATCCGCAACGCCGTATTTCATCTTTACCATGGCTCCTGGTGGAGGTGAACTAAGCCTTAGCGGACTAAAGATCGGTTTATAAAGATAAACGTCTTACTTTTTCTACCATGATACTTAATATTCCACTGCCTACAACTTTCATGGTGAAATATTTGGTCGTGTGACTGATCGTGAATTAAACTGAATACTTTTTACAAAAATACAGATTGATTTTTTGACAATATTTATCGTTATTTGAATTTTTATCAAAATTATATCACTTTGGTATCACGTCACAATATATAATATAAATTTTAATTCAAATCGCTAGCGTTTTTGGTTTATTTGAAGTCGATATCTCCACTGGTTCTTGAGATTTGGATGACAAAAAAAGGCCTCAAGTACATCCAGGCGTACGAATGTACGTACACACGCACGCACAGACATCTTTCTAAAAAACGTCAAGGAATGTCAAATTTTTCAATTTGAAAAATCGGACCGATTACAATAACTTCCTATTGGAAGTTAAAAATTGGCCTAAACGCAAGTCTCTCAACAGTTTTAAGAGTTATTAAAATTCAAGCCATCTTAAATGAATTTAACTTAAGAAAAAAAAACACTATTTGACGAACAACGGAAAGTTATGGTATAAGAGTTCTTCAAAACTCAAATAATCTGCAAAAAGAATGTTATTACGTGTTTTTTTCAGTCGATAGAACTCTTTACTTTCAGTGGTCCTGATGGGTCAAAGCTGTCAGTTAATATGGAACAATTAAGGTTGAGGTCGTTACATCGAAATTTACTGCAGCTGAGTATACATATATGGGAATCTTGGAAAGAAATATTCGTTAATAATCATCCAACATTATTTGACCCATAAACTTGTCCTACCAACATTACAACGCGACTATTCAATCGGTTCGCGTAATAAAACCTTGGACAGGGTAGCATAATTTGCACTTCCTTCAATAACTTCCATACTCATCTGATCTAAACATTATTAATTTTACTCGGAGATGGTTAGTACCCAACGTTAATGATGGTGGTCGTCAGTTTAAAGACAAAGAATTCTCAATTTCTTCAATTAACTTAGCCAGGAGTGAACTTGCGTCAAACAATATAAAAAGGCTGTACGATTCATACCGGAACTTATTTAAGAAATGAATAAAAGTAAAGGTTAAGTACCATCTACCAAACTTAACAGAAACTTGTTTTATTCCAATGCAATAAAATAAATAAATAAATTAGATGGCGCAACAGTCCATGAAGAACCAGGGCCTAGTGACTTACAACTCTCAACAATTCCTGTGTGCGAGTAATGTTGTCAGAGATGGAAGGGACCTACAGTTTATATGCTGAATCCAAACGGCTAATTTGAGAAAGCACTTTTCATGACAAGAATTACTCTTGAAGGATTTGTCAATTCCTCGCAAGAGGCAGTACCCGTGAAAAAAGTTAGGTGGCACAGGCAGGGAATGAATCCAAGACCCCTTGCATGACAGTCCAACGCACTAACCATCACGCTACGGGTACTACATTCCAATGCAATAACAATTTTAATTTGTGTATCTATATAGTTGACTCAAAAACATATTCATTTTTTCCTAGTAGAAAGCCTTGCAAGTGGGCAAAAGAAAAACTAGTGGTTAATTTTGGATAATCTCATCTTAAGTGAGTAGTTAGCACCAATATATGGCACATTACCCATCAAAATTTGGAAAAATGTAATAAGTATTTTCAAAAATTTGTGTTTGCATTTAGTTGAAGCGGGGTGTAAAAGGAATGTTAATTGTCCAGTTAGTTAAAATTGCTAATGGAAATTAATTTGAAAGTAACTTTACTTAATTGCGTTTGAAAACGTACGTGTTTTCTCCCATAAGTTTCAAATTTTTGAAAATTATTGAAATGCGTACAACAGTTTCATATTTATTTTATTTTAATTTATAGATCAAGGAAATAAAACATGCATTATTGATGTTCTAATAAAAAAAGGTGCATCTGTGGGGAAGCCAAAACGACAGGACTAGGACCAGTAGGTACAGTATGTAAGTAAAAATAAACGCATCACAGTAATTATTTTTGTCGTTTCGAAAAACCACAAAAAACTAAAATATTTTCAGCCACATATACTCAAGAGGGATCGTCTTTCAATACTATGTTTTAAACACTCCTCCAACCAATGCATGATATGTCCTTAGAGCATTTTAAACTATCAGACAAAAAATAAAACAATCCAGTTTTCTGCGACTTCTATTTTTTAATTTTCTACCTAACAGATAAAAATAGTCGATCTTTGAAAAATGCATCTGCACATCTGCGCGCTGCGGGATGCTATGTGATCCTTTCAGATATTATGAGGGAGTATTAAGGCAATAACAAAAAAACAAAAAAAACAAGATCCTCTAAGAAATTTCATTTCATTCTTACTTCTAGTTGTAAGGTTAGGTACAATTTGGACCATATCTTAAATTTTCCTAAGAACTTCTTATATCATCTGATGAAAATCTTTAGACGGTAGACATTTATAAAAAAATAAAAGAAGCAGGGAGCCTCGTCCTCTTATTTAAAATCTTACTGGTTAAAGGATTTTTTAATTCATTTGAAGCAGTAAATTAAAGGTATCTATCTAATCCTGGCTGGTTCCCATATTTTTCTTCATTTTTCTTTCACAATATTTGGGATGCCTTAAGAACTATGGCGCATTCTTACGCATTCATTATTGTAAAGTGGAGGAGAAAATGATTATAAGAACGAAATGAGTTTTATTTTTTTATAGACATCTTCATCTAATCCTTTTTTGAAATATCAGCTCTGTTCATATTGAAGGAGGTATACGATGAAAAAAGAACTCAAAGTCAATTATATTGCGTGTATTGCGTAAGATAAAATTTGTAAGGAAGGGACTGTTAATATCCTCAGAGAAAATAGATTAACAATTTAGCTAAATAAAAAATTGTAAGCATTGTTCGGAAATAAAGGGTTTCTTTTGTACTATTTAACCGCATGCATCACAATATGCACAATCTTATATAAAACATTAATCCTTGGTGGCAAGGAATGGGGATACGTTCATAGCTTTCTTTTCGGGCATGTGTTGCTGACATTGATAACACAATGTATTTCTGGCGCGCTATTTAATCCACCGTGAAAAGGATATTTTGAAAAATTTAGTAGGAATGTAATATATTGCGTTAGGAATTTCAAAAAATTAAAACAATTACGGCCAATTTCTTGACAAAGTTCTTTTATCTTCATTTTTAAAATATTTATAACTCACATCTAATCATATCTGTAGAACTCGGTTTAAAATAATATTGAGTTTTAAAAATATTAGATCTCGGTTGAATCGAGCTGAGTTCCAACGTGTTTTTTGCTTTTTTGTAGCACCCCGTAGATAGTTCTGAATCAAAATTCTGACATTTTAAGAACAAAATTAATAAAAATCTCTCAGTTTTTGTTCATGTGCAAATGCCCATATATTTGTGTTGCACTTACTAAAATAAATCTTAAACCGCCCACTAACTTGAGAGTTTTTTCTCCATTATTATCTGTGTAACAAAATTTATTTGAAGTCGATATCTCTACTGGTTCTTGAGCTATGGAACGACGAAAAAAGCTTCCCGAAAGTACGGACGTACTAACGTCCGTACACACGCACGCACAGACATATCTCTAAAAATATTTTATTTAACCTTGAAAAGTCGAGAAAAGTCAAAATTTTCAATTCGATAAATCGGCCGATTGCAATAACTTCCTATGTTAAGTTAAAAATAGCAAACATTTTATTTTTTCCAATTTAAAACGTTTTTATACGAAATCATTCTTTCTTCTTTATACCTTTAAACAAGAGCTAGGTGTAATTGTAAAGAGGTTAATAGTGAGTTAAATATTTGATCTGATATATGTAACTAAAAAGATTTTTTTAAATTACACTGGCCTATAACTGAAAATGTTCATAGGATGTTAATTTTTCAAAAAGCCCGTTCTGAATACATAATGAGAAGGTCCAGAAATGAATGTTTGAATGAAAAATAAAGCCCTTAATGGGTAACGAAAGTCTTAAAGAAAGTAGTATTAAAAGTTCTCCAAATCCAACATATGTTTTATGTTCTGTGATATAAGTTTTTAATATACATATGTATATATACATAGTATACCTATACCTAACTTTAATAACGTTTTTATCAAACTGACCGGAACCCATAGACGAAGCCCTAAACCAATTAACTCATGAACCTGACATAATTAATGACCCGATTGCCGAATTGGAGTGTTACGCTTATTATTTATCACACCAAAACCATTAACAGTTATCAAAAATAGTAATCGACACTGCTGTGTGGACCTTTTTTCTTTAAACAAACAAAAATAAAAAACAAAATATTTACAATGATTTTTCCAAAAGACTGAACAAAAACGACCACTTCTGATATTTTTGTTTAATTTGTTTCAAAAGTTTTCTTTATGTCTCAAAAATACATTTTACTTTGAATATTTTATATTTTTACATTTTTGAACACAAAACGTGCACCCATTAACGACTTTTTTCTTCTGCTTTAGAAAACTAATGCGTGTGAATCTTACAAAAGGTTCATATACAAAATAAATAATTAGCACCCTGGTCGGTCATAGTACATTCCATCGCCACCTCCACCTCCACCACCATCGCCTTCGCCGATTCTGCTGCTGCTTTAGCAGAACGTACAGCGAACTACTGGGCTAAAATTAACCCAACCGTGCAACAATAATTTGATAACATTAATTCGGATCTCATAAAACGGCCCAACAAAATGTAATCTTTGCTCCACAACAATGGCGTACAAAACGTACAACAAAGCGAAAAGTTGGACTTTTCGCTGTTGTTGTTACCCATAAATCTAAACCTTAGCCCATCTACCCCCACTTTAAGATTTTCTCTTATATGGCAGTAATAATTCAATTGTTTAAACTATCGGTGTTAAGTTATGACATTAAGGCGGTTCACGACGACGACGACGACTACGATGATGATCGGTGGTGGGGACTCTTATGGGAAGGTGAAAATATGCTGAGAGTTTGATTGTCTGGTGGCTTAAATCACAGACACTGATCCCCGAAATAGATCTCTGGGTCTCTGGGAACGAGCATCTGAATAAATTGAATAAAAATTGCATTGGAAAAATTTCGTACTCGTCCGGTTTGTTCTTCTATAAAATCCTAAGAAATATTTCTACACAATGGCCATTATGAATTTCTAATTAAACTTTTATTTTTGTTTTATGTGTTATGGAAAAGCATTTATGTTGTTTAATTGTGGTGTGCTATAAGTTTGGGGTGTGAGCGTTAAAACGGTTGGGTTTTTTGTTTCTGTAATGCAAAATGTGAGAAAATAATTTACCGAATTGATATGAAACAAGAAAATTAATTTTATGTTATTTTTAAGTACACTTGATTTGTTTTAAGAACATTTGGTGCATCGACGGCTATTATATGATAGGTTAACTAAATGGCAGTCCGAAATTTAATGCGAATTGTATTACAAAACTTCTTTCCAATAAAAGTGGGTCGACATTCGACACACCACCTGCCTTTGCTGGATATTTAAATATTTTTCTTTTCTTTACTCGGTCAAATTCATCGAATTGAAACTTATGAAATTTCACGACGGTTCAAGGTATCTAGAAAATCAAAGGTTCTTAGAGAGATGTATGTGTATGTGTGTGTACGTTCGATATATGTACCTTTTTCGTCACCCATATCTCAAAAACCAGAATAGGATATAGGATATAGGATTTAGGGTGGGTGCGAGTTTGGGTATATGCAAAGAACACGAATGCGTTGAGATTCTTTCATAACTGTGAGCCATACTTGCTTTTTTTTTGTTGGGAATATGCCCCCCTTACATACCTAGCTGTTAGTCGCCGTGCTATCAATTCAAAAAAACTTTTTAGCAAAAGTAGCTATTCTAGACAATAAATCAACCATTTTTGAATTTTAAAATATTCGGCGTTGTTTCCATTATTTTTTTGGCCTTATTTCTTTTTATAAATCGAAATAAAGCCAAATTGGTTTTATTTCGTTTTGAACAACGAAATAAGGCCAAATTTGAAATTTGGTGTTATTTCATTTGGCACTATTTCACGTCACCAAAAATACTGCTAGGTGCTTATAGGATTAGGATTAGGATTTTCAAACCTTCTGAACTAGCTGTAATTTACAAAGTCTCAATTCGTCCATAAATTGAATATAACTCGCATATTTGGGCAGGTGCCCCTAAAACAAGTTTAAGTCTGTCTTTTGGATAGGATCCAAAAAAGAGCTTCGAAAATGATAGGCGATAGAACTATAACCGAAACAATTACATCACTCGAACACTGCCGCAATGTTTCATGCCTTTTGTTGTTCTACTGTTATTTTTACAAATTTCTCTTAAATTGCTCATCAGCTAAACCTTCAGCTCAATTTCTGAAGTGATGTTAAGTATAGAGACTATTTTTTTTAACCACACATCGAGAATGTGGAATGCTTTAACTAACTCAGTTTTTCCCTATCATTTTGATATTCAAAACTTTAAGACAAATGTGCACCAGTATTCCTATTTTCCTAAAGCTCGCACTCTGTTTAAACTGTTTAAAGATGTTAAGGGTATTAATAACCCGTTTAATTATAAAAACAATCTGGATTATTTGGCAAATCAAGATATTAGATCAACTTCTTTTTTTTAATAAAACTATAAAAATCATTGATATTCATGTCTTTTCGACAGGGTTGTCTTTTGACAATGTACAATACTACTGAAAAAGGAAGACATTTTAAATATGTATTATATAAATGTACATAGTATATGTATGTTTTCTAAATTTTACTTCAATCTTTCAATTACAAATATTGAGAATAGGTTTAGGTTACTCCAAATAAATTCCGTACTTCTATGTATAATATACGGCTTGCCGCAATATTTCCAGTTGCAATATTTTTAGTTATTGGATACAATAATGTTCGATTATATTGCATGACTTTGCCATCGTATTCCAATTATACATATATATCTTAACATCGCGTGCTATAATATTTGTTCGTGTTTTAATTTTTACATATTCTAGTTTAACGAATATAAATGTATGTATGTAAATACAATACTTGAAGTTATAAAAATATGTAACAAACACGAAAGAAGACTCAGATCGATAAGGTATTGAATATTTTTGGGTTTGGGTGTTTAATTTTGCAATGTTTTTGTTTTGTATTGAATTTAAATAAAATGGAAGTGAATGAAAGAAAAACTGGGTCAACAGGTTTGCAAGAACTTGTGTTTTAAATTTTAGTTGAGAGGCATATTAAATAGGTATGTAGGTATGTCTATGCATGTGCATGCATACCACATACATCATTTTCAAAAGAAGAAGGAGATTGGTTTGATTGGCTTGATAAATAATTTAAAAAAAATTAACTTTAAGAATTTAAATAAATTGTAGGTTTATTAATAGTGCCATTTTAACAATGGTACCAATTTTTTAATTACAAAAAATCTTAGTTTCAAAAAATTAAAAACAGTTAAATTCTATCTTTACAAAATTGTTAATCATATTAAATCGTCTTTAGTCATTGAAAAAAAAAAATACATAATCTATATCCTAGTAAAAATGAGGAATTCTCTTATTCCGTGTTTATGAAACATAGCTTAAGTATTCAATCTTTTAGATTAAATTAGAAAAACTTGTATTCATTCACTTATATTAGTAATCATTCTTTAACTTACAGTTAGTGTTGAGTGATACATACATAAATATTACAATAAATAATGGAAACTGATGTGGTGATGACAAGAGATTCTAAAATGTTTACTTATTTAATTTCTATTAAATTTTATATATTTTGTTTAGTTACAATTTGATTTTAAATTTGTGTGTTTAAAGTAAGTAAGTAATTCATGTATTTACATATACATTTATTTACAAAATTTTATACAATATTTTGAATTTAGATGCTATGGCTATGCCGTCAGCCAGGTTGACAAAAAAAATTAAGAATATTTAAATTTATGCATGTTTTGAATTTAATAGAATTCTGTTATTAATAACAATCTATACTTGTAAATATCTTTCAAAAATGTACTTAATGTTTCCGAATCATGCTCGTTAAGGATGTTTATAGTCTCTTGTAGGGTAAGAGTATTTTTCCCGAAAAAGTAGCGTCTTTGAGTTTTGAAAATGGGACAGATACCAATGAAATGTGTTTTTGTATTGTTTTATTTTTATATACACATAACTAGATAATAACAGTGATAGATAACATAGATTGCAATAGTAATATGAAGACATTTTAAATAATAAGATAATAGAATTTAATTACAATTTTCAATATTATTTAAATCAATCGTTAAAATCCAATTTTTTTAAATTATTTATTGGTGTTCCCTTAAAGTCTAACAATTTGAATCTTAGTTAAATAAACTTGAAAACTATTACATTATTTTTTTCTTATAAATTATATAGTTTTCAGTACCTACTTATTTATCAATTTCTCGTATACATACTAATTAATATATCATTTTTAGTACAATAAATTATTATTTACATTCATATTGTTTTTAACTTTGTCTATGTTTTTTTTCATATTAAAGGAAAATTGGAATTAAAAAAACCTTTTGAAATATTTATTTTTCATTTTTTCTAGTTCTTAAATATACTTAAAATACTTAAAAACTAACTAACCTAGAAGGTGTCCTGGTATATGATCCCTAACCTTTCGAAATATAAGCATAGAAACCATATATCAGGACATTGTAAAAAGGACTACGCGTCTACAACGACCCAGTCAAGCCACCAATATCTTTCGCGATTATAACGATCGAAATTTTGTTCATCTCTTTGAGGTTTGCTTACGCAGTATCTTAGGTCCGTATTTCCACTACTAAATAACCCAGAAACAAGATCGGTCCCTACAACGTTTGCCGACCTCTCAAAATGAGTCCTCACAAGGTTCAGAATGACATTGTCAATTCTGGACACAACCGAAGCATCCAATAGTTTCTTGTTCGAAACGTAGTGCCGAAAGTCAAAATGCGAGCTTCGGTACATTTGCATGCAAGTCCTAAGACGTTTTCTCTCGAACATGCGAAGCTTTTCCATATACGACGGATTAATATTCCACCATACTGCACTTGCGTAAGTCAGAATTGTACGTATAAATGCTTGATAGCAAATAATCTTCACATGGGATCTCAGATAGCTAGAGAAAAAAAGGCGTTTAAGCGACATAACTTCTGCTCTTGCCTTTGCAATTGAATGTTTATGTGATCATGATAGTATAAATGAACACCCAGGTACTTCACAACAGTCTTTGATTCGATGGGTAGACCCTCCGAGTTTATAATTGTTAGGCTTTTCCAATTTCATCTCAAATCTGAATTTCCGCGTCTTATTGGGCTGCGGAACAGTATGGTTTCACATTTAGTGTTATTTATTTTAAGCTTCCACTCCGAGCAGAATGATTGCAGCTTATCCCTTAATATGTCAGAAACATATAAACTAAACAAGTGAGGTGTCGAAACAGCGCCCTGTGGGAAACCATTGGTGATACTAAAAACCTTGGTTATAGTGTTTTGTCTATCGGTTACAACAATTTTTTTATGTTTTGCCATAGATGAAATTACTTTAACAAGATGGGGCGAAAATTCTTACCAGATTTTTGCTTTACATACAAAGAGTTAACATTTTTAGTTGATCCGGTTGCCATAGGCAGTTTATTAAAAGACCGCGGTGCTGTTAGAGTATAAAAGTTTGAGAAGTGGGTTTTATTAACTTTCGGTAAAGTGACAAGATATACTTTGTTAACTCGTAGATTGTATAGTTGCGAGTTTGTACTTGGAATATTACCACTCTGTTTAAAGAGAATCCGCTGTTCCGTGTATAAGGGCCAACTTTCAGTAAAGCAGTTTTTGTTACAAATTATTCGAATTAAATATTTTTGAGCGGTCAACAAGTATTTGCATATGAACCACCTCAGCTGGACAAACCGTATTGTAATTTTAAGTGCGCAAGACTGTAATATATTGATGTCAATCCTTTTTTTGGGCAGAATGGCTTTTAAGAAAAAACAAGTGCTCAATAACTCAAGATCCTCTTCAATTCTCGTGATACAGTCTAGTTCTGAATTTGATTGGAAGGCAAAGGAGATATCATCTGTAAGTGAAAAGAGTGAGTTAATATAAATTAAGAAGAGCCTGGGACCAAGAACAGATGCTTGTGTAGCTTCTGTTTTAAGAAGGCAATCTCAACTCAATCTTTCAAATATGCCTCCAGCCATTGAACAATTATGCCTCTAAATCCCGCATGGTTTGTTTTTATTCAAGCTATCATAAAGCTGGCTACATAACTTAAGAATCGGAAAAGAACTGATTCTTTTATCATTATTTTTTCAAAGATTTTTGAAGTAGTTGGAGAAAAGGAAAATTTGTCTGTAATTTGCCATATTTTTTCGTTCTCCTCTCTTAAAGAGAGGAATCACTTCAGTGCATTTTAATTGGTGGGGAAAATACCGTTTTGTTCAACACTTAAATTGAATATATGATTCAGTACATTTTTAAAATAATAATATAATATTAATATTAGTGTAAGAAAATTTATTCTTTTAGGATGCGATAGTCTTGTAAGTTTCAAAGGCAAAACTATTGGGTTGCAACAGTTCAGTTTCAATATTGTTACCAGCAAAGCAGTTACAATTAGATAATGTTCATTGAAGGTTTCAACTTTAGTTTATGGTTGTAAAGTATTCATTGTGAATTTGTTAGAAATGGAACTAGAATCTGTTAAAGAAATATTGTATATAAATATGGCTTTATTAATTAAATCAAAAACAAAAATCTAATTTGCTTTTAATATGATAATGCGACAAACTAAAACTGTTATGCTAACTTTAACTTTTTATTTGTGAAATTAAAATATGAACGGGTAATGGGTTAACTTTTAGAAAGAAAATAAAAATTCTTATCGAGTTGAAAAATCATACTTATTTTTCTCAAATAAAAAATAAAAACAATTATGAACCTAATTAATTACTGTACATTGAAAGACATACAACTTGGTCAAATGGGTCAGATGAATTTCGTCGTTATATCATGTCTCTCTATATATAGGTATAAAAGTAACCCTATTTGTAAGACAATTTTGTTGCTCGAAATTGGAAAAGAAACTACGAAACACACAAAAAATAATAAATCCAAAAAAGCATTCCCCCAAACTAATTTATTGTTTAGTACCTACTTTATATCTTTGTTTTCCTTTTATTTATAATTTTGTTTGTGGTTACTCTTTGGTTATATAATAAATGTTAATTAAAACAGATGTCTTGAGACATAAACGCGCACGGCATTTTATGCTCAAGTGAATTTACATATTAAACAAAATGCACAAAATTTAACAAATTAAATGGACTGAACGCACACACACTAATGTTTTTATCCAATTCAATCATTTTTTAATAACCCCTTTTTCCAAAAAAAATAGGAAAACAAACTTAAGACAATTAAATTTAATTCTTTTTATAAAGTAGTGCTCACGAATATGATGATCTTTTATTTGTCGTTCTTAAGATTCCATTCAGTTAAGTTTAAAAAATGTGAAAATGTTGTTATTGTATCGTATCACTATCAGCTGGTGATTAACATAAGAAACTGCTCACCAAAATATGTATATCCTTTATAAGTGGAAGCCTAATTCGCTGGTTAGTTTTTGGCAACTTTAATAGCCTAACTTTTCGCCTGAGCACTTCCACTTGCGGAGGTTCTTTCTTTTCCTGATAATGATTTCTTCTTGGAAGTCGAATTGGAGCATGACTAGCACGGAACCGAAGTTTGTATACATATGTAAATGGAGGAAATGCAAAACAAGGAGAAAGATCATTTTATGTCAAATGTACGAAAAAGTTACATGTAGAAATTAAAATAAAATTCTGACTTTAAAAGATAAGATAAATGAATACAAATGAAGTAATTGCAAAAGAAAATACTAATTTGAACCCCTCCAACAGCTTCAGCTTCAGTTTCGTTTTCCATTTTGAAATAAAAGTCTTTTTTATATGTGCTATTTAATAAGTACTTTTGGTAACTTCTAAACAATTTGCAGCTGCGGAAATGACTAATTTGGAAACAATTCTTCAAAAAACTTACTGCCCATTTCGTGAGGTAAGAGACTCTGGGAAATTTTTCAAATTTTTGTAAAATGTGCATTTCGATATTATTTTTAGGCCAAATAATTTTGTTTCATAATATAATAATTTTAAATTTTAATTTCAATACACTTTGACTGATCACTATACATATAATAAAGGCCCATACATATAATCCATTTGTTGTAACACATTACAGTTTAATACGCTCTAAATTATAGTTATATTCCTTATCAACTCTTTTCTCAAAGACCGAAATAAAGGGTGGAATCAGCTAAGGTGACTGTTGATAAATAACGGTCAAAATAATCATGTTTAATCTATGTAAAGTGATAGTCGAATTGATAGCTAACAAGCTGTCACAACGAAAATTCGATAGTCATTTTCCAACACATACATATGTCCTTTCTGAATAAAGCTACAAGACGCTTATACAAACGAGTGGAAAATTTTCTTAGTAACCTTTATTTCGTTAAAAAAAAAAACATTCTTGAGACCGACAAAGCTTTTTTAAAAAAGCAAAGAATTTTATTAAAACACATCCAATTTGAAACTTTTATTTAGATATTTTATAGGAATTACTTCAAAATTTAACCATAGCAACAATGAATTTTGACAATTCTAATGTGCAATTGTTCAATCGAATTGAACTTAGTTGAATTATCTTACACAGACAGAGAGCTCGGTGATAGTCAATTTGACTGACTGTCAAAAATTTGATAGTCACTTATCACCTTAACCAATTCCATCCCAGTTATACTTAAGGGAAAGCTTGGTTTAGAGCAAGAAAAACGTCACAAGTTGCTTTGGACACAGCTTTATTTATTATAATTCGTTAAATACTAACGTTAACAATTCTTATTAATATAATATACATATATATGTATAAAATCTAAAACTTAAACTAGACTGTTGAAAAATATTAATTTGTAATTCATACTTTTTATATTATCATTTGGTGTATTAATACAAGAGTGAAATTTATTATAGATTTCAATTAATTGATTTAAGGGGCTATGTACACCATAGTTTGATCTACTAAAATTACTATTCAATGGTTACTGGAGTCTTATACTTGAACGACTAAAACTAAAGTTTAAACTACCAAGAACTGATGGTGATGAAATTTGTCCGTTTATTATTCCAACAATAAAACAAAACTGCAAGTACATCCTATGATTTGTCAAAGAATTAAGATTTATAAGAGAAAGTCTTTGAGAATAAGGAGGTAATGTATGAAAATCATGAGGCCACGGAAGGGATCGTAGACAAAAACGCAAAAATCTTTTCTGGATGGCTTCGAGTCTTGTGACGTGTATGGCGTAGTAAGGTGACCATACTGTACAAGCATATTGCAGGACTGGTCTCACAAATGAAACAAAAAGTAATTTTAAAACATATGGATCTCGGAAATCACGGCCAAATCTCTTAATGAAACCCAGAACTCTATTTGCTTTTTTAACTATGAAGTTAATATGTTCATTAAATGTTAGTTTCGAATATAAGACAACACCCAAGTCAGAAAATACATATACTCTACTTAAAGGACAAGAATCAAACATGTAACTAAAAACGATTGGAACTTTTTTGCGTGTAAAACTCATTGTTTTACATTTGTCAACATTTAAAACAAGATGATTATTATTGCACAATTCCCTGAATAATATTAAGTCTTCTTGCAAGAGAAGACAGTCAGATGTAGAGTTAATTTTTTTTTAAATTTTAATGTCATCAGCATACATATATTAGGACAGACGAATTTTGTATGCTCGAAATCAAGTCATTTATAAATATATAAAACAAATAGAATAGTACCAAGCTGACTACCCTGGGGGACACCAGAATTCACAACAAATGAACTTGAACACTCATTACTAAATTTAATACTATAACGTCTATCTTGCAATTATGAGGAGATCCAGTTTATGCTTTGTAATATTTAAGATGGATATTTATTTAGTCAACAACTTATACAGGATTATCTTTGCGGTTTCAAAAGTAAACGTAAATAAAACACATCTAAAATATTTTCTTCATCATATTTTTTTTTTTATTAAGTTTGAATGTTGACATTAAGAGTAAAACATTACATCATTTAATTGACCACCACGCGAATTGTTGCAAGTATCGATTTTTTGAGGTAATTTTCGACCACTTTTTGACACATATTGGACAGTGTCTCAGCCATAACATGACGAATGTTGGTTTTTAGGTGCTCAAGAGTTAAAGGTTTATCTGCATAGACGCAGTCTTTCGCGGTCTTTCCAGCGGTGTCAAATCGCATGATATTGGTGGCCAGTTGATATCGCCACGACGAGAAATTATGCTGCCAGGAAATATTCGTCGAGTCGTATTCTTCAATAGCAGACCAAAAAGAAGTCCGTAACCATGTCACCATATCGCTCTGAATTGACAGTGACATTCGTTCTTCAATTACTTAATAATTCTCAGAACCCCAAATACGACAATTTTGTTTATTAAAATAACAACCGCGTGAGAAATATGCTTCGTCGCTGAAGAAAATTGTGTTCGAAAAATTGCCGTCCACCGCCTGTTGTTCAAGCACCCATTCGACGTATCTACGACACACGTTGTGAATTGTCAGCTGGCTTCAGTTGTTGTGTGAGAATGACCAGTTTTGTAGTAGGTTTTAACAATTTGTATGCGTTGTGCGATATTTAAGCGATCCATTTCCGTAAATGTCAGACTTTCAACTGAAAAAAAAATTGGTTTAACAACTTAGTTTGGCAGAAGTCGAATTCCAGCCCTATAGTTTTGAAACTTTTTAAATGCAAAAAATATTTAAATCAAATTATCATCATCATAAAAATATGCTAAAACAACTTAACAAATTATTGTATCCAACTTATGGGAAAGTAACTAAACAACAGCGTTAAGTTTTTGATGCTATCTAAATACCCTGAACTTTCATTAGAAGTTAACCACACACGCTTAACACCAATACTAATGATATAAAAAGATTAACAATTTAATATAGGTAAAATAATCAATCAAAATACCTAGCGACACAATTTAAAAGAAAATCCAATTTATGGTTCTTCACAAATCATGGTGCTGCATAAAACAAAAGAGCTGACGTGCAAACTAACTTACTTGCTGAATGTACATAGTAACATCAATTTTTCGCAATTTACTTTTTCAAAAATTCCTTCGAACTGTTCGTTTTTCCCAGTTAGTTTGTACATTCATTTTACGCTAACATCCATCGCGTCACGGCTAACACTCAATGCTAACGGGACACATATGATTCGTTTACTTTCACACACAATACAATCGCACACAAAGCTTCTTTGGGTCGGTCTTTCAAAACACGAAAACATAGTCGCCAATTCTCTTCTTTTTTTTCAAATTGAATTCATTTGCGTGCCACATCTGCCTCGAACGCCCTTTACCCAAAACATTGAGTATATTGAACGCAACGCGGTCGCTCTCATGAATAAATTGTCCATCCTCCATCTTCCGCACTTCAGTAAAAAGTTAAAAAGAAAGAAGTACTTAAAGTTGAGAAAAGAAAGGTGAAGAAGAGTATAATGCATGATTGTCCTCTCTCTGGATTGATCATTATGTTGATGTGGACCCTTAAATAGGTGACCCTCTGGTTTGGTGAACACACTTAGAACCATCAGTTTATGTTTATATAATGGACACAAAGTTAATGCATCAAAAAATCTTGCTCCCGCAGTGACACAATTTTCATTATATAAGTTTTATTAATGTCAACACGATATAAACAATTGTACTTTTCGAGTGCACATCCGTATATCTTTGCAAAGCAAGCCAAGCAACAAGATATTCTTTTGTGTTGAGGTTTAGGCTTCTGGGATATTGCGTCGTCGTGAATGTCATCCATCGATGTCAAAGAACATGACAAAGAAGAAGAAGAATAGCCATCTAACAGGAGTGTTAAATAGAAAAGACCTATAGATACTCTTTTGCTTCTGATTCATACTTTATATACATAGGTAGTATACTCGTAGCATATATCTTTACAAAATGTTTGTTTTATATACACATTTGCTTGTGTCTGCATATTATATACATATATCTTCTTTCACGGTTTTTATTTGTGAAATAGGGATTTTCTTCCTTAGATACATATATAATATTGTTTTTCTTCTATTTCTTTATGCAATCGTGAGAAATATGCATCCTATAAATTATTACAATATTTTCCACTCTCCTGGAGATATTTGGCGGAGTTTTATTTGTTTTCCTCAATTTCATGCATTTCATCGCAATCGCAGCTATAGGGTTCAGAGCGCGAAAGGAATTTTGTGTGGCACTTAAAAGGCATAAAGAAGGAATGTGTGTCACATGTAGAAATTCTACTGCACGCGGGGACGGGCATTGTGTTATAATCTCAAAAGCTGTACACGAATATGCGAATTTGTTATAAAGGGTGTTTTTTTAGACGTGTGATTTTCAAGAAGTAAAGACTTAAGCTTTATAATTAAAACAGCGGTTTGCCTTTAAGTTTTAAAAATGATTTCGGCAAAATAGTCGCACCGGCTAACTCAAATAAATTCGATAAGACAGGCCCAATTTTTGACCATTTTTTTCTGCAATTGGGACCGAATGTCAGCAATAACTTTCCGAATATTCTCTTCCAAAGTCTCAAACTTATCTGCAAAGACAAGCGACTACACAAAACCTCGCACAAAATTGTATAGCGATTTGAAATCACTCGAACTGGGAGGCCATGCCACCAAGTAACAGCTTTCAATAAGACTAATTCCAAAAAAGTATTGCCAGATTAAAAACCGTACGTATTAAAAAACACCCGTTATGTAACTTCGTACATAACATAAGACATGAGAAATGGATGAATATATATACGAAGCTTCTGCTCCGTGTATGAGTTCGGGTGTAAATTCTGCAATATATTTTTTTTGTGTGATATTTGTGCAAATTTTTGTTGATTCGTGAAGGTGAACAAAAATGGACCTTATAGCTTGCATAGATATCAATGGTCACAATGGATATGAATTAAATAAATCGTGGCACTAGAATTACGAAGCTAAACCTTGATAACTCCACATGCTCAAGGTTGTTGCCATCATAAAACAATTTAAGTTATTGAAAGTATACCTGTAGTAATAATTTTATTGATAAACATTTATGTAACGAGAAGCCGTTTTTGTAGATACGATTTATACTTTTTCTTAAAAACGTTTTACAATATTGTTTTCCTACAAATAACGGCATTGCAATTCTGCCGTCTGCCTGAGGTAATACAAATATTCCACCAAACTCACAAAACTCATAAAACTTTAGTATAATCTTATTGTTTTTTACTTTTTTTAATTTTTACATACATAATAAAATTATTATACGTTGGAAATCTTTATTTTTTGACACGGTGTAAAAATGAAATGAGTTCCTGACACCTTCAACAGAAAACATATGATATAATGTTTTGTTTTTACTCTTTTTCGACGGTTTTTATAATTTTTTATATTTTTTTTAAATTAACTCTAAATTTTAGAAGTTAAGCCCATTAATAAAGATTGGGGGCACAAACCAGTTTTTAAAAAATATTCTACATAGGCAGGATGATATTGTCGACATTTCTTCTAGGACTTGTTTATCATTTAAACAAAAATAAATCTTTCAATTATTTCAATCTTATGATCACTCAACTTTTTGGATGTTCTCAAGAATTTGCTTTTATTCAACACATATTAGAGAGTTCACTATGCATGGTTGCTTTCTTTATATCGATGGCGCAATCGCATCTGCACTAACATCGCTGAACGTAGAGAGTTTGCTTGGGGAGTTAATTCATTTTATGCTCACTAGAACTATAACTAACTCAAAACTGTGCAACTCTTTTGCTATAAGATTCGTTAGTAGAGGGACACCGCAATCCCCTTTCCTCTGGAACCTGGTGGTAAATGAAATCCTAACTGGTCTGGATGCGGAGGGTTTCAGAGTGATTGTCTATGCGGAAGACGTTGTTATAGCGGTTGCAGGAAAGCATCTTAACACCCTTAAAAAAACTCTTACAAAACGCCTTAGACAAACTAATACATTGGGCTGATCGGTGTGGACTGGCTGTCAACCCACATATAAAACCTAATTAGTTCTATTTTCGAGAAAATACCAAATTCCAGGTGTTAGAAAAAAAATTACTGCAAGCTCTGCTGTTGGCCTTCTTTTATTTTATTCTTAAGTACTTAGAACCAATTCCAAAGCACAATGACTACACCATCCCTCAACTGTAATGCGACAGAAACTTCCAGATTTCTATATATATGCCCTTTCCAAGGGCATTTCTAGAAGACGAGTCAGTCTACTTTTACACAGATGGTTCAAAAACAAATGAAGGGGTAGGTGGAGGTGTGTACGCTGAACGAATAAGAATGAGAAAGTACTCTAACCTTGCTTTGTATACCCAGACCCGAAGGTAAACGATTTTGAAACACAGTGTAAACAATTTCAGTGATTTGGTTTTATTTGAGGTTTTTATAGTTTTATTCTTGTCAGAAAAATATAAAAAAATTAATTTGTAACTTCGAGAAACATTGGTAACTGAAAAAGGTAAGACGCCTTTCTCGAAATAAAAATAGAGCTACCAGACGCATTTCTAGGTTATCTTTTTTTTAGATAACATTTTTGATCAGAAAAGCTCATGAATTTAGAAAAAAAAGGCAAAGTAAATTGATACTTTTATTTCGATATAATATTGGAAGCACTTGAAAATTTAACCTTGGCAACCATTATAGATGTAGGGAAAACTTGGTGGTAGTCACATTTGACAATAAAAAATGTGACACATTAGTCGATACTATCCAAAAAAAAAAAAAAGACAAATTCTGGAATCTTACTAAAAACTTAGATGGTTGTGGAAAAAATAAACTTTTTGACGAAAGGCATACATAGAACGATATTTATATTAGTCAAGGAGTAATTGAACTTTTAATTTTTTTTGGAAAAATAAAATTCTTTGCTAAAAGTAGTGTTCAAAGTAACGACTTAGTATTGATTTCGGCACAAATTCGAAATACTTTTGATTTTAAAAATAATGCAATGTGTTCATAAAGTATTCATCAAATTAAATCGAAACATGAAATCTTTTGGTTCAGTGTGAGAGGACTTACCGGCTTTTGAAATGAAGATAACATTAACTTCTCTCCATTTAAGAGGAATATAGGTTATGTCCAGAAATCTTCTGATATATTCGTTAGAATCGGAACAATTATGTTTTTAGATCATTGGGATAGTTCCATCACGCTCTGGAGACTTGTATGCTGAGAAGGGTTCAATCGCCCATGACACGTTTCTATAATCTACTATTCGGTTGACTATGTTTGAGATTTCCCTTACGTTGTGCTTTGTAATCTGTGATGTATTAATTACACATCCCGGGAAATGAGTATTCATAAGTAAATCCAGAGTTTCAGAGCTAAAGTCAGTCTAGCTTTTTTCCGTTTTTTTAAGAAAACCTGGAGTGATTTGTGCCATTTTGAGTCTAGCAGCGTCATTTGTTGGTTCAGTGTCATTACAGAAGTTACGGTGGCATCACAGACGTTACGGTTAAGTTAAGTGGTCCTTTTTTGTATTCAATCCCAATCAGCAGGTTCATTATTGTATTTGGCCCTGTTTAATAGCCTCCTTGAATTTTTCCATAGGATACTTACTCGTAGTTCATTTGACCACCATACGGGGTTGAGCTTTCGTTTTACTTTGGACATGAGACAAGAGCTTTTATAAGCGGTCTCAATGGCAGAGGTTAGTTTATCAGCTTGCGATTTAATTTCTGAGAAATTTTCAAGAATTTGTTCCACATGTTGACCCAAAGAAATAGCGACTCTAGTTTTGAAGGCTTCCCAGTTTGTTTTTCTAGGATTTCTATTGGGTTTCGGACTTTGAGTTTCGTACTTTATTTCAAATGTTATCAAATATACAGTAACACGTTTCCGATATTTACCGAATGCTCATAACTTTTGAGCCTTCTAAATCATAACATAAACCACGCCAAAAATGGATTTTAAGTGTGGAGAAGAAGAAGGGTTTAAGTGACATTTTTGGATTTTTATTTTTTTTTTTGCAAAAATGCTGATGATCAAGTTAATGCAAACTTAGATTTCGGTCTTATCAGCATTTATCTACTACCGATTTAGCAGTTCTATTATTCGTATAAAAGGAATGAACGGCGAAACAACTTTTTTTAAATTGCTGGAAGAAGTCGTTAAAATCACTTAATTTGTTTAAACCAACAAATAAAAACTACAAATGTATTCTTTACATAAATAAATTAAATAAGGTGGCGCAACAGTTCCTAGAAAACTAAGGCCAAAAACTTACAACCATTGCTGTGTGAAGCGAGTAATGCCAGGGGTGTAGGGGACCTACAGTTTATATTATAAATTAGAGAAAGCACTTTTAGTGACAACATTTATTTTTGGAGGATTTGTCAGACCGTGAAACAAAAAATACAAGGTGGCATAGACAGGGATTGAACCCAAGACCTCCGTATGGTAGTGCCTGTGCCGGTGCAGGGAATTAACTTCACGGGAACTACCTTCACATGGGAACTAACTTCACCACTAGTGAGAATTAATTTAACCTTTTTTTGGTGAAGTTATTTCCCACTGAAGGTGGGAGATAATTGCACTTTTTTGTGGGAATGAATTTCACTTTCATGTGTAACTGTAAGGTGGGAACTAACTTCACTCTTCAGTACAGTTAAAGTAAATTAACATGTTATGTTATGATCCCGCGAAGCGGGCCACCCACAGGTGCTTTTATTCAAAAAAGCTGTTGATATTGGCGCCTGCCTGGCGACATTGCATACCCTAAGCGGAGCAACGGAGTTGCGTGAGCGGGTGTGACCCCGAAAAAGGGAGTTAAAATCCTGAGAACCCGCGAAGCGGGCCACCCACAGGTGCTTTTATTGAAAGAAGTTGTTGATATAGGCGCCTGCCTGGCGAATTTACACACCCTAAGCGGAGCAACGGAGTTACGTGAGCGGGTGGACCCCGAAAAAGGGAGTTAAAATCCTGAGAACCCGCGAAGCGGTCCACTTGATATAGGCGCCTGCCTGGCGACTTTACATACCCTAAGCGGAGCAACGGAGTTGCGTGAGCGGGTGTGACCCCGAAAAAGGGAGTTAAAATCCTGAGAACCCGCGAAGCGGCCCACCCACAGGAGCTTTTATTGCTTAAAACGGTGCAGGGAATTAACTTCACGGGAACTACCTTCACATGGGAACTAACTTCACCACTAGTGGGAATTAATTTAACCTTTTTTTGGTGAAGTTATTTCCCACTGAAGGTGGGAGATAATTTCACTTTTTTGTGGGAATCAATTTCACTTTCATGTGAAGTTAACATAAGTTGAAGTTGAAAAATGACAGATACTTGTTGCTCGATTGAAATGATTGAAATTGGAGCCTAAAACAAGTTTTTTTGAATTGATAGCACGGGCGTACTAACAGCTAGGTATGTAAGGGGGGCATGCTGCCCCCCTGCAACCCCCCTGCTTGGGATCACTATAGGATTTGGGGTGGGTGCGAGTTTGGGTATATGCAAAGAACTTTTGCATTTGAGCACTAAAATCAAAGAAATTCCCAACAAAAAAAAAGCAAGTATGGCTCACAGTTATGAAAGAATCACAACGCATTCGTGTTCGTTGCATATACCCAAACTCGCACCCACCCCAAATCCTATAGTGATCCCAAGCAGGGGGGTTGCAGGGGGGCAGCATGCCCCCCTTACATACCTAGCTGTTAGTACGCCGCGCCGTGCTATCAATTCAAAAAAACTTTTTAGCAAAAGTAGCTATTCTAGACAATAAATCAACCATTTTTGCGTGTTTTGTATGTAAAAAAGTGAACTTTAAAAATTCGGCGTTGTTTGCATTATTTTTTTGGCCTTATTTCTTTTTATAAATCAAAATAAAGCCAAATTGGTTTTATTTCGTTTTGAACAACGAAATAAGGCCAAATTTGAAATTTGGTGTTATTTCATTTGGTACTATTTCACGTCACCAATTCAACGCTTGATATTTTTTCAGATATTTCAATCGTAGGTGGGAAGTTACTTCACACAATTTTCTGATGAAATTATTTCCCGCCTTCAGTGGGAAATAACTTCACCAAAAAAAAGTGAAATTAATTCCCACTAGTGGTGAAGTTAGTTCCCATGTGAAGGTAGTTCCCGTGAAGTTAATTCCCTGCACCTCATTTTTCAACTTCAACTTATGTTAACTTCACATGAAAGTGAAATTGATTCCCACAAAAAAGTGAAATTATCTCCCACCTTCAGTGGGAAATAACTTCACCAAAAAAAAGTGAAATTAATTCCCACTAGTGGTGAAGTTAGTTCCCATGTGAAGGTAGTTCCCGTGAAGTTAATTCCCTGCACCTACAACGGTGCAGGGAATTAACTTCACGGGAACTACCTTCACATGGGAATTAACTTCACCACTAGTGGGAATTAATTTCACTTTTTTTTGGTGAAGTTATTTCCCACTGAAGGCGGGAAATAATTTCATCAGAAAATTGTGTGAAGTAACTTCCCACCTACGATTGAAATATCTGAAAAAATATCAAGCGTTGAATTGGTGACGTGAAATAGTACCAAATGAAATAACACCAAAACCAATTTGGCTTTATTTTGATTTATAAAAAGAAATAAAGCCAAAAAAATAATGCAAACAACGCCGAATTTTTAAAGTTCACTTTTTTACATACAAAACACGCAAAAATGGTTGATTTATTGTCTAGAATAGCTACTTTTGCTAAAAAGTTTTTTTGAATTGATAGCACGGCGTACTAACAGCTAGGTATGTAAGGGGGGGCATGCTGCCCCCCTGCAACCCCCCTGCTTGGGATCACTATAGGATTTAGGGTGGGTGCGAGTTTGGGTATATGCAAAGAACTTTTGCATTTGAGCACTAAAATCAAAGAAATTCCCAACAAAAAAAAAGCAAGTATGCTCGCAGTTATGAAAGAATCACAACGCATTCGTGTTCGTTGCATATACCCAAACTCGCACCCACCCCAAATTCTATAGTGATCCCAAGCAGGGGGGTTGCAGGGGGGCAGCATGCCCCCCCTTACATACCTAGCTGTTAGTACGCCGTGCTATCAATTCAAAAAAAACTTTTTAGCAAAAGTAGCTATTCTAGACAATAAATCAACCATTTTTGCGTGTTTTGTATGTAAAAAAGTGAACTTTAAAAATTCGGCGTTGTTTGCATTATTTTTTTGGCCTTATTTCTTTTATAAATCAAAATAAAGCCAAATTGGTTTTATTTCGTTTTGAACAACGAAATAAGGCCAAATTTGAAATTTGGTGTTATTTCATTTGGTACTATTTCACGTCACCAATTCAACGCTTGATATTTTTTCAGATATTTCAATCGTAGGTGGGAAGTTACTTCACTCAATTTTCTGATGAAATTATTTCCCGCCTTCAGTGGGAAATAACTTCACCAAAAAAAAGTGAAATTAATTCCCACTAGTGGTGAAGTTAATTCCCATGTGAAGGTAGTTCCCGTGAAGTTAATTCCCTGCACCCCAAAAGGTGCAGGGAATTAACTTCACGGGAACTACCTTCACATGGGAACTAACTTCACCACTAGTGGGAATTAATTTCACTTTTTTTTGGTGAAGTTATTTCCCACTGAAGGTGGGAGATAATTTCACTTTTTTGTGGGAATCAATTTCACTTTCATGTGAAGTTAACATAAGTTGAAGTTGAAAAATGACAGATACTTGTTGCTCGATTGAAATTTTTGAAATTGGAGCCTAAAACAAGTTTTTTTGAATTGATACCACGGCGTACTAACAGCTAGGTATGTAAGGGGGGGCATGCTGCCCCCCTGCAACCCCCCTGCTTGGGATCACTATAGGATTTGGGGTGGGTGCGAGTTTGGGTATATGCAACGAACACGAATGCGTTGTGATTCTTTCATAACTGTGAGCATACTTGCTTTTTTTTTGTTGGGAATTTCTTTGATTTTAGTGCTCAAATGCAAAAGTTCTTTGCATATACCCAAACTCGCACCCACCCCAAATCCTATAGTGATCCCAAGCAGGGGGGTTGCAGGGGGGCAGCATGCCCCCCTTTACATACCTAGCTGTTAGTACGCCGTGCTATCAATTCAAAAAAAACTTTTTAGCAAAAGTAGCTATTCTAGACAATAAATCAACCATTTTTGCGTGTTTTGTATGTAAAAAAGTGAACTTTAAAAATTCGGCGTTGTTTGCATTATTTTTTTGGCCTTATTTCTTTTATAAATCAAAATAAAGCCAAATTGGTTTTATTTCGTTTTGAACAACGAAATAAGGCCAAATTTGAAATTTGGTGTTATTTCATTTGGTACTATTTCACGTCACCAATTCAACGCTTGATATTTTTTCAGATATTTCAATCGTAGGTGGGAAGTTACTTCACTCAATTTTCTGATGAAATTATTTCCCGCCTTCAGTGGGAAATAACTTCACCAAAAAAAAGTGAAATTAATTCCCACTAGTGGTGAAGTTAATTCCCATGTGAAGGTAGTTCCCGTGAAGTTAATTCCCTGCACCCCAAAAGGTGCAGGGAATTAACTTCACGGGAACTACCTTCACATGGGAACTAACTTCACCACTAGTGGGAATTAATTTCACTTTTTTTTGGTGAAGTTATTTCCCACTGAAGGTGGGAGATAATTTCACTTTTTTGTGGGAATCAATTTCACTTTCATGTGAAGTTAACATAAGTTGAAGTTGAAAAATGACAGATACTTGTTGCTCGATTGAAATTTTTGAAATTGGAGCCTAAAACAAGTTTTTTTGAATTGATACCACGGCGTACTAACAGCTAGGTATGTAAGGGGGGGCATGCTGCCCCCCTGCAACCCCCCTGCTTGGGATCACTATAGGATTTGGGGTGGGTGCGAGTTTGGGTATATGCAACGAACACGAATGCGTTGTGATTCTTTCATAACTGTGAGCATACTTGCTTTTTTTTTGTTGGGAATTTCTTTGATTTTAGTGCTCAAATGCAAAAGTTCTTTGCATATACCCAAACTCGCACCCACCCCAAATCCTATAGTGATCCCAAGCAGGGGGGTTGCAGGGGGGCAGCATGCCCCCCCTTACATACCTAGCTGTTAGTACGCCGTGCTATCAATTCAAAAAAAACTTTTTAGCAAAAGTAGCTATTCTAGACAATAAATCAACCATTTTTGCGTGTTTTGTATGTAAAAAAGTGAACTTTAAAAATTCGGCGTTGTTTGCATTATTTTTTTGGCCTTATTTCTTTTATAAATCAAAATAAAGCCAAATTGGTTTTATTTCGTTTTGAACAACGAAATAAGGCCAAATTTGAAATTTGGTGTTATTTCATTTGGTACTATTTCACGTCACCAATTCAACGCTTGATATTTTTTCAGATATTTCAATCGTAGGTGGGAAGTTACTTCACTCAATTTTCTGATGAAATTATTTCCCGCCTTCAGTGGGAAATAACTTCACCAAAAAAAAGTGAAATTAATTCCCACTAGTGGTGAAGTTAATTCCCATGTGAAGGTAGTTCCCGTGAAGTTAATTCCCTGCACCCCAAAAGGTGCAGGGAATTAACTTCACGGGAACTACCTTCACATGGGAACTAACTTCACCACTAGTGGGAATTAATTTCACTTTTTTTTGGTGAAGTTATTTCCCACTGAAGGTGGGAGATAATTTCACTTTTTTGTGGGAATCAATTTCACTTTCATGTGAAGTTAACATAAGTTGAAGTTGAAAAATGACAGATACTTGTTGCTCGATTGAAATTTTTGAAATTGGAGCCTAAAACAAGTTTTTTTGAATTGATACCACGGCGTACTAACAGCTAGGTATGTAAGGGGGGGCAAGCTGCCCCCCAGCAACCCCCCTGCTTGGGATCACTATAGGATTTGGGGTGGGTGCGAGTTTGGGTATATGCAACGAACACGAATGCGTTGTGATTCTTTCATAACTGTGAGCATACTTGCTTTTTTTTTGTTGGGAATTTCTTTGATTTTAGTGCTCAAATGCAAAAGTTCTTTGCATATACCCAAACTCGCACCCACCCCAAATCCTATAGTGATCCCAAGCAGGGGGGTTGCAGGGGGGCAGCATGCCCCCCCTTACATACCTAGCTGTTAGTACGCCGTGCTATCAATTCAAAAAAACTTTTTAGCAAAAGTAGCTATTCTAGACAATAAATCAACCATTTTTGAATTTTAAAATATTCGGCGTTGTTTCCATTATTTTTTTGGCCTTATTTCTTTTTATAAATCGAAATAAAGCCAAATTGGTTTTATTTCGTTTTGAACAACGAAATAAGGCCAAATTTGAAATTTGGTGTTATTTCATTTGGTACTATTTCACGTCACCAATTCAACGCTTGATATTTTTTCAGATATTTCAATCGTAGGTGGGAAGTTACTTCACACAATTTTCTGATGAAATTATTTCCCGCCTTCAGTGGGAAATAACTTCACCAAAAAAAAGTGAAATTAATTCCCACTAGTGGTGAAGTTAGTTCCCATGTGAAGGTAGTTCCCGTGAAGTTAATTCCCTGCACCAAAAAAGGTGCAGGGAATTAACTTCACGGGAACTACCTTCACATGGGAACTAACTTCACCACTAGTGGGAATTAATTTCACTTTTTTTTGGTGAAGTTATTTCCCACTGAAGGTGGGAGATAATTTCACTTTTTTGTGGGAATCAATTTCACTTTCATGTGAAGTTAACATAAGTTGAAGTTGAAAAATGACAGATACTTGTTGCTCGATTGAAATTTTTGAAATTGGAGCCTAAAACAAGTTTTTTTGAATTGATACCACGGCGTACTAACAGCTAGGTATGTAAGGGGGGGCATGCTGCCCCCCTGCAACCCCCCTGCTTGGGATCACTATAGGATTTGGGGTGGGTGCGAGTTTGGGTATATGCAACGAACACGAATGCGTTGTGATTCTTTCATAACTGTGAGCCATACTTGCTTTTTTTTTTGTTGGGAATTTCTTTGATTTTAGTGCTCAAATGCAAAAGTTCTTTGCATGTACCCAAACTCGCACCCACCCCAAATCCTATAGTGATCCCAAGCAGGGGGGTTGCAGGGGGGCAGCATGCCCCCCTTACATACCTAGCTGTTAGTACGCCGTGCTATCAATTCAAAAAAACTTTTTAGCAAAAGTAGCTATTCTAGACAATAAATCAACCATTTTTGAATTTTAAAATATTCGGCGTTGTTTCCATTATTTTTTTGGCCTTATTTCTTTTTATAAATCGAAATAAAGCCAAATTGGTTTTATTTCGTTTTGAACAACGAAATAAGGCCAAATTTGAAATTTGGTGTTATTTCATTTGGTACTATTTCACGTCACCAATTCAACGCTTGATATTTTTTCAGATATTTCAATCGTAGGTGGGAAGTTACTTCACACAATTTTCTGATGAAATTATTTCCCGCCTTCAGTGGGAGATAACTTCACCAAAAAAAAGTGAAATTAATTCCCACTAGTGGTGAAGTTAGTTCCCATGTGAAGGTAGTTCCCGTGAAGTTAATTCCCTGCACCAAAAAAAGGTGCAGGGAATTAACTTCACGGGAACTACCTTCACATGGGAACTAACTTCACCACTAGTGGGAATTAATTTCACTTTTTTTTGGTGAAGTTATTTCCCACTGAAGGTGGGAGATAATTTCACTTTTTTGTGGGAATCAATTTCACTTTCATGTGAAGTTAACATAAGTTGAAGTTGAAAAATGACAGATACTTGTTGCTCGATTGAAATTTTTGAAATTGGAGCCTAAAACAAGTTTTTTTGAATTGATACCACGGCGTACTAACAGCTAGGTATGTAAGGGGGGGCATGCTGCCCCCCTGCAACCCCCCTGCTTGGGATCACTATAGGATTTGGGGTGGGTGCGAGTTTGGGTATATGCAACGAACACGAATGCGTTGTGATTCTTTCATAACTGTGAGCCATACTTGCTTTTTTTTTTGTTGGGAATTTCTTTGATTTTAGTGCTCAAATGCAAAAGTTCTTTGCATGTACCCAAACTCGCACCCACCCCAAATCCTATAGTGATCCCAAGCAGGGGGGTTGCAGGGGGGCAGCATGCCCCCCTTACATACCTAGCTGTTAGTACGCCGTGCTATCAATTCAAAAAAACTTTTTAGCAAAAGTAGCTATTCTAGACAATAAATCAACCATTTTTGAATTTTAAAATATTCGGCGTTGTTTCCATTATTTTTTTGGCCTTATTTCTTTTTATAAATCGAAATAAAGCCAAATTGGTTTTATTTCGTTTTGAACAACGAAATAAGGCCAAATTTGAAATTTGGTGTTATTTCATTTGGTACTATTTCACGTCACCAATTCAACGCTTGATATTTTTTCAGATATTTCAATCGTAGGTGGGAAGTTACTTCACACAATTTTCTGATGAAATTATTTCCCGCCTTCAGTGGGAAATAACTTCACCAAAAAAAAGTGAAATTAATTCCCACTAGTGGTGAAGTTAGTTCCCATGTGAAGGTAGTTCCCGTGAAGTTAATTCCCTGCACCCTTAAAACTTACATATTTTTGTTTTGATTTACAATTCAACGCTTGATATTTTTTCAGATATTTCAATCGTAGGTGGGAAGTTACTTCACATAATTTTCTGATGAAATTATCTCCCGCCTTCAGTGGGAGATAACTTCACAAAAAAAAAATTAAATTAATTCCCACTAGTGGTGAAGTTAATTCCTATGTGAAGGTAGTTCCCGTGAAGTTAATTCCCTGCACCCCTGTGCCACCTAAAGTTTTTTTACGGTACTGGCTCTTACGAGGAATTGAAAAATCCTCCAAGAGTAATTCTTGTCAGAAAAAATTCTTTCTAAAATAAGTCGTTTGGATTTGGCATAAAAGCTGTAAAACTGTAGGTAGCCTCCATCCCTGACATTATTCGCACACAGGAATGGTTGAGAGTTGTAAGTCACTTGGCCCTGGTTCTCTACGAGCTGTTGTGTCACCTAATGTCAAAATTACAAATACAACAATGTAAAAAAATAAGTTTTGGAGTATGATACGTACGAAGGACTAGGATCTTGATATAGGGGACCTTTTGGTCTTAGTTTTAGTTTTTCGATAAATCAGTAGTCGACTTTGGCGTATACTTGCTATAGATGATTATTTTGTTCTATTGAATAAATTATTAATAAAGCAAGCATTTTCATAAATAAATATAGCCCAATTTAAAAAATCGACCTTCCAAACCAATGCTAACATTTAAAACAAAAACAAATCCAGTTGTATCAAAAGCTCCCGAATTGCTTTCTATCAATCCAACAATAGCACCAAAGTCACAAGCTCTCAACCGTTATCGACTGATGATGGTAGCTGCTGTAATGTTCGACGTTACTTAACGACGATGCTGTTCAATGGAAGTGATGAGGTTTGTGACTGTTGCCATGTCATTTATGCGCTCCCTCTGGCCTAGCCGGATGATGTGCGAACTGCGATTATCTTTCTTAAGCGCCACAATAATATTATTAAATGTCCATTTGATCGTGTGCGCGCACATTTCTGCAACTGCTTCTACTGGAATGGAGACTTCCTGCTTTTTCTTGTTTTTTTGTTTTGTTAAGGTCTAATAGGCGACGACCGCGACGTTGACGGGAAAGACGATGACGAAGACGACTACAACGACGACGACAACGCGAAGACACTTGCCTGAACAAGTCCAACGAATTGGCGATTACCACACGTTGTAGTCTTCGTCGTCTTCGTTCAATACGGTGTCGCCAGTGTTTTTGTAGTTTGTTGAATTTTTTCGTCTAGTACAAATCAGTCAATTCTAGTGATGATGGTTCAGAGAGTTTTCTTCAAGCTGAATCTATGCTAGCTATAGCTGCTCTAGACAAGATGCATTGCTCCCTAGCGCCACACAGATGGGCATACGAAGAAATTAAATTGATTCATAAACATTGCTGCTCCTTATGATCATCTCCATCAACCATCAGCAACGGTTGGCTAAAAGTGGACTTCAAAACTAGACAAACTAGGTACATACAAATCGAATGGCATAATGAGATTTTATGCACTGGGACAGGTTTTGTTTTCCCTGTCGCGCAGGTTTATTGGCGGCGGCGGCGGCGGTGGCGTTGTCTGCGCTACATACAAAGCTGCAATCCTTGGGATTTTCCAATGAAAAAATAATTTTATGAAATTAAAAATGTCAACATATTTTCAAAGGATTTGTATGTTCAACTACAAATATTGTCACAAACACATAACCATACACATTACACACACGTGTAAACGTAAATACATCATGAATATCGATTTCGATTGTTATGTGGTAGGTTTTATTTTTTAATGTTTAAGACGCGACTTTTTCCGGCCCTTGGAACGGATGCAAGTTGTTCCATAGCATGGTGTGGTGGTGTTGATTCGATTTCATTATCGGTTCGGCGGTTTTTCTTGCGACCGACTTCTTGGGACATCGCACTGAACGACTGATGACAGGAGTCCTTTACTTCTTGGGGCATTCTTGTAGGTAGGTAGAGATACATTGTACACTATGAACAGATGCGTACATGATGTGCACGTAATTTTTAACTGGTTTAACAGAGTGGTGCGCATATACCGCAATATACTGCACTGCCCCTTGCCATACCATCAACGCTAAAGCTTTAAACCAAGTTTGATTTCATTTTATAATGAATGGACGGATGCCTAATGAATAATGTATATATCTTTGAGATTGTTTTCTTTTCGTGTTTATTTGACTATTTCCAACGTCTTGAATCGGTGTCGGTAAGTGTACAGATGCTAAAAATGTCCGACTTGGTTCGGACTACTAAAGCAGTTAGTTACAAAAATGCCAGAGATAATTATGCGTGCCGATCGATGAGGAGATGGAATCTGGGCATTGGAGCTCGTGCGAGCCAGGTAATTAAATAAATTGTGCCTCTGTGACATGAAAACTTAAAGGGAATATTTTTAGTTTTTCTTATTTTTGTTTTTATGCATTTTTTACTTTATTTTGTTGATGTTTTGTAAAAATTGTAGGTTTGTAATTTTATTACGAAATGATTTAAAACTGATTTTTAAGACAGTTTTGATTGGAATGCAATGTTTTCCGTTTTTAAATACCATAACATTATATACATATGTACATACTTATGATTTGTGTGTATATTTCAGTTTTAATTTTAGAAAAACTTTGAATTTATCTAGAATAATCGAAAGTTCTTTAACAACTGACACTTAATTCAGTAATAAAATTAATGTTTAAATATAGCCGGTTCACGAATTGTTGCACTACAAGTTCAGATATCTAAGGCGAAGTTGATAAAATGTTTTCAAAAATGGTAGAAATGACAATAAAAATGTATTGATGATCTTGGAGAACATGTTGCTAAAAAAGAAAACATTACATGTGAAATATTATTGCATCAAGTATAATTTGGTATTGTTATGACCTTTTCAGAATTAAAGATCAATCTTATAATAAATGTATTAAGAAATATTAGTTATTTTTATTTGATCTCTCAGTTTTCGAATGAATCTTAAAATTAAAATTATATATGACAAACTCAGCTTATATATATAAAAAAATAAAAAGTATTATTGAATCAAAGTAAATTTAAAACAGGTACTCTTACAACTCGGCCATCCTGACCATTTTGATCGACTCGATCAAGTTGTAAATGTTAGAATTTTACAATCAAATTTAAAATTTATTTAAAAAAATTAAATAAAAACAAAAAAATAAAATTATTTTAAAAGAATGTGATATACCTAATCTAAATGTAATACCTTACTCAACTAGAATTCAAACTATGTGAATCCCTTCATTCAACCCAGGAACGTATACGTGAGGCTTCAATTACACCGTCATAAGAAATTTAAGTTAACTGACAATTTTCAATATCTCTGATTACGTATCGATCATTTGGGAGGGCTTTATGCACTTTGTATGGACCGCGGAATTTAGGGATACATTTCTTATTACTACCAGCTGTTGTATCAATGTTTCGAATCATTACAAAATCTCCTTCTGAAAATGTTACGTGTGGTTTATGCACATTTGCATAGTATTCAGACACTTTTTGTTGATGCAACTCTATACTATCGCAAGCTTTCTTTCGTAATGCAGCTAAGTCATGTTCAGAAGTCAAACATAGTTTTTCGTCTAAATATTCAGAAAGTGTGTCAACATCACTTCCACGTTGGTTTACACCATGTAATAATTGACAAGGGGAAACACTAGGAGTAGAATGAATAGAGTTATTAAGAGCGTATTCAACTCTTATCAAAAGTTTTGACCAATCGAAATGTTCAATTGGTTCAGTAATTTTAGCTAACACAGACTTAAGAATGCGGTTAACACGCTCAACCTGACCATTAGCTTGAGGTGAGGCTGTGACTATTTTAACATGTTCAACATTGTTTTGAAGTAAATATGAACCAAATTCAATTGATGAAAAACATGAACCACGATCACTAATAACTCGACGAGGTCGACTACAATATTCGAAATACTTATCTTGACAAGCACATACTTCTTTAGTACTTGTTGAATTTACTGCATATAATTTTACATGTTTTGTAAAAGCATCTACAATGACAAAAATGTGTTTTCTTTTAGAAATAATTGACGGGAGAGGTCCAAAATGATCAACATGAATGGTATCGAATGGTATAGGCTTTTTTAGAATTTGGTGAAGAGTGCGATTGGAAGAATATGTTGGCATAGAAAACGTTATACACTGAACACAATTTTTTACATACTTTTCAATTTTTTTCTTTCATTTTTGGAAACCAGTAGTGTAATTTAATTTAGCCTAGACATTTCGAAACACCCATATGACAAAGTTTTTCATGAGACAACCTTATAATTTGTGATTCTATTTCTTTCGGGACATATAACAATAAACTTCCACTATCCAACTTTCGGTAAACTAAGCCATCATCAAGAACAAATTTTGGAACTTCTTCATCGTCTCTGTTTTGAGTTATATGCAATTGCATGTCTATATCATCCGGATTAATTACTGAAATAACTTGTTTAAGTTTTTTTGGAAGTTTGAACACAAGCTGAAGGATAGCGACTCAAAGCATCAACATGACCCATTAAAAGGCCACTTCTGTGTTGAATATTGTAATCATAGTTCTCAAGTTCAAGTGCCCAAGGAGCTATTCGAGCATTAACACTTTTACGGTTCAATGTCATCGTAAGAGAGTTACAGTCCGTTATAGTCTTAAATGGAATACCCTCTAAATACAGACAAAACTTTCGTAACGAATATATTATTGCTAGGGTTTCCAATTCAAAACTGTGAAATCGAGACTCAGAAGCAGTTGTACGTTATGAAAAATATGCAACTGGATGAAATTTGTTATCATCTTGTTTTTGCATAAGTATTCCCCAAAAACCATCAGCACTTGCATCACAATGCAATTCTGTATCGCGTATGCCAAAACCGGTTACGTTATTAACTTATCCCTAAAATTAGAAAATGCTGAAAGGCATAAATCATCGAAAACAAATTTAACACCTGGTTTTAAAAGATTCCGTCATGGCATAGCGATATGTGAAAACGACGGGACAAACCGGCGAAAATATGAAAATAAACCTAAACATTTTTGGACTTGATCTAAAGTTTTCGGAATGGGAAGATGCTTTATATTTTCACTATGTCTATTATTGGAACGAACACACTTTTCATTGATGGAGTATCCCAAAAAATCTATTTAGGTTAGGTTAGGTTGAGGGGCTGACAGTTGATGTCTTTACTGTCACACTTACATAGATCAATACAGATCCATTGTGATACCTGTTAGTATTGTTACTCAAGTTAATAAGAAAAACCTATGTGTTCAATTAGTCAAGCCATTTAGAGGCTTTGACGAAGTTCAAAATGTAAGTACCTAGCGTACTAGAGAGTTCTTCTAAATCCCCGAAAGAAATAGTTGCCAAGCAGTTTCTTCCTCTGATGGGAGAGTGCAGGACAGTGACACAGAAAGTGCGAAGTTTCTTCATGCACCTCCTCGTCACCGCATCCTCTGCATAGATCATCTGAACTGATTCTCATCTTTTTCATATGATACTCGTAACCTAACAGATTATGTCCGGTGATTATGCTTACAAGAGATCGAAGTGATCCCTTGTGTAGCTGCATTATTCTTTCCGTTATTTGTTTGTTAAAACAGGCCCAGATCTTTCTTGTAGTGCCACAGGTGTCAAGAAGGTTCAACCTTTCATCGGCCTTGATAGTTATTCTTTTTGAGTTTTCCTGTTTTAAATAACAGGTAGGGGTGCTAA
The DNA here is from genome assembly GCA_920104205.1 of Eupeodes latifasciatus. NCBI lineage: Eukaryota > Metazoa > Arthropoda > Insecta > Diptera > Syrphidae > Eupeodes > Eupeodes latifasciatus. Next base: position 174,279,498 of record OV049924.1, on the reverse strand, counting down.
CTAGCTGAGCTTGGCTTACGTCAAGCATTGACCCTAATATTGCTAATTCATCGGCTTTCTCGTTGCCTAGTACATCGCTGTGGCCTGGGACCCAGCAGAGTCTAATGTTGTGCTGTGCGCCAAGAACCTTAAGCTCTTCGCGGCAGCATCAAACAAGCTTTGATTTTACCTCAGTTGCAGTAATCGCTTTTATTGCCGCTTGGCTGTCAATGTGAAAGGTGATATCAGCTCGTGGTATCGCCATCATTGATACCTTTTTAGCAGCTGTTGTCACTGCCAGGACCTCCGCTTGGAAGACGCTACTGTAGTTTGGAAGCCTAAGCGAGGCGGTTAACTTGAGAGATTCAGAATAGAAGCCTGCTCCTACACCAGTGTCCATTTTAGAGCCATCAGTATAGATAGCTATTGACGACTCACTGGAGTATGGTATATTATCTATCCATTCCTCTCTGCTTGGGATGGCAGCTTGGAATGGTTTATGAAAATCAAGTTCGGGTATTTTATAGTCTGTTGTAGTACGAGTAGATAGATAGATAGATTCATTTATTAAACAGTTTTTAGATATTTTACATGATCGTGTTACAATGCTTTAAATGAAAAAGAGATGACAATGGCCAAAATAGCCGTCTGCCAGAGTGAGTAACATATACATATAATATTTTAAGTGATTTAATTATATTCTGAAATAATTAGTTTTCGGTAGCGCAAAGCTGCTTCACAGTATTTATAAATAACGTCCCAATTCGGACCATTAAGTAATTTTTTAAGTTCTTCTAAGGTTAATGTTGGTTTTTCAAAATACTGGATCCTCCAGTTTCTCAATATTGGGCAAATACCTATGAAATGAAACGTGTCCTCTCTAGCATGTTGGTTACAAAGTGTGCAGCAGTTGGTTTCGGCGCTGTTAAAAGATGTTCCATTCAGGTTAAGGAGTTCTCCTCTTGATCGAAATAACAAAGATATTTTTCTGCAACTATTTGTATCGGTGAAATAATTATTTTCGTTGAGATTATAGACTAATGATGGGTATATAAGGCGATTTTCTGATTCATTTGCTTTTTTCATATAGTTTTCTCTGTGTTTTATATCTTTTTCTCTTATTATTGCATACATTTGATTTTTTAGTTATGTAGTACGAGTACTATGACCCATAACTTTAAGAAGGATCTGGGTATGTCCTATGGAACTGTTTATCCAGACTTTAGTTTAACTAAGTCTCAGGGCACTTTTGGCCGCCGATTCTTGAACAAGGAGGTCTAGGGGAATAAGATTGAGTATAACTTCCAGTCCCGCAGATGGAGTGGATCTCATTACTCCCGTAATGCCAGTGCACGCAAGTCTTTGAACTTTTGTTTGAAAGTTTTCAGGTTCGTGCTCTTTTCTAAAGCTTTCCACCATACCAAATTACCATAGGTTAGTATTGGTCTAATTATTTCCGAATACATCCATCTGATAATTTTAGGGTTTGGTCCCCAGGTTTTCCCGAAAATTCTATTGCAGGAGTAAAATGCAATCGATGCCTTTTTGAATCTATCTTTGGTGTTCAGGCCCCAGTTTAGTTTTTTATCTAGGATCACACCGAGATACTTTGCGTGATCAGAGGAATTGATGATAATTGATGATAATTAGTAGAATTATCCACACGAAGAAACAATTCAGCAGCAGAATCCGTTTTCATCAAACGTCGGATTGACTTAAGGCGGTAAACATCGTCACCATTTACCGAATCACAAGCTCGTTCGAAATTTTCTAGCCATTTACGGGCATCACAAGCTTCATCACCAGCAAATGGAGTGATATAATGTTGGATATCTTCGAATTTTGCGTTAGCCAAAACATTCGGAGTGGAAGCCAGTTCTTGTTGCAATTGTTTCAACCGATAGCGTTTTTCCAAAACTCTAAGCTGTGCATCAATATCAGCTCTTTCTTCTCCTAAAGATGCAAACCGATTTATGGGAGTATTTTTTGAAACTTGATCATTGTTTTGAAGTTCTCGCTGAAGGATTGAACGATCAAATACATCTTATTCATTATTTTCGGAATTATCTGAATAATCATTTTGGACGGAATTGTTATCGCTTTGATTTAACTCCCTGAATTTTTCATTGTACAGCTTCCGCACTTGCGTCAATGTAGCTGTTGTTGAAAAATCAACGTTTTGCTCTTGGATTTCAGATTTGTTCATTATTAGAATTCTTTATAATATAGGAAAAATATTAATCAACAATTTTCGGAACTATCCCACTTCTGAAGTTGTTATGGCCTTTTCAGATTTAAAGATCAATCTTATAATAAATGTATTAAGAAATATTAGTTATTTTTATTTGATCTCTCAGTTTTCGAATGAATCTTAAAATTAAAATTATATATGACAAACTCAGCTTATATATAAAAAAAATAAAAAGTATTATTGAATCAAAGTAAATTTAAAACAGGAACTCTTACAGTATAATTACTTAAATTTTAGTGTAAAATTTAGAAAACTGAAGATTATTTTAAGATTTTTGTGTATTTGGCAAAATATACTGGTGTAAAAATTAAACTAGTACCAACTGGTTTTCCCTGTAAAACTTTAATTTTTTTTTTCAAATTGGGTGCAAAAAATAAGCCGTTTAGCAGCTGTTTTTTCAATTTTCAAATCAATCAACATGACTTAATTTTTACACCAAATTTTGTAGATAAAATACACTATTTCAAATGAGCAACCGTTATTCGGTGTAAGATTTTAATCTTGTTACATGTTCATAATGACGTTCTGAAATTTGGATCTAAATAAATTAGGTGGCGCAACAGTCCGTAGAGAACCAGGGCCTAGTGACTTACAACTCTCAACCATTCCTGTGTGCGAGTAATTGCAGGAATGGAGGGGACCTACAGTTTTATGCCCAATCCGAACGGCTAATTTGAGAAAGCACTTTTTCATGACAAGCATTACTCTTGGAGAATTTGTAAATTCCTCGCAAGAGGCAGTACCCGTGAAAACTTTTTTTTTTTAAATTAAATTTGGATCGTTCAGAAATATTTCTGCATATCCATCTGAGAGTACGTTTTATTGGTTGAAATGCTTTTTGAAGAATGGTTCCAGACACTTAAGTCAAGTGCCCAAACGCAAATGAAAACAAATAAATTGAATTCTCAGCCTTCAAAAGCGACCATGTATCCTGCTTTAAGTAAAAAATAAAATGAAAGCTCTAAAATGTATGGAAGAGTCAAGTTATATATGTACATACATACACTGCGGGTCATAAGGTTAGAAGCAGGCATTTTCGAAAAGTAAAATTGATATATCTACTGCTACATGATGAATTAGAAAAAAACAACTATGGTAAATGAGGGACTATTTTGTTGACAACAAAATATAAAATTTGGGTATAGGAGAGATTTTGGCTTAAGACAATTTTATGACAAATTGTTAATTGAGTCAAGAATATGCGTAAATAAATCGGGTCATTAGATTAGAAGCAGTGAATAAATCAACGTTGTTTTGTGAAGTGCATATATTATTTTTCGGAAAAACGATAAAATTTATAAATTAATTCTTTTTGATTGAGTGTAAACAGAAATGGGCAACAAATAATGTTTGACAGTGAAGGAAAGGGCAAGAATAGATGTCTATTGCTCTAAAGGTCTTTAATGCTTTGCTTTAGCTCAAAAAAAAAAAACGAAGTGATCATTGTGTCAGCAATTATTTAAACAACCATCGTCTTACTCGAAAAATTATAAAAAAAAACATTTCCTTTGCCTTAAGACTTCGCAAAACGCGAAGTATCCTTAGAATAGCGTCAAATTTAGCTTTATCGGCAGCTAAAACTAGGGAGAAAGCTAGTGTAAAGGCCAGCTTATCCACTGTTAAATGCACTATTCGCCATGCTAAATACTTAAAGCGCCTGAAGCTTTAGAAAAAAACACCACTTAATGTCGCAAGGAAGAAGCAACGCTTGTGTTTCGAGAAAGATCAAATGAGCTGGGATGTGCAAAATGGAATGACCGCAAATGATTGGCGGAAGGTTATTTTTTTTCCGATGAAAAATTTAACCTAGATGGGCCAGATAGTTATAATTATTATTTCCATCACCTGAGGAGAGAGTAGTGATTTTTAAACCGTCACCATAGCAAAGAAGGAGGCGTTATCGTCTGGGGCTCAATTTTATTGTATGGCGCTATAGACTTGGTAGTCCAAGATACCAAATGACAGGAAAAACGTACAAAGCCTTGCTGGAATCAGTATTCTCCAATATTAGTGAGCTTTTTGGACCAATTCCATGGATTGTTCAGCAGGAAAACGCTCCCATACACACACCCCAAGAGGTAAAATCCCTTATTGCGAACCAAAACTTCCACATGCTGCCTTGGCCACCATATTCCACGGACCTTAACATAATTTAAAATGTGCGGGGCTAGCTTACATGTTAGGTACATGAAGAAGCAAAACGATGACAAGGGAGCGCTAATTCATGGTATCAAATTGGCCTGGAGTGAGATTTCTCTGGTCTACTTGAAATCTCATTATACATCCTTAAAAGATAGATTTTTTGAAGTTATTATAAAGGCTGGTGTGGTGGTAGCACACATTATAAAAAACCTAATGAAAGCTAAAAAACATAACAAAATACAAGGACTTGCATTTTATTTCCATTTATTTGATGTGCTTCTAATCTTATGACCCGATTTATTTTCGCATATTCTTCACTCAATTAACAATTTGCCATGAAAGTTCCGTAACCTAAATCTCTCCTTTACCCAAGTTTTATATTTTGTTGTTAACAAAATGATCCCTCATTTACCATAGTTGTTTTTTTCTAATCCATCATGTAACGGGAGAAATATCGATTTTACTTCTCGAAAATGCCTGCTTCTAACCTTATGACCGGGAGTGTATATTGATTGAAAGATTTAATTTTTATTTTATAATTGTTAAATTTTGTTTTTGAAAAAATGTTTTCATATTTCCAAATAAAAACGTATTACCACACAATAAATATTAATTCATCGCAATATTTTTCTAAATACAAGTATTCTTTTTAAATTACACCGTATTATCGTATTATCATACAAACAGCTGAAGAAAGCAGCCGGGAGAGTACGATAACTTTGGCGACAAGATTTACCAACGTTTTTGGTCGAGGAGCTTAATTCAAACATTTTTTTACAATCGGAGGGGGTATCTCCCTCGGTTAGGTGGCAGGGGCATTTTATAAAAATGTACCTAAAATCTTAAGAAATATTTTAAAAACAATAACAACATTTATAGTTATAAATTATCAGCCCTATTCTGCTATTCATGTGGACCCTATATTCGATTCCTGTTCTCACTGCCTTTGCATTCTGCTATCCATCGGGTGAGCTACATTACCCCAAACCAATTTAACATTCACGTAAATAGCTGTTCATGTGACAATCTTGAGAATGTTGGATAAATGTTTTGATTCACAAAAAAATTAAGTTCAATCAATCCACCTAAACACAATTAATTGTTTAATTTGTGTAATTTATGGAAATGGACAGAATTGGACTTTTAATTCCAATTGTAAGCAGAGGAATAAGAGTATCCTCAAACAGAGAGACTCGGAGAAATGTTAGAAAGTAAAAAAAAAAAAATATTATGGAACTACCGGATGAATATTTTTGCAATATCTGTATTTAATTTCATTACAATGAATGAAAGCGTTCACGTGAATAGAAAAATACCGCTCAGTATTACTGACGTTACCGACATACACAGATTCACTTCGAATTTTACGCTTTATAATGAATTTTAAATAAAATCAAAATTTATGAAGGAAAAGTTGAAAAAATCACTTTGAATATTATTTTTTTTCATGATTATAAACACCAATTCTGAAGTAATTATTTATCAAATACCGAAAACTATTTGTCTCTGTGTTTTCTAGTGTTGTTGAGATAATTGAAAAATAGTAAAACTATACTTCTTCTTTAAACCTAAATGTTTCTTTAATTTTAATAAAATTTGCACCAGAAGCACGTGGGTTACAGGGGGGAAGGATGCCCCCTCCTTAGGCATCTTACTGTTCGCATCCTAAATTTCATAAACTTATACCTTTGTGATTTTAATACAGTTAATGCGGTTATTAAGTTCTTCTTTTTTCTAAACGCATAAAGCTCCTATTTGTATCAAGATTTCCTCCTCTGAGTAAAAGATTTTTTATTTTTGGGTTTAGATATTGTTAACTTCTTTTTTAAGAGTTTTTTTGGTATTTACTTTCAGGATTAATTTTAATGATAAGTTCATCTTTTTGAGTCAAGTAAAGCAATTAATTTAGCGTAACCCAGAATACACCACTAGTAGGTAGAATTGAAATGCATTCCGCATCACTTTCAGTCAGTTTTTAAGTAATGAATGTGGACTGTTTGCGACATAAAATCGTTTTTTTTTGATTTTCAAGATCGTTTATTGTGTTAGACGTATCGGTTTTTCAATACCTATGTATGTCGTGCGCTTATTCGGCACACATACGACTGGTGTTGTTTTGGCCAAGTACCTAACTGTATATTTAGTAAAAAGAGATCGAATTATATGTACATTGTACATACGTTTCTAATTTGATAAATAATTAGAATAATCAGAATAGCTTTCTACATCAATTATTTCTGTATTGATAATTACAATTTTAAATTAAGACTGAAGTCAATTATTTCAAAAACAAAAATTAATTGAAACAACTTTATTTAAATTTTTTTATAAAGTCTAGAATTTCCTATTGAAAATTTCTTATTTCTAACTATAAGTGTTGCAGTTGTTTTTAAATATTTTTTTTTAAAGATTTTAAGCCTAAACGAGGGGAGATAGATCCCCCCTCCACGATAGTAAAAAATTGTTGTATTAATATTAAGCTCCTCTACCAAAAACCGGCATTACATCTTGTCGCCAAAGTTCTCGTTCTCATGCCCAGCAGCCAAACGCCCAAACCGAAGCTTAACTACATAATATAAAGAAATTTTCATGTCTACTTAACGTAGGAAGGAAGCAAGGATTTTAGTTTTCATTGAAAAGAAATAACTCAATATCTTACAAAAAAACATTAAACAATATCAGCTCTTATTCAGTACCCATTCTATAGGAGTACGCACTAAGGCCAATATTTTCAAACATCTTTATGTATGATTTAATAAAATATTTGAATACTTTACCGAATCCTTAATCCAATATTTTCCCATAGTTCAAAGAACAACATCAATTAACCATCCACTTAAATAAAAAACCACACAAGAATTAGGCCACACACTTTATATATGTACATACATAGGTACCTTACTCAAACCAAGCTCTCAAGTTTCTTGGTAACATTTTTATGGAAAAAAGTTGCCTCGTGCAACATCGCATATATTTGTAGAACCGCACGAAAGTGATCCATACAATAACCAAAAAACACCATCATCAATCCCCCAACATCATTGCAATCTTCTTACCTCTCAGTTTATTTTTTAATTCAGGTGATGTAAACAAACAGGTGAAATGATTTTTCACCGTGCACACCTAACCACACATCAGTGTATAACATACCCGCACATTTTTCATTTTGCAACAAAAATGAGAAGATTTTTGTCCCTTCGTATATCTTGATCTTGTCTGTTGCTGGAAGTTGGTATCTTGTGTAGTTTGGTTGTTCATCCGAAGTTTCTTAAAAAACAAAATTAGGAACACATTTAAATTAAAAAAAAAAAAAACACAAAAAAACATTGATCAATATTTTCGTGGACAGTTGAAGTTTTCTTTTTGTCAATTTCAATTTTTGAGGTTCATTCTTTGAAGTAAAACATCAAATATCAGGTGTATACTATTTTTATTTTATTTGTTAAATGTCTTATAAAAACGTCTTCTTGAGAGAGAAGGAAGTCTTAGCTACACTCGTGTGCAAAATTAATAGAAGTGGTTACCATACATTTAATACAATTGCACAAACGGATGGATAACACTGGTCGACAAGGTATTCTTACTGGCGTTAAAATTGCACTTGGGTTTGGGTGTCCTTAATTCAAATCCGACTTTAAAATTGTATCACGTCAGGTTTTTGAGATATCACTTTTTAAAATTCGAAAAACCACGTATGCAAGGATTTTTGAGGATATCTAAATTTTATGAAGTAGCTTTTTTTTTAATAAAGTCCTTCATGGTTTTCCAAATCTATAATCTTTTTCTTCAATAACCATATTTATATTATTTCATATAATATTCGAAGAAAACTTAAAAAATTGTTAGATTTCACCAGTCCTACAAAAATCTAAAAGAAACTCTAAAAAATGTTTGCTTTAATGGTTTTTTAACAGAAAAAGGTAAAACGGTTTGAAAATAAGTTTTGTTATTGCACCGAATCTCTGGTCTAAACAATTCTATTGTATCAAGTTTTTGAAATATATTAAAATATATAAATATAATGTTCAGAACTGGTATTTTTAAAACCTGAGCAAATAGTTAAAACAAGAGTTTGTATTCGAAATCAGCTATTAACTATTAACTATTAAAGTATCAAATTCAAGTTTTTCTCGAAACTTTAACTATTTAGAATTTCTAGAAACTAAGCAAGATACTAAAATGCTTTAAATTGTATCTAAAAGAGAAAAATGTGTACTTTTTAAAATCATCATACAATTTATTGTCAAGAGATATTTTGAATTTTTACTTAACCTTAAAAACCATGTTTTTGGTTGTTTTTAGCATTTTTAAAGGGGCCATATTTTAAAAACCTTATGTGATAGAAAAAATTAAAGGCGAGATTCGAATTTAGGGCATCTTAATCGTTGAATATTAATATTAATATAAATTCGAATCTCGCCTTTAATTGGAACATTGTTTTGACATATTTGAAGCTTAAGTTTCTGAGTTTTGGCACAATAATTTTATACAGGAGCATCGTACAGGAAGTTGTACCTATTGGAAAATTTATTGAAACATTAAAATTTTATTTTATTTGCTTAGTTTAGAAATTCTACATATTTATGGGAAAGAATTCTTTTATAGAGGTTAATCTTATCAAGAGCAGTTGACATGTTTATTTTTGAAAATTTAATTTTTGTCTATTATAACACTACGATATCGACAATATTCGGACCATTCGAAGTTGCACATTGATTGAGATGAAACAAGATTTTCGATTGACATCTCGTTAACTAAATATCTCGAGTCTTCAAGGGGTTAACCTTAATCTTCCATTTGAAAAACTATTTTTCTTTTTTCTACACATCTTCAATACTTTTATTTGTACGTTATGTTTAATAGTTAGGTACAGAATTAATATCAGTTTTAGTCAAATGAATAATTATATACATTACTATCTATTATAATTAACATTTGAATAAGTTAGTGAAAAATCTTTTTTGGAGCTTTCAAATAATAATTTTTTGTTGGTCTCTGTTAAGTGTAAATGCCCAACTAGAATAGACTTAACCGAAAGTAAGCTTATGTCAAAACCGAACGAAAAGTTATCAGAAGTTATGGTTAAAACAAAAAGTAACCATAATATATTCAAGTAACTTAAGCAAATGCGTTTCAAATTTGACATTTGCTTAAGCTCGAGCCATTTAAATGGCTCTTGCGTAATTCCCTATCAATTTTCAACAATAAAAAAATACAAAAATGTGGAAATACATACCTTTGCGGTCTAGTGTCCATCAAAAATTGGTATATTGGCGTCATCAGTTAACAAGTGAGAAAACCTTGTTAATATTTCGAATGTAAAATTCAACAGTCCAATAATAAGTGCATTGTCTTCTACTTGTATGTATAAATAATATGTATTAAAAAACTTTCATGCACGCACTAACCATCATGCCACGTAGTACCCGTGGCATGATGGTTATAGTGAGTTGGACTGTCATGCCAGAGGTCTTGGGTTCAATCCCTGCCTATGCCATCTAAAGTTTTTTTCACGAGTACTGCCTCTTGCGAGAAATTGACAAATTCTCCAAGAGTAATTCTTGTCATGAAAAGTGCTTTCTCAAATTAGTCACTCGGATTTGGCTTAAAACTTTAGGTCCCCTCCATCCCTGACAACAGTACTCGCACTGTAGTTGTAAGTAATTAGGCCCTCAACGGACTGTTGCGTCAACCAATTTCTTTTTATTTATTAAAAAACTTTCCTTATTAGAAAAAGACATCAACTACGCAAATTCTCCCTACATTGCACTTGATTTGTTGTTCTATTTCTGCTTTTAAATAAATACTGAATTATTTAAAATGTTCTATGGTCTTCTTCCACGCTGATAAAACCACTACATAAGATTTTACTACTCTACAAGTTTCTTTCCGATTCCACGTAAAACATCATTTGTCCAGCTTATCTTTAAAAAAAAGGTGAATCCTTCTCTCCCTCTAACTATTGTCAAATTGCACTTATGTCCCCTCTTTCCAATTTCATGGAAACGCTGATCAATTTTGAGCTTCAGGTATCTTGAAGAACAAAAGCTTCTTAACGATCAGCAGTATGGCTTTTGTAGCACCAATTCCACTAGTTATCTCAGGTTTATCTTACCTAACAGATGAACAAATGTTTACATCGTTTTGGTGAAAGTAAGAGTATTGCACTTGATATTTCAAATGCATTTGATAGAGTTTTCTTTTTCGTTTCCGGCTGCTAGTAGCAGCACTTCAACTTCTCCTGAAGCATAGGGCGGCAACCAGTTCCCTCCATCTCTCTCTATTTCTAGCACGATACCTCAGCTGGGACTCAAACAACTTTAACTTGGTATGGAGCGCTATTTACCTGGAGTTCCACACTTTAGAAAGCATTCCGAATGCACTACGGGCTTTATTTATTCTATTGGTGACATCCAGTTCCGTTCCACCATCGAGTGCCACATAGCTTTCCAGATAGTTGAACTGGGTGAATTTTTCTACTGCCACTTGTCTCACAATAACCTGTTGTTGTTGGTTTCGGCTGGTGTGCATTAACTTAGTCTTACTGGCATTAATCCTTAAACCATCCACCTCCCCATTTTGTTGAAGAGAATGGCACATTTGGCTGAGGTCTCCATTTCTGTTTGCCGCATTAAGCATATGTCGTCAGCATAGTCCAAATGGCATAATGTTTCCTTCCGGCGCCATTGGATACCCAGTCTCTCGTGTTCACCCACCGTAGCAGTCATAACATCATCAATAGCAAGCAAGAACAGAATCGGTGACAATACATCACCCTGTCTTACACCCTGTCGCACTTCAAATGCATCGGAAAGCTGTCCATTGTGCAAAACGAAACACCTTGCGTTGTTGTAAGACTCTTACTATAGCAACAATTTTATCAGGAATGCCTCTAGCAACAAGCGATCTCCAGATAACATCACGACTAACGCGATCGAAGGCCTTTTCAAAATCGACGAACATGAGGTAAAGCGGCGATTGGTACTCCGGCGATTGTTCAAGAATAATTCGCAAGGTGTTAATGTGGTCGACACATGATCGACCACTGCGAAATCCCACTTGATGCATCTTGAGCGTAGACTCGATCTTAGATTTTATCCTCTCGAGAATGATGGTTGCCATTAACTTTGGAAATACGGACAGAATGGTGATTCTACGCCAGTTATTGCAGTTCTTAAGATCACTTTTTTTTGGTAGCTTGACGATTACCCCGTCCTTCCATTCCCTGGGAAAGGTTTCGGTTTCCTAAACAGACTTAACAAGTGGCAACAAGATACTGGCAGCCAAGTCGGGGTCCACTTTGAGGAATTCGGCAGGTATGCCATCCAGCCCAGCTGCTTTGTTGTTCTTTAAAAGATGTATCGCGATTCTTATTTCCGTGCATGTCGGGGGGTCAATATTAATGCTTTTGGTAGATCTACGTATGTCCGGCAGTTGATGATTTGCATTAGCGTTTGCATTTGCAATCTGGTCATCGTTCAGCAATGTACAGAAGTGCTCCTTCCATCTCTGCAATCGATCTTCCATTGACACTAAAAGACTACCGTTCGTGTCACGAACAGGATGGTTGACAATATTTTGTTGGCCTACAAGATCTTTAGTGATTTTGTACAGCATCCTCGCGTTACCTCTTCTTGCAGCTTCCTCAGCGCTTTCTGTCAATTTGTCTAATCTGGCCCTCCTATCTCGTCTCACACACCTCTGCACTACCTTTTGAGCTGTTCTATACTCACTTCGCAAAACCGTTTTCCGATGAGCATCAGTTTCATTATTTATATTTATTTTGAGTGCTCTGCGGTGTGTAATTTTGTCCCAGGTGCCTTGGGATATCCACAAATCCTTATCTCTAGATTGCCTCAGTACCATTTCAGATCCAGCTTCAATAAAAACTCTTTTTACCGTGCCCCACAACGTCTCAATGGGAACATTTGCGTTTAAACCCTCATTTGACGACTTGTCGTTAAGAGTGTTTGCAAAATCACGACAAGTACTTGGGTCACTAAAAGCGATTGTAGTGAATTTTTGTCTGGTTACCGTGTCTGTACGTCTCCGTATAGCAGCTGTTCGCAGTCGAATTGTCGCTAATAGCAGATGATGGTCACTTCCTGCATCTGTACGTCTCCTCACATCGCAAAGTGATTTCCTCCATCGTTATTGTATTATAAAATGGTCGATTTGGTTTTCTGTTCGACCATCAGGGTATACCCAGGTAACTTTGTGGCAGGTCTTATGTGGGAAAAGGGTTCCACCTACCACCAGCTGACGGGCATTACAAAAGTCGACAAGCATATCACCATTGTCATTTCGTTGACTTATGTATGCCTTGTCTACCCATAACTCGCTCAAGCCCTGTGTTATCCGAGCCAGCTTTGGCATTGAGGTCCCCCATGATGATAGTTATGTCACCCTTTGGAACTCTGCTGTAGACCGAGTTCAGTTGAGCGTAGAATGAGCTTTTGTTCTCTTCTGCTGCATCATTCGTCGGAGTGTAACACTGGATGATGGTGATTTTGCGAATTCTGGACTTAAATGTTGCTGTCATTATCCTAGCCGAAACTGGTTCCCAGGAAATTAAGCTTTTTTTAGCCTTATTATTCAGCATTATGCCAACACCATTCAGTCTTTGCCCGCTACCTGTCTAATCCTCCCTAGAATACAGTATCCACGTCCGATTTGTTGCTGATCCGTGCTCTCATTTTCCCCTCCACTTCGTTTCACTCAGCCCAAGAACACTTAAGTTGTGTATTTTCATTTCACGTTCCACCTGTTCATAAATGCCCTGTCCATACAGAGACCGAACGTTCCATGCTCCGACTCTTGTGTTTTTTCATTAGTCGAAAGTATTGTCCCTGGTTCTATTTGTGAGATTTCGGTTTCTAGTTGCCAATTCAATATTAATAGCATCACGATTGCCATTGTTGTATGAAAAATGCCACACCCCCAAATCCGATGTGCGGTTTACTACAGCCGAAGGAACTGTAGAAGGATTTACCAATCGTTGGTTACCTCTTGGTTAATTATTACCATTTGTTGTCATGTTTCATAAAAGAATAAACTTCTCGCTCCACTAGTTGTTTTCCCGGATGTGGTTAATAACACTATCTGCATAATGTGTTAAATACATTATACACACAAGCCTTCGATTCGACAGGCTCACCCGCCTTTTGGATGGTCAAACACATACAATAAAACAAGGCTGCTCAATGTGGGAAAACAGAAGCCTTTTGTAGCCGCACAATATGGGTACAGACGCTACCTGCTGCTGCCGTTGGCCTTCTAGAAATAGGCTCATCAGCCACCAGTCTTACATGCCGTTGACCACTACTTGCAGTTCTTCCGCCTTTAGGGAGATTTTCTTCAACCCAAGGACAAGTCTGTGCCCATGCCAGCAATGCTGGGTTGTTTGCTTATACCGGCAGCCATTCGGTCCCCTTTATGTGCGTTAGCGCGACCCACTGTCGTCTACCACGTGGAGGTGCACATAGGGATGTTCCCTTCTCTTAGCCTAGGACCACCGCTGGTGGCGTTTCCTAGCGCTCTCCAGAACCCGTAGACTCCGTTTTGGCTCCGACACTCTTCATAATTTTTATAAATGATCTTTTGCCTGAAACTTCTAACCCACTTAATTGTTTCGATGATCCTTTTCTTTCGGATGTGGAGTACCAACGGCAGAGCGTATAACAGCGCATTATAAGCTATCAATGGGGAATCAAAAAATGTGTAGAATTTAATGTTTCGAAAACCACTACTACTATACTTGTCGCAACGGTGGCACTTGCATCAAGAAAATTGAACAGTTTTCAGTTTTAGGTATGTGCATTACAAACCATGCATGATGCATTGCTGCTAAGTGGTTATAGTTTCTCCGCCGCCGATTCAGGAGGTTTTGTACCCTTTCTGATCCGTCTATAATTTATAAAGTCTATATTCGTCCGAAACTCGAATACAATTAACATATTTGAGCAGGTGCTCAAGTTTCTTGAGTCGCTTGGATACAATTCAAAAGAGAACTCTTAAAATTATTGGCGAAAATCGTCTAACTGACACATTTGTATCTAGTAAATAAATAAATTAGGTGGCGCAACAGTCCGTTGAGAACTAGGGCCTAATGACTTACAACTCTCAACAATTCCTGTGTGCGAGTAATGTTGTCAGGAATGGAGGGGACCTACAGTTTTAAGCCGAATCCGAACGGCTAACTGGAGAAAGCACTTTTCATGACAAAAATTACTATTGGAGGATTTGTCTATTCCTCGCAAGAGGCAGTACCCATAAAAAGAACTTTAGATGGGACAGGCAGGAGACAGTCCTCCTATTTGTATCTAATACTCTAGTGAAATATCCAATTGCATTCCGCCAGTCAAAAAATTCAACGGTAATATCCGTTAAGTTTACCCTTGATCACGGTTTAGGACGTCCTATAAAGAACAGAGATTCTTTCTTTTATCCGTATACTCATTGCATTGTGCAGGTTTTAAACTTCTCTCTCGAAATAATGAAAAAGCATCTGAATTTTTCCGGAGTTCAGTAATTGTTCCTTATTCTCTCGGTCATCTTAGGATGAGATTTCAGAACTAAGACAGATCCTGCACATCATGGTTGTTCAATTGATGCAATTGATTGATGAAAACGTCAGTAATCATGGCACTATAGCGGTCACCATTTATTGTAACGTTCTAGACAGCATAGTTTCTATAAAAGTACGGACAAATAATTATTCCACCAATCTACAAAACACACCAAACAGTCAGTTTTAGTGGATACACGCTTGAGAATTATCATAACTACAAATACGGCAGTTGTATTTTTATTGACATGTCGATATAACCAAAAGTCAGCTTCATAGTTAAACAAAATTGGCTTAAGAAACCTATGTATGTATTTCGAACAGCACCATGATTTTCAAAATAAATTGGCACAATTTGGAAGCGTTGTTCAAGCGTCAAAATAAATAACTTTACAGCTGAAAAAATAACCGCCAGTTAATATAGTGTTACCAACTTAAAGTTCAATAACTCTAAAAAGAAAACACCCGTTATAATAATTTTAATTTTGAGGGAATAAATTAATTGATCAAGTGAACTATAACTTTTATGCGCGAGTGTTTTCTGAGTACTGTTTGTTTACCGATGATGGTGTGTTATGTTTTTAGGCTTTGATCTGATCCAGCGGTATCCATCTTCAAATTTTGGGAGGATACGCGTGTGCAGGTGTAATTTAATGTTTAAGTGAACGCTCTTCATCTCCTTTTGGCTTTCGAGTTCAGCAGGTCCCATGAAACTTCGAACATGGTTCTCGCAGTAAAAAACGAAACAGGTTATTTTTTGAATGAAATAAACTTTTTGGGGATACAATAATAAAAAATTGCACATCACATCAAGTAAGGTTAAGAGATATGTATCTTAGGTAGAAATAGTGGCAGGGACCTCTCTTCTATAGAGCGCTGATGGTAATAAGAAGGTTTTTGTTTTTTGATAAAAATTGATGTATGGAAGATGGAGGCGGTGCGTGGTGGCGGTGGAGGAGGAGAATGCCTGTCGTCCATTCGTTTTTGTGGTTCTTTGGTTGCTAATGCTTGTTGCTGCTACTTTCGTGCCACAATTCGGACTTATGTACGCAGTGGATTTAGGGTCTGCTTGCAGCAGGATGCAAGGTGTTTGGCGTTAGTCTTTTTCTTCTGTTTATTTTTCTTTTGTTTTATTTTTCGTGGTTAAAAGGTTTTTATTAATTTCTTTTGTATACCTATAGTTTTATTTTTTTTTGCTTACGGTTACGGCTTTTGAAATCCTTTAAATTAATTTTGTAATCATGACAATGATTTGCACGCAATAGGGCTTTTAAGAGATTGAACACTTATACTTTCGGATAGCTGTGGTCATTAAGAGGAAATTGAATTAATAAGAGGAAGTGAATTTGTGTTCTTATCTCTGGTTAACCATTTTTGGTATAAATTATAGAAAGATTATTTGGAAGGTGGAACAATATTCCACTACCTCTTTGAGAGATATCAGAAATGTTTTATTGAAACGTTTTTGACCATGTGAACAATTCAATTTATATAGACTGTATCAAAAAGTTTAAACTTAAGAAATCACTAAAAAGGTCATATTGACATGATATACATACATAAGCATTTAGATTCAATCGAAGTATGAATTATTTTAAATTTATTCACAATACCAGAGACAAAAATTAAAACAAGTTAGTTAAAATTGTTGACCAAAAACTGTGTTATTATGTTGGATGTTTATTCTAAATTTCAGGAATTAGATTTTTACTTTGAAGTACTTAACCCGGTTATAAGAAAATAACACATTTAATGAATTCTCCGTTTCCAACTCGAAACTGGTGTTTGAAAAAAAAACTTGTTTTTGAAATCCTAAATATGATTCTAACAGGCTCTTAAGAAGTCCTATGCTGCCTGCATTAAGCATTGAAAACCAGTGAAAACCCTGAAGTTCTGGGTTTCACACAGCCACCACAGTAAAACTCCTGGTTAGAGGACGAATGCCGGCAAGCACACGCAGCTCAGAAACAGGCATACAAAACGGCACTGCACAAAAGGACCATATGTGCTACGAGCAGAAGAGGAGCACCGGCTTCTTAGATGGAAAAAAGGGAGCATGAGAAGCGCGCGATCGATGAGTTAGAGGGATGTCACAACAGGAATGATGTTCGTAAATTTTATCAAAAGGTAAGAAACACCTCCCATTTTTGTAAGGACGATCAGGGGAACATCGTAGTAGAACCGCAGTCTATGTTAAGAATATGGAAAGACCGTTTCTCTAAATAATATAACGGCGATGACGAATCGAATTCCGCTGTAAGGCGACGCAGATAAACGATTCCGCCTACCCAACCTCGACGAAGTGAAGATAGCTAGGTATATCGAAACTGAAGAGCAACAAAGCTGCTGGAGCTGATGGCAGCGCTGCTGAGTTATTCAAGCAACAGGCTATGACTTGGTATGTAGTATGCACCAACTCATCTGCAAGCATGGCCGATGAGTGGAATCTCAGCAAGGGGACCCTCTGAATTTCCCCACCTACGGAGGCATCAATCCCCTGAAAGTTGCATGTGAACGTTTGAAGTCAACAACCAGATAGGTCCTTATCAGTGTGGCTTCAGACCAGGAAAGTGCACCATTGACCAAATATATACATTACGGTAGATCTTGGAAAACAACCAGGAACTTTAAATAGATTAAATCGATCTTTATCGATTTAAAGCCGCGTATGACAGCATCTATAGGGAAGAGCTCTACAGAGCAATATCTAGTTTTGACATCCCTGTCAAACTTATCCGTTTGTGCAGAATGACGATGGAGAATGCACGCTGCTCTCTCAAGGTCGGAAAAGATCTTACCGATGCATTTGATGTCAAAAAAAAGATTTAGACAAGTCGATGAACTGTCATGTGACTTCTTCAACATACGAGCATCTAAAATTACCATCTATAAGACACTCATCATCCCGGCCCGGTTCTCATTTATGACGCTGCGGCCTGGAACCTGTCAAAGAAAAATTAGACCGTCATAGGACGCTTCGAGAGAAAAATTCTTCGTCTGCATCGATGGAAAGTGGAGGTGAAGATACAAAGATGAACTGTAAGGGCTGTACAGTGACACCGACATAATTAAAAGAATAAAAGTCCAACGACTTAGATGGCTGGGTTATGTAGAGCGGTTGGACATCAACGCTCCAGCCCGGAAGAGGAAGACCGCGACACAGGTGAAACCGCGTAGGTGGCATGTTAAATTGGAGACGCTAGCTAGGGATCGAGCTGGCTAGAGATGCATGTTGGTTGAGGCCCCCACTTAACAAAAGTGAAATGAGGCAAATTCTTAAAATTTTGACTTATTTAACTTGCCTTTATTTCAGTATAATGCTTATGTGAACTTTCGGCGTCATTGAAAAAGCTTAAAACGTAATGTTGGGAACGAACTAACTATGTTCCAATAATTCAGGGAGATCCACCAGATACAAATGAAAGTGTATTTTGTTACCTAAAAATAAGTCTCAGGCCCCATAGATTCGCAGCAGTTGCAGTTCCGTTTATTTTATTAATAGTTTTTAGTTTCTGTTCTTAAATAAGCGTTTAAAAATTAATTATAGGATTACTAACTCTGTTCCTCATGGTTCATGGTCTTATAAAAACTATATATATTATGTACCCAAATGGAAATAACATCCTTAGTATCTTATTCCATCCGGTTTTTCTGTAGGAAACGATTTAAGCAACAATTTCATGCATCAGTGTGTAGATCTAAAAAATAGCTTCAAATCAAACAGATTTTTATTAAAGGCTAGCTACCTAAATTTTTAAAATTCTGTGAAAGAATCTTATATATGACTTTACAACAGACCTTGTAAAGAACATTCCTATATCCTAAATAATCTTACGATAAGTTACCTATGACTATAATAAATCATTCTTAATCAAACATTGGTGAGGATGATTCCATTGAATAAAATGGTTCTGATGAAGCATAAGACACCCCAAAGAAAGGACTTTTCTCATCTTTAGAATAGATGAATCAAATCTTGGAATTTTGCCACACTGGGGAGGACAAGCGAAGACAATCGTTATTGTTTTCGTGCCAAAGACACATTCGTGTTAAAGACATTTATTCATCAATCATTGTTAGTAATTGTTTTGCGCAACTGAAAATCAACAAAATGACAGTTGTTGTGTTGCTTTTGCGTGTGCGTCGAGATTTATTGGGGATTCTCTCTTCTGCAATAGATAAATAGTTATACAATTCATAGGCTATAAGGAATAGGCTCTTATAACAATCAACTATAGACTTAGTCTTAGCGAGTCTGGAAGTCATATATTGTATACATTATATTCGATGTTAACCATTCAGGAAGACATGACAATTTTTTGGTTATGTCATGTTTGCACTTCTTTTATGTGGAAGTGAAAGGCGCAGCGGCTGTTGCTATAAAAATGTGTGTAGGCATTATGTGCAGAAAATATGCGCGCCTTTTTTTGGTCAATATTTTCACATTCAATTACAGATTTATCTTGAATTAATATGTATGGGTGATGCTGTCTAAGCAAACATTATTTTACATTTATTTCTTGGAAGTTCATTTAACGTTAGCATAAAAATAGAGGCGCAAAATTTTAAAGAACCTAATTTTAAGAGTTTAACAATTTATTAGTTAGAAATTTGCTAAATATTAAACAATTTACTAAGGGAGTCCGAAATTGTAAACCTTTCATTTTGTTCTGTTAACTAGTTAATTGCTAATTACCTTTATAAAAAAACAAGCATCCAAACATATCTAAAAGTTCGTGAAAACAAACAAAGCAAATACGCCTAAACGGACCTATTAATTGGAATTTCCAACTGTTGACTGGACCGTTTCATCAACTGTCGATTTGTCTTGCTTAAAACCTTAACAAAATATTGTTGTGAAGTCAATTACTTTCTTTGTTCTCCTAATACTTGAGTCGAAAACCATTTCAGTTTATGTTGTTTTTGTAGGTTTTCTTGTTTTGTTAAAAAATTTGTCAGTAAATTTTCTCTAAAAAAATAACTAAGAAATACCAACAATGTCTTGCGTATTATGAAATAGTTTGATTTTAAAACATATTTTTGTTAACTACATTTTTAGTCGAAAACCAATTTTTACTAATTTTAGTAGCATTTCTTGGGAGTTTTTATTTCTTTTATAAACAAATGCAGAACGGATTTGTTTAAAAAAATTATGCACCGAATGAAATCATTTTGAAGTCAATACCTTAAGAGATATCGAGAATCAAATATCATTTTTTGGTACTATTTTTTGGAGATTTTAATTTTTATGACAAAACTCACTGCTGGATTTTTATACAAAATTATCTAAGATAAAATGAAATGAGTTTGAAGCCAATATCTCAATGTTTAGAAAAGATATTTGGGTCGAAAATCAATTTTTACCAACTTTTTGTATGTTTTTTAGGTTTTCATTTTTTGTAAAAAAAAAACTGTCAATTCGATTTTTCTCAAAATTTCACTAGAAGACAAAAATCCTGCATCTTTCTGCATTATTATCTGTATAATAAAATTTATTTGAAGTCGATATCTCTCCTGGTTCTTGAGATATGGACGACAAAAAGCTTCCCCAACGTACGGATGTACATCTCTCTTAAAATCTTTTATTTAGACTCTACGGACTTTGAAACGTCAAGAAATGTCAACATTTTCAATTCGACAAATCGGATCGATTTCAATATCTTGCTATGGGAAGTTAATAAGACAGACTTTTCATGACGACTTAATTTTGTTAGACATTAAATCATATTTTTCGTTTTACGTACAAAACGGTTAACTTAATAAATGTAATTAAAAACTATAAGAACACTTTCATGAGCAAAAAGTTTTCGAACCATGCCTCTTTTTTGCTTTTAAAATTGATAATTATTCAATTCAAACATAAGTCGCAGGACATTAAATAAAATTTGTAGGAGCTTTTGTCCAAAATTTCAATGTTATGGTAATTGTGTGACGCCCCCCTGACTAAAAGTCTCGATCCGCCCCTGACTTCATGTTTCTGTTTTACCGTGCTTTAAAATGACTAATTTATATTCATCATGCTTAATCAAATGTGTGAAAGAGTGACTTCACTTCTTTTGGTCTGTTCTTTTTCATATTTTGCAACAATTAAATGCAGATACCTTTCTTAAGTTTTGAAACAATAAAATGATTCGGTATACAAGACATATTTTTGTCAAACCTCTTTCATTAGAAGTAAAAAAGATGGATAGCGGAAATGACATTAGTCTAAATAAATTAGTTAAGTAACTCATAGTTCATAAAATAAAAAATCTCAACAAATAAAATTGACACCACAAAATTTGCGTTACAAGTAAGCTCGAGAAATAAAAACAAAAGTTGACAAAACTACATATATTTACACAAAACTAATCGCTACGTTGCGATTTAAATTAATAATTTTGAAGTTATAACTAGATATAAGATAAAGATAAGATTTGATTGCAATTTAGTATTGTATACATTGTTCAACATTTTTAAGTTTTTACAAATCTTTTACGACATGGCAGAAGCCGTCTGTCAAATTGACAATTTTATGAAAACATACATTTTTAATAATTTTGCATTAGGTGTTTATAAATTATAACTTTGACATTTTTGTTATAAACAAATAAAAGCGCAGCTTTTACAATTGTATACAAAGCCGTCCAATTTCTTCCATTGAGTATTTCAAGAACTTAATTCGTTGTATAAATATCTTTCCCATGATATAGTTTTCTCACCTCGATAAGTATTAGGCAAACTCCTGTGAAGTGCATTATATCTCTTCGGTTGTGAATATTACAAAGATTGCATTGACGGGGGAGATCTGTTCGGTGTGGCATATAGTTTAACGGCAAAAAGCTCTCTCTCCTCTTGCTTTAAAAATTGTTGATATTTGGACAACTCCGGCGCTTATATCAAAATAGCTTATCCTGCTTAAGTCATATATCAATCCATCTATAGATGGATGACCGCACTTCATCTAAGAATGATTGGTGTATATCTTTTCGTCGAGAATATTAAGGATGTTATACAGTTATAGAAGTAGAGAACATTCAGCTCTCTCAGCCAGTTCCTTCCACTGTCCAAAGCATGGTACATTTTTTTTCAAGAGCGATTCTTGCCACAATTCTAGGTAATCATGTAACGTTCATATTAAGAACTTTAAGGATGTAATCGAAGTGTAGCTTCAAAGTCGTAATAAACATTGTTGGGAGTCCTGTCTCAATGTGGATCATACATATATATGTAAGTGGGTTTTCCACAGAGTCATTTTGTTGGTATCCCCATAACTGAGCGACATATACAAAAATTGATCTGGATGTTGATCCAAAGATTTGGTATTTCGCTCTCGTAGACACATACAAGTTTTTGTTTTGCATACATGTTTTCCAGTTTGAGTTTATAGCTGTCTTCGCGTTCCTTAGTTTCTCTTCTAAATGGATCTTCATGTTATTTTTTGGGGTTAATAAATAAGCCAAGATATTTATAATGGTCCACTATCTCAACTGGTTCTCTTTCATACCTTCACATATAATGCCCGTGACGCTGTCTCTTTCCTCTGCCAAAGACCATTATTTGAGATTTACTCCGGTGTATCCGCTAAAAGGACAATGTCATTTGCATACAACAGAACTTTTATTCTGAAAGTAAGCATTTCAATTCCTCCATTCCAATATGAAATTATATCATTCTATAACAAAGATAATAGGAGCGTTCTCGTAGTGCATCCCTGTCTAGAGCCCGTAGATGTAATAAACGTTTCTGACTTACTGCTTCCATCTTAGACTTTTGTATACCGTTTTTGTACAATTTTTTTTAGCGTTTTAATCATTCGATCTATGCTAACGAATGCAGCTTTAAAATCTACAAAGTAGGCATATGTGTTTGAACCTTGTGAACGGTTGATATCAATGATAGTAGTAAGGGTGAAAATTTGGTCCAATGATGAAAATCTGCTTTACACTCACTAAATATGTCATTTTTATTAATCCAGTTCGTCAGCCTCTTGAACAGGATACTTCCAAAAACCTTGCGGCCAGTATTTTGACGGTGAAATTCCTCTATAGTTGTCACCCTTTTTTTGAAAACATAATAGCATAACAGCTGACTCGAAACTTAGCGGAATATATTTTTCGTTTTCAGAGAGATTGTTGAAAATTTGCAGCGATAGTTGGCGAACTCCTCAGTGCAGTACTTACGTTACGGTCAAAAAAATAGCACTACGATGTAATTTGTTACATTTTCAACGGTTAATATAAATGTGGTATACTTTTAATAACTATTACTGTATATTACCGTTCTATGGTTGTTTGCAAATATTCTCTCTGCGAGAATTTTCAATTAACAAAAAAAATAACGGCAGATTTGATTTGAGTAGTTTTTTTTTGTCAAATTAAAGCAGTCAAAATAATAGCACCGATGAGAGTACTCCTGTTGTTTTTGAAATATTTTCTATCAAACAAAATTTTTTTACATAGGTTTGTACTATTTAACTTATTTTTAATGTAATTTATAAAAATCTTAAAAATATTTAGCAACAATGGGCCGTGGAAAACATTGTACGCCCGAAGATAGAAAAACCATTAAAAACATGATATCTAATGGGAAAACCTATTCGGAAATCAGGCAAATCCTCGGTTGTTCAAATAAAAAGATACGCAATGCCTTAACATTTACTGTAAAATCCGAAACGCGTGGGCGGAAGCGAGCAATGTCCCCTCTGATGGTGAAGCGATTGATTCGACAGAGCAAAAAGGAACCGTTTTTACCAGCTACGGAGCTGAAAGTCGCGTTGAATGTGACAGCAAGTGTAGAAACAGTGCGCAGGCGATTAAGGGATAACGGTTTATATGCCCGCAGTCCAAGAAAGGTACCTCTCTTGACAAAAAAACATGTGACCAAACGGATGCAATTCGCGCAAGCCCATGTAGAATGGCCCATAACGAAGTGGAGGAATGTTCTTTGGACAGATGAGACCAAAATTGTTTTGTTTGGTGGAAAAGGATCACGGTCATACGTGAGAAGGCCCCAACATGCTGAATTCAACCCAAAATATACTACAAAAACAATCAAACATGGCGGATCTAGCATTATGATATGGGGCTGTTTCTCTTACTACGGTGTTGGTCCTTTATACTGGATAAAAGCTATAATGGATCAGCACCTGTATGTAAAAATATTGCAGGAAGAGATGTTGCCGTATGCGTCTGAAGATATGCCGCTGAATTGGGTCTTTCAACAGGACAACGACCCAAAACACACGAGCAAATTGGCCAAAAATTGGTTTCGGGATAATTGTGTGGAAGTTATGGAGTGGCCTGCACAGTCACCAGACTTAAACCCAATTGAAAATCTTTGGGCTGACGTAAAGACGGAAGTGTCTCGGTGCAGGCCAAGCAATAATAATGAACTTTGGGTTACTTTCAACACTTTCTGGAAATCGATTCCTGTTAAAAGATGCCAACGCCTCGTGAACTCTATGCAAAGGCGTTGTACTGCAGTAATTGCAAATAAAGGAAATGGAACAAAATATTAAATATGGCTAATATTTAAACAGATTAAAAAATAAATATGAAATATTATAAAAAATAAACATTTTTTTTATTTTAAACGATGTTTTTATGATGCGGTGCTATTTTTTTGACTGGCAAAATTTAAAAATGCTTTAGAAAGTTAAGAAATCTGAAGAAATGGACTGCATTTTAATTCCATTTTTTGTATAATTTATTTAAAGAACTGAATAAGGTTATTAATTTAACATTATATTATTAAATAACATCTATTAATTAAGTTTTTCTGCATCATAAACTTTTTGATGCGTTGCAGTGCTATTTTTTTGACCGCAGCGTATGTATATAAAACTCATGTGGTAAGAGATCTTCCCCCAGTGCTTTGGATTCCTTCATTTCATTTTTAGGACTGTTTTAAGCTCTGTTGCTGTAAATGGCTGGTCCATTAATCTCTTGATATTTTACACAATTTTCACAGTATTGAAATGAAGGTGCCGTTCTTTCAAGGTTTTTACAGAGAGTGAAGTAAAAATTAAGAAAACAAATTTAAGTAGGTATATATTATCTAGTAGAATCAAGCATTTAAAAGAAATAGTAAAGAGCTACATTGAAAATACCAAGCAAAGTTTTAAGAAATACACATATGTATCTCCTGAATATACAAAAAACCTAGGTTCGAATTTTCTGCATCTGGTCTAAATCAAAAAAATTGATAAAAAACGTTATAACAAAATATACATACATTTTTATGCACGTGGTAAATGACATATGTTATAGCCTAACGTTCAACAAGCATGTCTCCTGTCTAACAATAAGTAGAAAAAAGTTATTTCCTTCTTCCGTTATAGCTATTTATTTCTTACACAATGTCAAAAGGCCCCACTCTAAAGTTCATGACATCTCAAAAAAAATGCCGAGACGGTTCTTTTATTTAAACGAAGGTCTAAGTACCCAAAAAATGAAACCTGATGAGCAGAACTTATTTCGTCTCGTCTTTTTCGTGTGTCTAATGTTTTCGTATGGCATCTCCCGATTATAAAGTTCAATATACCATACTTGACCTCCTCTCTACTGCTCCTTGCCCTGAAAGAAAGTAACACTTCATTTTTTATTTATTTTTTTATTAATAAACGTGTACCTACCGATATTTTGATCCTGCCATGCATCACTGTCACAGAAAAAATCAACCCACAAGGATTAATCGGCATAATAACAATAATCACCGATACTATTCGACAGATGTTATCTGATATCCTTACACAAAAATCCTATTTTTTTAACAGAATTTAAAAAAAAATATTTTTTAAAAGAAAATGGACGTAGTGCCCCGATGCGATGATAGCTCACAGCACACAAGAAACTTCTGAAAATCATAATTGGTAAAAAAAGGACTTACACGGCCATCTGCCTCCTGGGTGCATCGAGACCTTCGTCGTCGTGTCGTCGTCGTCGTCGTCTTCATCGTCTTCGTTGTCGTTATGTCGTGCGAAGCATAGGTACACAATATACACATAAAAAGATTCTTTGCTTTGAAATCAGTTCGCCATGCCTGCTGGTGGTATCATGGCACTCATGGTAAGATAGCCATTGACCGCGAAGCCAATCAAAGTCAAAGCCCTATAATACACACTCCACACACAGCCAGCGAATTAAAAAATATTTAATTACCGAAACCTAAGATCCTAAGGTGCCATATCGTGTGCATAAAATATCCGAATACCCTCTCACCGTGTATAGTTAGCTAGCAGTAACTTTTCAGGCCAAAATACATATGGCACGCGTTTATGTCTGTATTTTAGCATGCCACACGTGAGATGGAGGCATTTAACTTTTAAAAAAAGAGGTACATACGTCTTCTGTAAAGAAACGACACATTGCTGAGACATCACTGGTATCGTGAAAATCGTGAAAATCCCCCATCTCCACTCAAGCATTCAAATTAAATAGAAAACCAATTAGCGGATTCTCAGCAACTGGCAACGAGCTCAAGATAATATATAATGGAAAAGATGGCAATGGCACCTTACCAGTGATCCTCAATTTTATGTTTGTGATGTACGGAGTTCGTAGGCGAATGAGTTAATTGAGTTGTCATTATATGGCTGTCATGAGCCGTCACTTAACCAGAGTGTATTTCATTCAAATTAACACTCTATCATTACTCACTAAATCGTAAAAGATCTGTATAAGGGACGCTTTTCAAAACCTGACCAACCTTCCATAGCATCGCAGCGGATCGCCTATGTCCGCAGAGCGACCTACCTCGTTATCAAGATTTCAATGATCACCTCACATCAACGTGTGGTTAACGAAACCACCACACCACTTCAGTGCATTCTGATCAAGATCACGACTCACTGTTTAGATATTCTATTATAACTTTTGTAATTATAACAACCTTCTTAATAAGAAGAAAACTAATAAGCTATCATTGGATATGAATAAACGAAGCCAAAAGAGTGTTGACACTTTAACACAATAGCAGTGTTTTTATTTTGAAATAGAAATCGGATAAAATGTAAAGTGAAATCCTACTGCGGATGGAGATTTGACTTTTATTTGAGTAACGAAATCGATTTTCTAGTTTTTCATTCATTATTTGATATCTGATCGATGACTTTAGGGCCACCGATATTGAAGCTCTATGCATGATTATTAAACTGGATTCTGAAAATTAATTATATCGGCATACTAACCTCCAAGTTCTAATAACGACGTTTACGCAAAATTGAATGACTGTATAGAAAATATATATGTTCTTTTGGAACCAGTAGATGAAACTTTGATCGTAGGTGACTTTAACCTACCATACCTGAATTGGGTTAAAATTGATGACGATAACTTAATGCGACAAGTAATATTGAGCTTTCTTTAATTGATGGTATGTCTTCATGTGGATTGAGCCAGTTAAACGGAGTGAAAAATCATTTAGACCGAACACTTGATCTAGTATTCTTTTCTGATCCCGTGAGCCTCAGCTGTTAAACTAATAGATGAAGATTGACATCATGCCGCATTAGATATTGCGCTTAACTAAAAACCTATCTTCTTCTGCTCCATATTATAACACATAACATTGACAAACTTGAATAATTTTAGTAAGTGTAATTTTATAGAACTTTTTACCATTGACTGGAATCAATTATTTTTTAATTTCGATTTTAAAGATATGTGTAACGTTTTTTATAACACACTCTTAATCTGTTTTTATAAAATAATTCCTCTTACAAGGGCTCGTTGTAACACCAATGAACCACAATGGTTTCAATCACATGTCAAAAATATACAAAATAAAAGAAAAAAACCATGGGTTAAATACTCGTATAATGCAAATTTAATTCTATAACTACTAATTACAGAGTATCCTTATTCTTTATATGAAAGTTATACTTCTTAAATAGAAAGTGACCTTAAATCTAATCCAGATAGTTTCTGGAAATTCGTAAATTGTAAAAAGTAAACGATTGGCTACCCACACTCTTTGTCAAATTCATCGTCAACTAGTCATGAGCCTAAGGTTGTACTTCAATTATATGTGATAATCAGAATGGTTTCGTGAAAAGAGATCCATAGTTACTAATTTATTCAACTTCACGTCCTTTTTTTTAGATATTTTTGAAAACGTGTGGATTTAATGATTTTAGCCTTTGACAAGTTGTGTCACAATACATTCATTTTAAAGCTAAACAATCAAGAATTTCTCATCGTATTTAAAAATAGAATTTATAGTGTCGTATTTCGTAATGAGTATTCATTACGTCGTCCCTAAGGGAAGCCATTTAGGTCCAATTTTATTTATTTTATTATTAAATGACTTGGTTTCGATCAATTAAAGTTCGTCCGTCCTTTTTTAAGCTTTTCAAAAGTATGAAATCGACTTCTGGCTGTTTCCTTTTGCAAGAAGACTTTTAAATATTTAGGGAATGATACAATAAAAATTGCCTCGTATTGAACATTGACAAGTGTAAAACCATGAGTTTTACACTTGTCAACTCATGTCTTATCTTTTCTTGATCTTAAGTTAATTTTTAATGGGCATTTAAACCCTTAACCCTCACAATCTTAAGCTTATCTTTGTTTCATTTATAAGACCAAACTTGAATATAGTTGTGTAGTGTGGTCACCTTACTACTCCTTTCATATAACAAGACTTGAAGCAATTTAGATAAGATGTATGGGTTTTTGCCTACGTTGGGTAATGGGTTAATATCATCTCCATCAGTTCTAAGTCAGTTAAAATTTAGTTTTAGTCGTACAAGTATAAGACTATAGCAACAAATTATGCCATTG
This sequence comes from Eupeodes latifasciatus, assembly GCA_920104205.1. Taxonomy (NCBI): domain Eukaryota; kingdom Metazoa; phylum Arthropoda; class Insecta; order Diptera; family Syrphidae; genus Eupeodes; species Eupeodes latifasciatus. Next base: position 174,250,796 of record OV049924.1, on the reverse strand, counting down.
TTTACTATACATCTAACAATAACTGTAAACCATGAAACTTACACTAACTAAAAAGATTATATCTTACTGTGTAAAGTATAGTATATATGAATAAATGAAATAAATAAATAAATAAATAAACAATTGTGCCAAATATTTAGTAGATCAAACTATGATGCAAACAGCTCAATATTTTATAAACTTTATTGTAACCGGACTACTGGAGATATGTTTTTTGGCAATGACGTTCTATGTACGTTAGCAAAAATTATAATATAGACCTAGTGTAAAGGTAAGCGATAATATTTAGACTTGTAATTTTCATTCATATAAAGTAAATACGTATTTATATTGTAATTTTGTATTCACTCTATTTTAGTACTACTGAAATATTTCAAAGTCACAACACTTACGACGAGACACCACCGCCATGGTATCATAGTTTGTAGATTTTTCCCAGGCTATGATTTCGGTTTCATTTCGTTTCCGTTCTGCAAATGTTACATGTTTGTTTCCAAATTTGTTTATTTGATGAAGTCTTTTTTCTTTATTTCTATTTTGATAACTTTACTTTGTGTGTTTGTGAATTTAGTTAAATCATAGGCTATATTAGACTAATTTAGTAATCGATGAAGTTTTGATGATGGAGTTTTATAGAAATAATAAATATACGTATACCTATGTAAAAAGCGGATGTGAAAAGAAATAAGAGATAGAGAGAGGAACATTTAAATTCAAAGTAATTGGTTATAGGTTATATTTTTTTATTCAATTCGGGTAAATTAGCACTTATGCTTACTGTAAAATTAAAGTTAATTCATTATTTATGATAGTATTTTGGAAATTTACAAAATTTGTGATAAAATTGAGGTTGAAGGAATAATAAATTGATTGAGTTGTTTAATGAGAAGGGGAATTGTCATATTTAATTTTATTTATTAGAAGACGTATTGAGAAGCTAAATTAAGTTTTGTTTTTGACCTCAATTTGAATATTTGACAAAATTACAAAATTTACTGGCAATACATTCAATATTTTTTTTAAATTGCAACGCAAAGATATCCACATTTTTTGTGAGTTTAAGATAATAATATGTTATAAACTTCCTTAATAAAAATAATGAGCAGAACACTCCCACAAACCAAAACTCTAGCGATATTGAAATTATGAACTATATAAGAACTATGCTAAAGAGTCATCATAGTACGAGTTCAATTTTGAATCTACATAACTTTAATTTTTGAATTAAAAGTACTCTAAGAATGTATAGCAACATTCAATTGAGTATCCAGGATTAGGAGTTCATGATGATCACAAATATCAAACTTTTTAAATCTTAACCCGCATGCTATAGTGTAAAATTTTAATAATACTCTCCAAAACGCAATATACAAGAAAGGTCCAAAAAAGCTACTGTAGCTCTCTTTTCTATCTACGGTGTGGCAGTATGGTGGATTGCTTTAGAAAAAGCTATAAACTACGACCAAACTAAATTAAGTCCAACGTTCAACGTTGCCTATGGATAAGCGGATCGCTTCGCAAGACCCCATCTGTGACACTGCTACCTAACACTCCTTGATATACTTAGCAAACAAATAGCTGCAAGCTCTGCTATTCGCTTTAAAGCTTCATTACAGTGAGTCCACAATAATATTGTCCGGTCCGTGATTCTTAAGTATTTAGAATCAATTCGAAAGCAGAAAGGCTACACCATCACCCAACTTCAATTCGACAAAGAAAGAAGAGGAGGAAACAGTTCTCCTTTTCTGTACATGCCCTGCTCTAGCTCAAAAGCACAAGAATTACCTAGGAGAATTCTTCTATAACGATCTAAACGATCTCAATCATATTAACATAATCAGTCTTTCACGTTTCGTAAGCCTAGAAGAAAGCCTTAAGATTCATGTGATACCAAAATGGGCCATTAAACTGGCCTAAGTGGTGTCCTACTCCATAACGGACAGCCACTTTAACCTAACCTAACCTTGACTCATTTTTGATCAAAATAAGTTAAAGCTTCAACGCAGATAATTCTCCAACATACACGTCCTTATTGATTTTCTTATAATTTTTTAACCTAAACTGGTTGTCGAAACTTATTCTAAGAAAACTTATTCTAAAGCAAATGTGTTCAATGAACAAAATCGTCCCCGAAATACTTCTAAGTTGTTGTGTTTGAACACATAAATGGATCATATTTAAGAAACTATTTCAATAAATTCATTCATAAGGGATGCTTTGCTGGACCACAGTTTTCTAAGAATATTATTTATTTATTATTTGAAGAATAATTTACAAGTAAATAGTTTTTAAATAACGAAACAAAAAAATTGTATTTCTAAAAATCACAAAGTGTCCTAAAAATGTGTATATTCATAAATAAAAAGATTCGTTACAAGCTAACATTTCTAATAACCTCGTCTTAAACTGTGCAGAGGTAAACGAATGTCTTAAATTTAGAATTGAAATTAAAACAATTTTAGTTATGATTTGTTTCCAATTCAATGTGTCAATCAATTGGTATAGGTACAGCTTGCTTGGCTTCCGCAGATTGCAAGTATTTATCTCTAATAAATTATGCAATGTTCGAGCTGGTAGTCATGGTAGCTAAAGCTCGCTAAATATTAGCATTGTAATTTATTTACGTGTTAATAAAGATATAAATAAATAAATACAAAATTATGCAATGCACTACGGTCTAGTAAAAGAATTCGCATAGCATAGAATTTGTATCTTCTTTTTCTTTTGTTCAATTTCAAATAAATCTCTAAAGCACATCCAACTTATATCAACATGTGTTTCCATCATCCTTCACATCCGTCTATCGGTAAAGATATTTTTATATAGAACCATTAAAAACCTAGAAATCCTAGCATTTCTTTCCGGAACACAAAACAAATTTATTTGCCATACAAAGAGGACATGCAGGAAACAAAATAAAAAAAAAACAAAGTTCTTCCTTTGGCCATCCTATTTGAGTAAAATCTACGGGTGCAGAATGTCGAGAGCGAATCAACAGGCTTCCGGAAGTAGGTAGTTTGCTGGAACACTTGTTGTTTGCTCCATGTGTTTACCGTGAACATTCACATCAATAAATACGGTTTCTGCTGTATATGCGCAGAGATTTCAATCGTTCTTCGTTACGTTTTGGTAAGGATACATCTGCATATGTGATGATGATGATGATGATGATTTCGCTTCGTATAGGAGTGTAAACGAAAAACATGTGGATTGAGTTTTATTTATTTCTTAAAAAAGAAGTAGCAGCAACAGTGTGTTTCGCCGAAAAAGGACATCCTAGAGGATCAGAATATTAAAAAAAAAAACAACACAAACTCTTGGGAAAATGTGAGACAAAAAGGACGCACCTTGAAAGCAATTTGAAACGAACATGTGCATTTGAAATATATATGCGAGTATAAGTATTCAACTCAAAACCATGAGAAATATATTGAATTTTCATTTATTTCAGTAAAAAAGAAATAAAATGTAGCTATCCCGATGTACAAAGGATATGGGAAAAGGAATGTAAAAATTCAATAAGGATGGATTTTAAATATTAGTCCTGCTGCAGGACTGTTTTCTTTCGAAAACATAAATGCATTTTAGTGTGTAGGTATCTGTTTTTGAAAAGACTTTATAATATTGAAACTGTGATTGTGAACAGATTTCAGATTTCAGGCAGATGCTGCATATCCAAAAACAAAAAGATAATCAATGATTCATGGAACTTGTTGCATCTTTGATTTCGATAGTTGGGTCTATAAATAGGTATTGTTGGTTTATTTCAACATGCGTGTATAGATTAGGTATACAAACATTTGATTGTTAAAATCTGGTATTTTCAGTAATATGTTTTCGAGTTTGTTGCATATTGACACTCAGTGCTTGAAAATCTGGATATTCGTGCTGATATAAACACCCTTTTAGAAATTATTAAAAACGCAAACCCGCAAAGCAATTATCAGAAAAATAAACCATTATTCAAACAAAAATGGCTTGATGTGGAATGTATAAAAGCAAGGAACTTGTCGTTTAAATACTTTAACCTTATAAGAATCCAGAACCTAAAGGTTTTTAGAAAATTTCTGAAGCTTTCCTAAAATCAATTATATTCCCGCTTCACAACAATGGTATCTATGAAAATCCAGCAAACTACAGAGGGATTTTTTTTCATAACACCTTTGCTAAGCTATTTGCTGGACTCATTGACAACAGACTGTCAAAGTGGGTAGATGACAGACAAATTCTATCAGAATTCCAGGCTGGTTTGAGGAAAAGTTATTTGACGATAGACCATATTTTTGCTAAGAGCGATGTACGACAAAAAACTTAGCCTATGTTTGGGAAGGCGAGTCTATATCCGAGTAGTTTGCAACAGTAACTGGTCTTAAGCAAGGCTGTATTCTTACCGCCCTGCTATCTATAATTTTCATAAATGATATTACTGATGAAGTGGGATCTGGAATCGTTGTGAAAGGATTGACTGTTCCAACCCTTATGTATGCAGATGACATCGTGCTGTTCTCCGAAACAGTAGATGGCATGCAGATCATGATACATAGGATTGGGGTATATTGCAACCGATGGAACCTTGAAGTTAATCTGCAAAAATCCAAGATGATGATTTTCCGAGGTGGCAGATATTCAAGGAATGAAAAATGGAAATATAATGGCGAGACAGTTGATTTTGTGCGCGAGTACAAATACTTATGAGTTTTGGTAACCTCAAACCTGAATATGAAGAAACATCTGGAGGGAAAATTAGCGGAGGCGAAGGAGGCCAATCTCCTCGTTATGGGAAAGGTGCATCAGGAACAGGTACGTTGAGCACAGTGCTTAACAAAAGTTGTTCCGCTCTACAGCGCTGTCAATCCTGCTTTACGGGCGCAAGTTTGGGGGCATTCCTCCTTTGAATATGTCAGAAAATTTCTAAGATATTTTGTTAAAAGAATATTTCTATTACCAAAAAATACCTTGAAACAAGTACATCACCTTTGATAATGGACACCCTTGCCATACACTTTAACTATACCGTCAAGGTAATTAAAATGGAACATAAACGGATACCAAAAAGAGTTTTGAAATCAGCTATCCCAGAAAAATAGAACAATGTTCAAGGAATGGACTAGCCTTGCCACCACATGTGGCACTACCATGAACATAACTTCAAGAGAGCTACCGTCAATGCTATGTAGAAAGTTAAATGAAATCCTGGAGAATTTTGAAAACATCCTGTTTGTGAGATATGCAATATGCATCGGAAGCCAGCTCTTTTCTGTTTAGATGCTACTATATTCGCCTGGGCTATAACCTGCAACAGAACAACGTACCATCTAAATACTAACTCATTAAATAAAATAAACATTATTTTCAAAGCAAGAAGAGAATTGCTCAATCTTTATTTTGTAGCACACCGACCAGATCTGCCTTTGCTGTGTAGTCTGTGAAACTTAAAAGCGCGTGGAGATACATTTTATACATTTATTTGTACATACATTTTATTGCAATATACCCTGCAGTTCTGATAGAATTTTGGTTGAGATACTTCAGTAAAAGCAACATACTCAACGGCGATTATTAGTTATTTAAATAATAGAAAAATAAATTTAACACTTTCTGTATTTCTATCAATGTAATCATATTTCAAAATGTCAGCCTGGTAGACGGCCATATAGGCTATACCAATTAGACTAAAGAAATTAATATTACAAAATGCTATAATATACATATGTATGTACATATAAGAAATAAAGAAGTCATTAAAACGCACCGAAAATACTCTTTCATAGGCGTCAAACGCTTTGGCCTTATCCGTGTAGACAAGCAACTCCACATAACCTCACAAAAATTGCTCCAGCGGTGTTAAATCGTACGATCTTGTAGGCAACGCCATCCATAGGCACACGACGACGCGAGATACTCGTAATGCGCTCACCTAAAGTTTCCTTCAACACCTTGATTGGTTCGTAAATTGATCCAAGTGTGGCGATATCATCAAAAATCGCGTCTATTTATTATGACATAATAAAGCAAACTGGGCAAAAATCAAGTGGAAAATGTCAAAAACCAACTCCGAAAAAAGTATTGCCGTATTTAAAACACCCGTTATATAATTAAAAAAAATGAAAATTGGTATGTATTGTGTATTAAAAAGTGCACGGATGGATCACTAAGAAAAACTTTTAAGACTATATAAAAAGGTAAAAAGGCACTTAAAAAAAGACCAGATTTGTAGTATTCTGAGGCTTTAAAATATTTGTCTTCACAAAAAATGTGAAGCTCTTAAACAAAACATATCTAAGAAAGCCTCGCACTCAATTTTTAATTTGGCATCGTTCTTGGAAAATAAAGTTTAAAATCAAACGATATAGCTCTAAAGTACTGTATTTTACAAATAAATTTTATTATAGTTCAAAAATAATAACTGATATTTGTCGGTAAATTGTATATTCAATTTCAATAGATAAGACAGTATTTTCTTTGCGTTAAGCTGTTGCTGAACAAAATTGAAAATACTTTGTACCCCAATTTTTTCTATCAAGATATTTTTAAAATTTGTTCAAGTTTTATTCTTTTATAAAATTAAAAAAACATATACATATACATATATTCTTTTACATAAACTGTCTGAGCTCAGATTCTTGCAAAACAAATTCAACAAGTACCTTTTGTACAGTCCCACTCAGCAGGCAGGTTTTCCCAGTAAGGTTAAATCTGAAGAATAGGCTCTTAACAACATCAATGCCAAGCCAACAGCAATAGACACCATTATTTCCCGAAATGAATTGAAAAAATGTGTACCCATAACAACCATCTGTATTTTGTTTTATTTCCTAAGAAAAAATACGCATTTTCGGTAGGTAGGTACCTACATAGGCCTACCTAACATACAAGAAGGTTTACATATACTATACATATATACAGACCTGTAGCATTTCTTATTCCTCATCCTTGTATTATCTGTGCGTGCATTATGCTTTAGAAATGATCATTAAAAAAAAAGAAAAGCCACCTGGTCCTTTTTTCCAATAGACATCCTGTGTATGTAAGTATAACACGTGTCATACGCCTACAATGATTTTTTATAATTATATTTTCCAAAAACGCACATGTTTTACTTAAGATATCCTTTTTTTTTAAGTCCTGATGTCAGAGTTAAAAATAAAAGCTGAAGAGTTTTTTATCAAACAAAAAATATGACTTATAGACATTATGACATCTGAAGGACGACAGAGGAATTAAGAACAACTGCAACTTCAACTGGACTGCAACAGCAACTGTCCTAATGTTACATAACAGCTTAATTACAAAAAGGATACTACAGATGAACAGCATTAAGGATAACCCTTTTTAGTGATATGGCAAGCAATAAAATAATACACCAACTCGCGTATCAATGGACGAAGAAGTATACATTTGTGGCCAGGTGTTAAACCCTGCTTGAAAAAAAGTTTATAATGATCTCCCAAAATCCTTCAAAAATTCAATTTTATCCTTGAGGATTGAAAAGGCCTTCTGGACTCGAACTCGAGCTCGAACTTAGCCACATCTGTATCAAAGCTGAAAGGTAAATTGTTGTAGTGTGTGATGAGTGTATGTATGTTACCATACCAATGAAGTGAAGATGCCAAATCCTTTGATTTAGAGGGAACAAATTCGAGGAAAAGGATACAAAAAACATATAAAAAGGATACAATATAATATCATCACCCTTTTTGAATGACGCCATTACTATTGAACCTATCCTCATCATCAAATTCAATTTCTTATATAAAAACAAATAACAATTTGACTCTTACTTGCTGCATTCGAATCATCGCGTCGTCATCGTGCGTCGCGTCGTCCAATGAAGAAACCAAAGGATCCAAAGAGAGATACAACAAACAAAAAAAATTATTTCACTCTGTGCACCTTTCTCAGGTGAAACGTGCTTCCTTTATAATTCTTCTTATTTCCTTTAAACATGCAAATGGGAAGGTGTTCTTTAATTTTATTTCTTTTTTCTGTTTTTTAATTTGAGAAACAGAAAAGGTGTATATTTCTTTTTCGTCCTTTAAAAATATAACATCCAAGTGAATTTATTTAACATTTTAATAGTTGAATACACAGAATGTGCAACAGGCGGCATTTTGACAATAGACGTAAACAATACAAGCTATACAAATTTATTCAATAAGATTTTCAATAATAGAAAGTCGCACCGTCAAAGAGGTTGCTCTTTAGGTCATAGTTTTATCTTCATCACGTATTTTCAAAAAAAAATATGAGAAATAAAATACGTGTATACATTAAAAATCTAAAATATCAATTGTTAAAAGCAAACGCCTAAGATTTGTTTAAATATTTTTCAATGAATACGAAAGACCTGAACAGCAAACTTGATTTGGATTGATTTTTCTAATAAGAGTTCATTTTATCGTTTTTGATTTTGAATCAGTTTTATTGATATCCATGTGAAAGTTAACATTATAATTTAGGATGAAGTTTATAATTTTTAAGACCACATGTATGGTATATTTAACACCATTACATTCATAGAAAGATCACTAAAAAACCATGGCATGTGTTGCGTAAGCCATGTGCCCAATAAATGGTCCGTTTTCTCATAAATTAAAGAATATTTAAACTTAAAAAGGTGTGACTCTTTTTTTTCGTACCAATAAGAATATTGCTACCGACTCCACCAAATAGAACTCATTTTAAATGCTGTACAGACTATTTTGAGCCAAGCTGAAGACTTCGATCCACATTTTGCATTCTAAGTGATCTCTGTGAGTGATGGAAGACCCGCCAAGAATCGTTTTAGTGCGTCGTCTCGTGGACGGAGACTAAAGCAAATGGGATTAATAATAAGGCGAGCAGTAACATTTTTCTTCAAAATTCTTAAAAACCAAGTAAATGTATGTACGAGTACTCCCTCTAACTATACAAAGTCTGTTTGTTGATTTAGAATCGAATGGCAGTTTTGTGAACATGTAAATTAGCCTTCAACCGAAATTGTTACGACTTACGAGCTTAAAACGTGATTAGAATGTTTAAGAACGTAAATTAACCCAACAATGGTATCCCATATCCCAATATCACCGCAAGAGATCCCATATATAAGAAAGTTAAGGCCACGCTTGTGTCATGAACACAAATCAATGTTTAAAATGCTCTTAAATGCCCCAAAAAATATAAACTTCGTTTTGATTTTCAATTTTCATGTTTCGTATCGGTGTGAATTTGATTGGGATGTAGAAAATCACCGATTTTTGGATATTTTCTATGGTGTTATATGTATTGTTATGGTCTTTGTTGGGTCGCGTCTTCGTTGGACGCTCCAAAAGTTAATGCATATTTGGGCGGCTGTAAATATGGGTATGAGGCTTTATGGAGTTTTAATTATTTCTATGTCATTTTGTAGGTGGAACCATATTACTATACATGAGACTGACTGAAGAATTTGTGTATGTACCTTCCAAAAAGGTGGACGTGATTAGTTTTGATAATGTTCGATTCTTCAAAATGATGTCGGTGATATAAATTCATTCTCACGAATTACCGATATTGCGCGACGACATACTGGGTTTTCTTTTGTGTTTGTTTGTGTTTTTAAAATTGTATTAATTTTTATTCGTGCGCATCTTTTTTTGGGTACTTGCGGGTGTCATGCATGGCGAAGTATGTACATTTGATTTAATTTGACTATTAAAATACGATCAACCGATCATCGCGGACCACTTTGGTCAAAATTAATATAGGTATCACATCCTTTGAGGCATTTATCCAGTTTAGAAAAGAATCTTAATATTTGCATGAAATGGAGTATGGTTTTATTTCCTGATATATTCAAACGAGTACTTTATAAATTCGGTGCGAATGTTCTCAATACATTCATTGCATTTTCAGACTCACTAATGAGCTAATGTGACATCTGAAAACATGAACTACGTGATGGATTGAAATTGTATACATAATTTTAACAACTTGATTTATGTATTTCAAATTGTTAGTCAGACATTTTTATTGATGAGTCAATGCGAAGTATTTTTGTTAGATTAATATAACACGTCGCATTTTTAAGTTTTTGGCTTAACCTTGGATTTTGCCTCCTTTTTATTTGTAATTAAACTGTTATCGAAATTACTTTTAAAGTTCAGATAATTTGTATTTCAAAAAAGCAAGTGCATTAAATACTTTTAGAAAAATATTAATGTTAATAATCCGTCAAAAAATCTCAATTTTGAAAAAGTGCTATTCGTATGAAATACTTACTTACTTACTTAAGGTGGCGCTACAGTCCGGGGCGGACTTGTGCCTCAACCAACATGCTTCTCATCCACCTGCGTGCGCCACCTGAGTCGGGGTCTTCGTCTACTAGGCCCGTCCCTCGGGATTGGATTTGAAGACCTTCGGGGCTGTAGCGTTAATGTTCATTCGCTCTACATGACCCAGCCATCTAAGTCCTTGGACTTTTATTATTTTAGCCAGGTCAGTGTCGCTTTACAGCCCGTACAGTGCGTCGTAGTATCTTCTTCTCCAGTCTCCATCTATGCAGACGAGACCAAAACAAAAATCATCCGAATAATTTTTCTCCCGAAGCATCCTAAGACGCTCTCATTTTTCTTTAAAAGGGTCCAGAACTCAGCACCATAAATGATAACCAGGAAGATGAGTGTCTTATAGATGGTGATTTTAGATGATTGAGAGAGAAGTTTAATCAAAAGAAGCATCGATTTGAGTTATTCTTTGTTTGATTTCAGCGCTGCTGGTCTCGTTGTCCGAATTTATAGCGGTGTTTAGGTAGACAAAGTCCTTAGCTACCTCAAAGTTATAGCTGTTTATGGTGACATTTTGTCCAAGACGTCGTCGTTCAATGTCCTTTTTTAAAGACAGCATATACTTGGTCTTGCCCTCATTAACCACCAAACTCATCTTCTCCGCTTCCATATCAATGCTTAAAAACGCACCCATGACATGACGCTTTGATCTTCCAATTACGGCAATATCATCGGCGCGGCGTATCGGAGTAATTGGATGGACCTTTGGAAGATTGTGTTTCTAGTGTTGACGGTTGAGTTTTGCATAACTTTTTGCAGACTTTGAGGAATTCGCATGACAGTGTCTTGTCTAAAACCTTTTTTGACAAGGTTTTTGGTCGCCTAACCAAAAGTGCATAAGTGTAGAAAATGTAACCCATGTGTTATTTGGTCGGTTTTTCGTTTAAAGGAAAGGTTATTGAATTATCTATATAAAGCGTATGGTTGTCTAACCAAAAGTTGGCCCAACTCAGGGTTGAGTGCATTTTTAATTTAAAAACCTTGGTAAGTATAGAAAATTGATCCCATGTGTTATTAAGTCGGTTTTTATTTAAAATGAAAGCGCATCCAAATATCCGTCTGATAGTAAAGGGTAGCCTAGCCAAATTCAGGGTTACATTTGGAATGTTAAGTCTTTGGTAAGTGTAGAATATTGATCTTATGTGTATGAAGTCATGTTTGGTGTGAAATGAAAGAGTATTCAATTCTCTTTCCAACAGTATAAAGTTGCCTTACCAAAAGTTGGCATAACCCAGGATTGCTTTAATGAAAAAAAAAACAGAAATGAACTGTGTAAACTGCTATTAGCTGGCTTTATAATTAGAGCCTACATTATGCCTTGGTCTCACTCGAAAAAGCTTTAAGTTGCATCACGCAACTGATGCATGCTGGATCAACTTTGGATTAGAAGATTGTGGTTGGGTTTTTTATGGCCATTTGAAACCTACAAGCACCTTTAGAAGTAAGTGACATTATCCCTGCATCCAATAAAACGGAAAATAAAGCCGTAAAATTATATTTAATAATTTATTTCTATTATTTGAACAGGTAATACAGTTGGACCCAAACAATTTACCAATTATATATAAAACAGTGAAAGTTTTGTCGATGGATCTTGAATGCGATCCATCGACAATAAAGATCCCTCGACAAAACTTTTTTTTTTCAAAAAGTATAAAGATAAATAATGTAGCAAAGTGTCAAAATACAACATGAAATTTCACTCAACTACTTTTATTAAAATCGAAAAAACCATCTGCAACTCCTGCCACACCGTACTTAAACTGCATTATATGATATCAATCAAAATCAATAGAATTGCGCAGAGATACTTAAATCTGGCGTCTTTAGGCACTTATAAGTACCTCTCATGAACATGTGGAATGCGTATTCTTTTACTTTTAGCAAAATTAGTAGAAAAAAAGAAAACAGACAAACAGCTTGCAATGCCGCGGTGCGCAGTGGTGCACCATTAAAAAAAAACAACTGTTGCTGCCTATCCAATTGGCATAACGCTTCCATCAGGTAGTTTTTTCGGCTAAATCCTCAAAATAATATCTATGTATATGTCTCCATTTAAAATTTTAAATTCTAAGATACTTATCTATATCTATCTTTTGCTCAGAGCCATGAAATTGTCTACGCTCGTCGATCTTCTATACCACCTACTACAATGCGGCATTCGAATTTCTAAGCATTTTTGTTTTATTTGGTTCAGGTACCTAATACAAGGACACACACAAAAGCGTAAAGCAATCGTCCTGAATATCGGTCTGCTGATGTTTATCATATATTGCTGGATGGACGGACGCACAGCCTGTTGCACACACACCTTTCCCTTATCATCAGGTCGGATTTGTAGGGACTTTTGTTCTATATCCATAGAGAAGAGTGTATACAGGCATCCCATTTTTACTCTTTAGAAAATTTAGATCTTTCTGGAGTATTTACAACGCCACCAACAACTACTAGGCTTAGGTATCTTGTCTTATCGAACATTTTTATGGAATTCTTATTGTTTTTGTTCCTTGGCTGCAATGTGCTCAGATTTTCACGAACGAAACAAAAAACATCTGCCCAATAAGAAGATATATAATCATCGATGAGAAAAGGCCTATATGCTTATACATATTTAGTTTTTGTTAGTTTTTTGCTTGGTACCTATAGCAAGCTAGACATTTTAAAATATGTTGTCAAGGTTAATATAGAGAAATGGTATAAAATGGGTTTCCCTTACAACAGTTCAGAAGTTATAGTTGCATTTGGTTTTATTTTTTTACTTTACATAATTATTAAGGCAGTCAAAGTTAGACTGATTGCTCTTTATAGTAACATTTTAGATAAAGGAGTTATACCGCAAAGCAGGGCCGGACAAAGCATATGTGCAGGATGTGCAAATGCACAGGGCGCAGAATTTTGGGGGCGCATTACCAGGAGCAAGAAAATGTAATCTGATCTTGCAAACAAATATGTACTACTACATATTTGCCATTCTTTAACCACAAACATTCTTAAAATAATCTCAAAAAAACATCCATCACAACTGTCCTAAGTTATCTCTTGCGCACTAACTAACATCACTTTCATTGTTGCATTCAATGAAAATTTAACTCAAGATATCGCAGAACTAAAAATTCTACCTACCTCATTTCCAAATATTTCACCCTGTTCGTACAAGAGAAAAAAAGAAAAAAATCTCAACACAAAAAAATTCCATGCAAGAGAAAAGAAGAAAAAATCTCAACACAAAAAAGTTCCATGCCACCTCATATGTGCAAGATATATTTTATGCACACCGAGTCCCAAAATTAACATAGAAGTATGACGAAGCAAAATACTTATTCATATTGAATCGTATGGGCTAGAACGTGCAGGTTTTGTATCACGCACAGTACCCTGTATGTGAGACTCACATGAGACATTGTGAGTTCTCATCTACAAAGAAAACAACAAAAAAAATATATGCTGTTTGCTGTGTCTTGGATTTGTAGTAGAAGGTAGCACAGAATACAGAAACCTACCTGCTCTCTTTTTTCAGAGACATTTTTTTGTTGTTTTCTTTGTAGATGAGAAGAGAACTCACAATGTCTCATGTGAGTCTCACATACAGGGTACTGTGCGTGATACAAAACCTGCACGTTCTAGCCCATACGATTCAATATGAATAAGTATTTTGCTTCGTCATACTCTCTATGTTAATTTTGGGACTCGGTGTGCATAAAATATATCTTGCACATATGAGGTGGCATGGAACTTTTTTGTGTTGAGATTTTTTCTCTTGTATGAACAGGGTGATATATTTGGAAATTAGGTAGGTAGGTGTCTTTGCTACAAATAATGGTGAATGGATGTGCAAGTTTTCTTTTTTGCACACTGAGTATCGAAACTAACATGGGAGATATTTAAAAAAAAAACTTATTTATACGGAATCATATGGATCAGAGCGTGCAGGTTTTCTTATTGCACACTGTGTAAGAGTTAAGTGCCTGATTACAGGAGATGAAATTTTTAATAGAATGGAAAAGGAGCATAGAGCTTAAAAATTAAAGAGGGATGATTCTATTTGGTTGGAGTCGAATTGTTCTTGCGCAGGCAGTTTGTTTTTTTTTTGTTTGAAAGTTAATGACTATTGTAACGGCTACTTTTAATGTATATCTAGTCTGGTGCAGAATGCAGATTGTTTCAATTGTTTTTTCGCTTTGTTGGTTAATTAATATTAAATAAATAGCTACCAGTTTTTAATAGAAGTGACGTATTTTGAAGACAAGACAAGCCAAAGTTATGATAATGGTTCGAATATGAATATGAAAGGAAAAGAAGCGGGTGTTCAGAATCGAATTCGAACCCTGGAACCAAGAGCATTTTTGGTTCCATGTTGCCCGCATTCCTTAAATTTAGTGGTTAATGATGCTGCTCGGTTCTCATTTTATGCAGTTAAAATTTTCGATACAATTCAATGTTTGTTTAACTTTTTTTCAATTCAAGAAATATATGAAGCCCTATAGAATTAAGAAATCTAGAGGCAAAAAACATTGCAGAATCGTTAGGAAATAAAATTTTTGATTTTACATTTATTTGCTGCCTGCTAATTTGGTTTGATATTTTAGAAAATATAAATTAAACTAGTAAATATTTGCAAAGTTCGTCCGTTAATCTGTCAACTGGCATAACAGTTTTAGAAAATACAAAAAACAGTTTGATTTTAATGCGTTCCGATGAAAAATTTAATGAGTAGGTATGTTCAATTAACCGAGCGTATTGCTAGTTCCCTAGAAATACCAAATATGTTTCTTGTAGCTTCATCATTGCGATCTCAACGGAGAAAAATACTTTATGCTGATGAATGTCCTGAAACTATATTAGCCGAAACAAAGATTCAAAGTTGAATTTTTTTTTCAAATACTTGAAAGGTTTGATACGTATAGTATCAATTTTACATTTTTGAGTAACATAAGCGAATGTTTAAAAAATAAAAATGTACGTGCTTCATGCCTTAATTTGCAGAATGTTTTAACATAAAGTAGTTTTAAATATTTAGATGGAGAAGAATTGTTTCAAGAGTTAACCGTAATATCCCAGCTTGTTACGCCACAAAGCTCAAGTTTAGATATGTTAAATTTTATTTTTAGATCAAACCTTGAAGATTTTGCTCCGAATTTAGTAACTGCTCTCCAAATCCTTAATACAATCCCGGTCACGGTAGCTTCAGGAGAACGTAGTTTTTCTAAACTTAAAATTATTAAAAATTATCTTAGGACATCCATGACTCAAGAGAGATTGGTAGGTTTATCTATAATGTCCATTGAAAAGAAATTATTAAATTCTTTAGACTTTGATGATCTCATTTCTGAATTTGCAAAATGTAAGGCCAGAAAAGTAAGTTTCCAAGTTTAAAAGTTACCCCTCTGCTCATTTCTTCGCTGCGTTTTAGTTTAATGGTTTAGGCCTCCTGGGGATACCTCAATAAAAAAAACGCATTGAAAGTCTACCTCCTGGGTAATCTGGGAAAGGCTTATGCTTGTGTATCAGTTTATGTGTAAAAAAAATATAAAAAAGGGGCGCTTTCTACAAATCTTGCACAGGGCGCAAGTTTGGCTTGGGCCGGCCCTGCCGCAAAGCATGTGTTGTGCCGATTCATTCGCCAAAAAAGGAACTTAATAAAGTTGATGGATACCGGCATATTTCCTTGCTAATATGATTATCAAAAATTTTAGAAAAAATAATAGCCAACTGTATCCTTTGGTTCTCTGAATCGAAAAATCTTATAAGTTGAAAACAAGTTGCATTTAAACCTAAAAGAGGTTGTATGGACGCTCTACTTCGCCTAGGTTACGTAATATCAAGGTGAAAAGGTGGAAGAAATCACGTTCCTATTCTAGCACTCGATTTCGAGAAATCTTTTGATCGCATATTTATTTATCTCGTGTAAAGAAAAATAAGCGAATGGGAAGTTGATCCCAAAATGTTCAAATACTTTAAATTCTTGTTAACCAACAGAAAAATCTGTGTCAGAATTGACAACACGTCTTCAAAAACAGTATCCCTTGAGAATGGAATCCCTCAATTTTAATATATAAATATAATTAATTAGATCACTGTGTAATGTGTATATGCCGATGATGCATACATACTATGTAAACACAATGACCTTAACCAAACAAAAATTATTTTTTCCAATTTACTTAAGGAAATAATTAAAAGACCTTGCATATCTGACTCTAAACTATCTTTAAAAAAATGTGAAACACTTTATGTTAGTCGTAATATTAATTGTCAGAACATAAATTTATCTTTTAATAATAAAGATATTGAAAATGTTATCAATCTATACTAGGTCTTATTGTGAACAATAGATACAACAGGAAATCACACTGTTAAAGTAGAATAAATAAATTATGTGGCGTAACAGTCCGTTGAGAACTAGGGCCTAGTTTCTTACAAATCTCAACCATTCCTGTGTGCGAGTAATGTTATCTTATCAGGAATTGAGGGGATCTACAGTCTTAAGCCGAATCCGAACGGCTAATTTGAGAAAGCACTTTTCAGGACATGAATTACTCTTGGAGAATTTGTCAATTCCTCGCAACAGGTGGTACCCGTGAAAAAAAAACTTTAGATGGCACAGGCAGTGTTTCAACCCAAGACCTCTCGCATGACAGTCCTACGCAATAACTAACTTACTAAAGGTAAATAACACTCAAATTAAAATCTCACTGACATCGTATGTAAACTTTAACAACTTTAAATGTAATTTGTGCGCGTGCCCTTTCACTAATCATCGAAGTGTCAATTTATTAAGTAAACTCAATATTTTCATCATGGTTAAGTCTGTAAATTATACAAATTTTCAACCGAAATTTGGAATCGGCGATCGCAGCTTTAAGAGTCAGAGAGACAATAGCTTAGTCGAATTGCCGAAAATATCGCTGCCGTTCAGGCGTCGCGTCTGTAGCAAACGATCCAAATCAGTCAATTTTACGGCGGCGGGGTTGAGATATTGAGATGCATCGCTTAGACCACATTATGGCGTATTTTGCATAAGGGTCTTGGTTAAAAATCGAAATAATGTAATTTAAATTAAGGAACAGTACTTCACATCAAGTCCTTAGGATTTGTAACTTAATCAAAAATAATCGTACTGAAGAAAGATCTACAGGTATGGTCCTCTTAGATATCAAAAAACTTTCGACTCTGTTTGGCATAATGCTCTTACATACAAAATGGAAACATTTAAAAAAATTTTTATCAGCAAGATGTTTTCAAGTTTACATTAATAGATTTTAATCCATGAACACGTTAGTAAAATAATTAAAAAAATTAATACTGCAATTCTTAAAATGCTATACCCGTTTATAAATAGAAAAATGTAGTTGTTATTATGCAAAAGGTTGTGTGTCAAGTGTGGGGTAGTTGCGCAATCTCCCATATTGAAAAACTCCAAGTGTGTCAAAATTAAATTTTAAAAATAATGTTTAATAGTGCTATCCTTCAACCAATGATCTTCATAATCAAGCTGGTTTTGAATTGATTTGCAGAAAAATTCAAAATTTAAATGATAACTTCTTAATGAACTGTGATATTTCTGACAACCCTTTGGTAGTGCAATTAAACAAATAAAAATGTATTTATTTATTTATTTTTACTTTATATTCTATTATATGGACAAGTTTAACCAATAATTTATTTAATTATTTATATTTTGTTTTCTGTTAACTGTATCGAGGTATATTTATGTTTCTATGCATTTATTATTTATTGCTTATTTATTTATTTATATTTATTATGTATTATTTATTTTTTATTACTTATTGTTTATTATTAATTATTTGTCATTTATATTTTACTGTAATCGATTTGTCAAAATGAAAATTTTGACATTTCTCGACGTTTCAAGGTCCCTAGAATCTAAATAAATATTTTTAAAGAAATGTCTGTACGTGCGTGTGTACGTACGTTCGTCGTCCATATCTCAAGAATCTGTAGAGATATCGAGTTATAAAATTTGTTATACAAAAAATTCAGTGAGTGTTACCATAACAATTAAAAAAAAAACTGCAAATTTTGTTTAACTCAAAATATCTCACGATAAAAAATATTATGAAAAAAAATTGAAACAACGGTTCTTTTTTTATAAATCATAATAACTGACAAAAATAATTGTCACCTCCAATATTTTACAAACAAGTAATGATTGAACTCCAAAATTATTTTATGCATTGAAGAATAACGTTTCCGACATCTGGTATGATTTTTATAAAAATTAAATCGACAGTTTTTTTTTACAAAAAATAAAAATCTACAAAAAAAAACATTACTAAAAGCTGGTAAAAATTTATTTTCGACTCAAATATCTTTTCAAATATTAAAAATAATTGGTTCAAACCTATTTCATCTTATAGAAGATATGGTTTTCGAAATTCAGTAAACTTTTTATAAAATTCCAACATTCCGTTTTTTTCGTAAAAATTACGATCTACAAAAAATAGTACGCAAAATTGGTAAAAATTGATGTTCTTTTCCCGATACCTCGTGAATAAATGAAGGTCTTGTCTTCAAAATGATTTCATTCTGTGCTAAATTTTGTTGTAAACGTAAGATATTGTTCTTAGACAAATTTAATCTGTATTCGTTTATATAAAAAATTAAAATTCAATAAATGCTACTAAAATTGGTAAAAATTGGTTTTCGACTAAAGATCTCGTTAGAAAAAATAGATTTTGAAATCAAACTATTTCTTCATATGCAAAATTATGCAAAATATTTTTGGTAATAAGAATATTAACTTTTTAGAAAAAATCATCTGAAAACTTTTTTAACAAAACACGAAAACTTAAAAAAAAAAACAACAAAAAACTGATAAGAAATAATTTTCCACTAAAGTATTAGGAGAACAAAGAAATATATTGACTTCAAATTTTGTATTTCGCACGAAATATTTTTATGAATACTTTGTTAAAGATTTGAGCAAGACAAATCGACAGACAGAATGGGAAGTTATCAGTGTGGGTCGTATCCCAGCCTCTTTTTAAATTTGTAATTAAAATGTTGAAAAATAACGTATTCAGTATAAAGATGTACATATGTAGGTACACACTTTTAATATCAAATTTTTGTGTGAACTGAACGATAGCAAACCAAATACTACTTTAAGAGGAAAATAAAATATTTATTTATCTAAATTAAGGAAAAGTATAACAATTATTTTCGATACTTAAATTTCCTTCACGAACTATAAAAATGAGATGTCCTTCACATTAATATATGTATTTCTAAATAAGTGAAGATAATTCCGACAACAAAAGCAGATGGTTTTCCTACTGCACACATCATACGTGCGTGATTCGCGATTTCGCATTTGCGCAGAGATTTCACTTTGTCTCACTGTTTATTTTTATAAATTGAAACTGTATTCCAAAGCATGCCCATTACCTTCGTCTATCTAGAATAACCCCCATGCCCTTATAAACTATCAAAATTGAACAACATCAAATCGTAGGTATTCCTATTAAAGAGTTTTGCATATGGGGGAGATTAACATAGCAGCTGTCCATAGTTTGTCATCTATATTTTAATCCTTTTTTCTGTGCAAATTCTGTTATAACAATTGTTGAAAACGTTTACATAAAATTTCATAAAACTTTGTATAATATATTGAATGCTTTGTCAATGCATTTATACACAAAAAAAAGAGTTTGCATTGCATGGTTTTCTATTCTTTTGTCCGTGATAACCTAGATTCGATAATCTATTGGTTTGCTGGATTACTTATCTTTTGTTTGTATGTCATCCAAGGGTACCAAGATACACACTTCAATCAAATTTAATAAAAGGATTGGATATGAGAAGGCGCAATATGTTCTATTGAAAATAAAAACAAAATAAAAATAAGTATGACAAGATTTTGCTATGACTCGAGTAACCTATTTGAATTAGCTCACAGATTTTGGGGTCTTAAAGAAATACAGATGTTTTCTATTATCAGGGTCTTTGGGAACGATTTTTTCCAAAATCATTGTCTATTAGTGATTTTTTTTCAAATTATAAGAAATCGAATAACTAACAATTCAGCTATAATAATCCTTCCATTGTAGACCAAAAACCTTACATACATATTTTGGACTCTGAACCCGCAGCTTATAGTATTTGGATATTATCAGAAAATATTTAACAAAAATCTTTTTTGAGCTTATGATGAGTTTATTGTGAAACAAAACAAATATCAATATCGAAATAAATGTTCAGTAAAAGTTTACAAACTGAATTATTTACACTTACAACTTTTCTCCCATATGGGATTTATTTATTTCTTTATATAAGATTAATGCAAGCTATTAACAAAAAAGGATTTAAAGTTAGACTTAAATCAATCTTTTTTTAGTTTTATATTATACTCAGGCATGATGTAGTACCCGTGGCATGATGGTTAGTGCGTTGGACTGTCATGCCAGAGGTGTTGGGTTCGATCCCTGCCTATGTCACCTAAAGTTTTTTCACGGGTACTGCCTCTTGCGAGGAATTGACAAATTCTCCAAGAGTAATTCTTGTCATGAAAAGTGCTTTCTCAAATTTGCCGTTCGGATTCGGCTTTAAACTGTAGGTCCCCTTCATTCCTGCCAACATTACTCGCACACAGGAATGGTTGAGAGTTGTCAGTCACTAGGCCCTAGTTCTCAAACGGACTGTCGCGCCACCCAATTTATTTATTTTATTATACTCAGGCCAGGCCCACACATTAGTTTTTAATGCTAACAAAACTTAAACGAGATGTAGAGATTGTTTCTAAGGGAGGACTGTTATGGAAGTCAAAGATGGTATGAAAGTTATAAGCTAAGCGCAGAATTCTTGTAATAGTTTCAAAAAGGTTATGGTGATGAGGAAGGTGAAAGGGGGGGCCTGTCTGACGTTTATTGGAATAGTATAAATAGAAATCTTTTCTAGAAGAAATTGTGAGTCTATGGTACCTGCTAAAAGCTGGTGTAGAAAGAGAATATCTGCAACTTCGTGGAATTGGAGGGTTTGCAGATTAATAAGTTTAAAAAAAGATATTTTTAAGGTGGCAAGAACAGATTATCACCCCAATGAAGATAGCGGAAGCAAATCGAAAAAATCTGCGTTGTGATGATTCAATTCTTTGAGATTGAGAGTTCTGATGGGGAGACCAGACTTGACTAGCATATTAAAGTAGAGGTCTAACAAAGATGGTGTAGAGGGATTTAGTGACATAGAGGTTCGAGAATTCTTTAGAACGATGTTTGATGAAGCCAAGGGATGGGTAAGATTTTTTAATAAAGTAATCAAAATGGGATAACTGAGTGTCGCAAATAACTTCTTGGTCGCGAATAGAACGGACAGAATGAATGATAACATCGTAAGTTTTGTAGAGAAGATGTGATCGCTAACGGGTGAATGTTATGAATTGACTTTTAGCTACACTGAGTTCTAAGAAATTTTTGTCGCACCAAGTCTAAAATGACTCAAGATCATTTTTTAGTAAGACAGAATCAGATGGAGTAGAAATAACCTTTGTTAATTTCATGTCATCAGCTTAATTAGAGACAGTTAGAGATAGTTAAGACAAATAAAAAAGGACTCCTGAAATTTCATAAATGGGATCGGAGATTGAGAACCTAAAAATAACCCTATATCGGTGGTTCTCAAGGCCATCTGAGTCATGAAATAAAAAATGGTGGAAAATCAAGGGCTTTGAGTTTAGGATAAATAATTCTGTGCATGATTTTATCAAAGGCTTTACTAAAGTCTGTAGTGATAGGGTCTACTTCATTTCCTTTCTCTAATTCGTTTAGAGTTTTGGACACAAATTCCGTAAGATATGTTGTAGTGGATTTACCTTTTAAGAAGTCATGTTGTTGGGAAGAAAAAAATAGGTCTAAACTGAAAATAGAGAGAGTCGTAGCCAATGCTTTTGAAGAATTTCTGAATTGAAGATAGCTTGGCTATAAACCTGTAGTTCATAACATCAATTTTTTGGTTCTTTTTTATGAGCAAGAAAAATAAAGGAATGGTTCCAAAGCTTTGAAAAAAAAGCTTGAGAAATGGAAAGTCGAAACACTACTGGAATAGGTTAACAAACGGATGTAGCACACTTTTTTAATAATATGGCAGGCAAACATCAGCACCAGGAAAGAAATCATCTTTGAGAACACTTATTTTTTTTTCAACAATATTATCACTTATTTCGATTTGGGTACATAAAGTACCTTTTAAGTATTCAAAAAAAAATTAGCCAGGTTCTTTAAGGTTATTGCTGTACGATTGGCTGAAGAATAAGCGAAAGAGGTTCGTAATATAGTTTTGGGTTCGGTAGATGTGATATCGTAAAATTGAAATGTTTGAAGGGAAGCCATCGGATTATGTATAAAACAGGGTATCCAGTGCCGCAAATGGGATCGTGTGAAACGATCTGCTTATACATACATAGGCAAGCTGAACGTTGGACTTTATTTAGTTTGTCTAAGCTTTTTCTAAAACAATCCTATGATAACCTATGTGCATAACCAATGTGTAATTCATGGTTGTAAGCCCCTATTTATTACCAATAGCTTTTTTCAAGAAAAGAGAGCTACAGTAGCTTTCTTCATTCTTTCTTGTATATTACGTTTCCAATTTAGTTTTCTGTCTACAATAAGACCCATAAACTTAGCCTTTTCTTAGAACTTTAATTGGATTCCTTTAGTATAGGGAGGGTTAGCATATGGAATTTTGTGTTTCCTCGAAAATTGGACTGATTCGGTTTTATGTGGGTTGACACCCAATCCACACCATTCAGCCTAAACCACACGCCTTAAAAAACACCCTTTTTATAAAAAAAAATAGATGTTCATAGACGTGATCTAAGAGAAAGAAATACAATGTTTATTAAAAATTAATTAATTATGAATTAAATTTCGTTTGCCAAAACGAAAGCATGAAAAAAATAGTTGTATGATAGGAACTGTGTCGACAGTTTTGGGTTACTCATTTCTTTGAAGTTTTAATTCTGATAAAACTTTAAACTCTTTCACTGGGCAATACCACACCGATTATCAAACTTTAAGGACTTTGATTTTCCCTGGCCTCATTTAAAATTGACATATTCATTTATTCAATGTCATTATAAAGACCTTACACTAATTTAATTCGTTCGTTAGTTGGCGCAACAGTCCGTAGAGAACCAGGGCCCTGTGACTTACAACTCTCAACCATTCCTGTGGGCGAGTAATTGCAGGGATGGAGGGGACCTACAGTTTTTATGCCGAATCCGAACGGCTAATTTGAGAAAGCACTTTTTCATGACAAGCATTACTCTTGGAGAATTTGTCAATTTCTCGCAAGAGGCAGTATCCGTGAAAACTTTTTTTTTTTAATTAAGGTGGCACAGGCAGGTATTGAACCCAAGACCTTTCGCATGACAGTCAAACGCACTAACCATCATGCCACGGGTACTACACACATCATCATGACGGTCTTCAGAAACACAATTGCTGATAACACTAATTTAAT
The DNA here is from genome assembly GCA_920104205.1 of Eupeodes latifasciatus. Lineage (NCBI taxonomy): Eukaryota > Metazoa > Arthropoda > Insecta > Diptera > Syrphidae > Eupeodes > Eupeodes latifasciatus. The sequence goes on along the minus strand of OV049924.1, from coordinate 174,227,013 downwards.
TATTATTCAAAAAATAAGTCAACTCAACAAAAATTCAAAAACAGACGCTGTTGAATGATCAAGTTGTTTGAAAATAGATTAGATATTCATCGATAAGTATCATCCAAAAATCATTTAGTTGTCCATTGAGAAAAATATCAATTACTCGAAATATAGGTCAGAATTATAGATTTAGATTCATCCCTTATTTAGGTGATAGGGACATCATTTCACATCACAATGAATATTTGAAAATAACGATAATGCATCAACCACAAAAAATTACTCCATCACATTGGTTATTTGGCGAAATTGCAGTTTCCATTCCTTAAATCAAAAAAAGGTAGGGTAGGTATAGTAAAATATTACCAAATAACCGAACCCGATCGTAGCTGCCATATTAATAAAGTGTGTGCATTGTGTGTAAAATAATTCCAATCTTAAACACATTGCTTCGTCCTTTTGTTGTTTTCCCTTTGTGACGTAAGGATGGACATGGACATTGGACATACCCAAAAAAAAGGCTACTTCATATAGATTTCCTATTGCATCTCAATAAAAATATCATCTTGCAACTTTTATAACGTTCGGGTATCAATCAAATGTCTGCTCATATTGGACTTCATAGTTTGAATAGACAATCATTTTGTTACGCTCTGGCTGCATTAAGCATCTAAATGACCAAGGATAAAGATAAACACATACTTTTTTCCATCTTCCCGGTCGGATGATTCTTTTATAGTTCAATCCTGGTTAGAGGATCAAGGACAATAGGAAACACGTCATAAAATACCTAAGTAACAACCTCACAAAGGAGGATACAGATTTTACGCGGTAATTTTTTTTTCGATAACAATCATTGTCAGAAGGCTGTAAATTGCAGAAGTTGAGCGTCTTGTCTACAAGAGATAGTTTATTTGACCAGGTACGATTTATAAGGACCTAAGTGACCTTATAAAATAAAAGGCATACAAACGATATTCTAAAAGATTTTAAATTAAAAATTGTGACCGTCTGGTTGGCATTTAAAATAGTTAAGATAACGTTTCAAGAAATTGAGAAATTCCAATATTTGACTTTCAATAACTGGGACTTTTGTTTGGACACAATGCACAACACGATGCCATTTGCTTGTCAGTGTGTTCACCATTTTGGCAATAATTATGGTCTTAAGTGATGCTTAGAAGATTTGATGGAGATTCTAATTAGTCAAAAAGGAAAGCAAAAAGGTCAGGAGATAAAATATGTACATACATACATACGCTCTACATTGACAATTGTAACTACTAAGAGTTGCAAAAGCTCACAAAAATTAAGGTTACTTGTTTCTTGTTGTCAATTTGTTGATGAATGTGAATTTTAAAAGAGAAAGGAAGCAATGAAAAATATTAATTAACTTCATAGTTTGGACCTTATACATTTTCTTAAACGTAATATTCACAAATTAGGTTTTTACTGCAAATTCCCAACCGATATAATAACATTCTAAATTTACAAGAAACAATCAAAAAAGCTACTGTAGCTCTCTTTTCTTGCAAAAAAGTTATTGGTAATAAATGGGGCTTACAACTCCGAATTACGTAATGGTTATACACATTGGTAATATAAGACCAATTTTAATGTACGGTGTGACAGTATGATGGATTGCTTTAGAAAAAGATAAAAACCCTCGACAAACTAAATAAAGTCCAACGTTCAGCTTGCCTATGTATAAGCGGATCGATTCGCACGACTCCATTTGCGGCACTGGATACCCTATACAGAACGAAAAAAGTCATCCTATTGACTATTTTGGTAGTCAATTTTCAGCCGATAACCGGGATAGTCAATAGAACAATTGTCGGTTGTCAATTTTGGGATTCGATTTTTTTTACAATTTGGTAGTCAATATGACAACTGTAGCAGTCAATATGACTACTGTAGAAGTCAATATCGCCGGCTGAATGCTTAAATGCCCCACAGACCACTTTTTCGGGAAACTGAGTTAAAGATGCAGTTATACTAATTCATATGTTCTCTTTCGTTTGGTGCTATTCCCGTTGCTCTATCTCTATTATTAATAAAGTTACAGAAACCAGTTTTGCTCCATAGACCACATATTTTCGGTTCTGTTCGTGCTTATTTGCCGCATATCCAAAATTTGTACGAGGTGGGGCAGTTTTTCTATTAAAGTTTTAAAAACAGACGCTTAATGCTTAAATTCCTCATTGCAATGGGCAATGGATATAGATCAAACATCACTCAAATATATTTTCAATGCTTAATTGCCCCATGAGATGGCATATAGAGCATGTAACCTCTCACAATCTATTGAAACCAAGTGACATTTTTCCTGCTTATGTGCCCTATATCCATGGACAAAAGTGCAATCAGTTGGAAAAGTATAAATAGAAGTAACATTTTCGAGATCACTTCAGTTGATGTCGTGCTTGTTCCTAAAATTGCAAAGCAAATTGCAAATTTATTTTTTATTTAGTATTTATTTTTTTTCTAAATCATTTTTAAAATAAAATTTAAATACAAACATTAATTAAAAACCCAAGAAATGCTGTCTATAATTAATTAAATATTTATTGATTATTTTTCGACGCTTCAATTCTGGTTTTGATAGTTTTCAGGGCTGATTAAGTAATATTTGCTGTGTTTATAATGATAATTTCTCAAAAAAGGCCATAGTATTTTTTTTAATATTTAAAAAAAAATAAAAACGAGGTAAAAATAAGGGGAACAAATATTTTTAATAAGACTATTTCTATATCTTCAGGTTCACAAACTATATAAATGCATTTAGAGTATTCTTAATAAGGTTTTTTATCGATAATATTCAAGCATTTTTTTTTGTTTTTACTAAAATGGATAAAAACAAAAAAGGTAAAAACCAAAAATAATTAACTTAAAAAACTGTAAAAAAATACTAAAACTTAATCCTATGAATGCTGAAGTATTTTTCAAACCAATTCCGAATAAAATTGAATGTATTTTTCTAGGAAATTTTAAGAACCAAAGTTCAAGTTGGGTATTTTTAATTGTAAAGTGTGAAAATACTTTGTCATTTTTCATACTTTTTTTATCGACTTAAAATTAAGCCAATGAAATATAGGGAAGGGCTAAGCCATTATATTAATATTCCTTTTTGTTTTATATTTTTGTCACTACAAATAGATTTTAAAAAATTAAAAGTGCTAGAAATTTTATATTTTATTATTATTTTTGCTATCGTTGAATTCCCAATGTTAAAAGCATAAAGGTTCTATATCCATAGGAAATTTGCAGTTTGGTTTTCATAGATTTAACATTCGTATGGAAAGGGTTCTATATCCATTTTTGACATTTTCTAAACTTTTATTTTTTTTTAAATAACCATAAATGTTTTAAACCCTAGGACTTCAAATTTAAAAAAAGAAATATTCCATTCATGTATATAAAAATTCAAAGGTCGAAATTTTCAAATGCAAAATTACGAAATTATGTTTCAAACTTTAAAATTCGTTTTCTGAGGAATAATTTGTTTTTATATGGGGCATTTAAGCATTCAGCCGGCGATATGACAACTGTAGTAGTCAATATGACAACTTTGGTTGAAGGAAATTGAAACTACGGTTGTCATATTGACTAATGTGGTAGTCAATACGACAGCTGCGGTATAGTCAATATGACAACTGCGGTAGTTAATATGACAATTTTTGTTAAAGACCGAAATATAATTTGACTACTGGGTAGTCAAAATAACAATTCTCGATAGTAAATTTTGGTAGTCAATATGACACCCAAATTGTCATATTGACTACCGAAGTTGTTCTATTGACTACTTTTGTTATCATATTGATTGACTACCCAAAATTGACAATCGAAAATTGTTCTATTGATTTTCCAGTAGTAATTTTTTTTTTTAAAATAAGGTTATAATATTGACTATTTTGATAGTCAATGCGACAATTTGGCCAAATTTCAAGTTGACTATCGACGATTGTTAATCTGACAACTTTTTTTTCTGTATACTCTGCCTATCACCTCTGGACAAATAGCTGCCAGCTCTGCCATTCGCCTCAAAGCTTCATCGCAGTCGGTAACAACAATATTGGCCACTCCGTAATTTCCAAAGCACACAGACTACACCATCCCCCAACTGCAATTCGAGAGAAACTTACAGATTTCTATACCTTCCAGATCTTTCTGGGAGGATAGGGCAGTCGTAAAAGACGAGTCAGTCCACTTTTTCACAGATGAATCCAAAACAAATGAAGGGGATTGTGGAGGTGTGTACTCTGAACGACTGAAATTAATTCTATCATTCCACCTTCACAATCATTGTAGCGTGTTCCAGGCGGTAAAATAAGTCCTGTCCTTCTTTTAAAGAAAACGTAATATCAACATCTGATATCCGTATTTTCTCAGATAGTCAGGCCGCTATCAATACTCTGGGCTCTGACTCTACAAACTCTTTAACAGTCCATAACTGATCATCTCTAATGGAGATAACACAACAATTTAATATTAGGTCACAAGAAACATTTGGCCTACATTAAATTCAAAGCGCTCACGCTAATGAGGTATGGATGAGGAAGAGGAGGAAACAGTTCTTCACCTCCTCTGTACATGCCCTGCTCTAGCTTAAAAACACAAGAATTGCCTATTATTCTTATTATTCTTTATGATTATTAACATAATCAGTCTTTCACGTTTCGTTAGGGACTCAAATTGGTTTCTTTGAGCTTAGAAGAAAGCTTCAAGATTCAATGAGCCATTTAACTGGCCTAGTTCGTCCTACTCCATCACGAACAGCCACTTTAACCTTACCTAACCTACAGTGAAATTAGTGGTAGCACGACATATTTTAAATAGGTACAACTTCGATACTTGACTCGTGATTTTTGTTTTTAAGGCATTTTTTCTTTAAATCAGCAGCACTTATTCAAACAAATACCTTTAGTTTAAAAAGGTTACAGTGTGTATACAATTATGAAATATTAAAGCTCATTCCCATGGTGTCCAAGACTCAGCTGTCATACCAGTTATACGTATATTTTTACGTCAATACTTGAAGATAACAGCTCCTGCGTTAATTTAACCAATTGACACTCTTTTGAAGGCGCTTCACAACAAGAGGCGTTTCTCTTTTTTTTTTTAATTTCAAGTCCTTAACTTCATTAAATACCTCAAACCAAAGATGAAAGAAACGGAAGAAAAAAAACAGATGCTTGCTTTCCTTTAAATTGGCATCCAACAACTTTCCGGTTACGCATATAGTTTAAAACTTAAAAGAGGTCATTTGGCATGTTCCACGTGCGTGTACAGATACTATTATTCCCAAAAATTGAGAAGAAATTTATGACAAACCAGAACGTAGACTCGTGATCATCCAGTGTGTGTACCACTAGTGGCTTCATGCCAATGTACTTAACTAAATTTCATCATCATCATCCGTATTAAAAATTAAAATAAAACAGGCTCAGGCTCCAGAAACTAAAAAAGAAAATTAGTCGCGTGGCTCCTCTCTGGCCGGTCTCAGTTCTCCAATCTCCATTCAACCACCAACAGAGTATCGGAATTTTGTCGGCCTGTCTTTCTCTCCTTCTTTAGCCGTCTGTCTTTTTTCATCATGGACAGATCTTCAAGGAAGTCAAACAAGTGAGCGACCCCAAAACCGGCTCCAAACGGTAGATTGTGGGCTCTACTCAGGAACCCATATAGCAGATATCACCTCACCACTCGCAGTCACCAACAAAGACATGACGACGACAACGACGATGAACGGCGACGTTAGGACGAAAGTGATAGACTCCCTAAAGGCACTTGATTGGTGCTGCAGATGTCAATTTTTTCGGCAGCAAACGACGAAGACGACGACGACGACGACGATGAGGATGACTCCAAGTCCATGTCATGTCCCCCTCCCAAGCAACCAAAAAAAAGGCTAAAGCAAAAACTAAGTCGCATTGCACACCTGATGTGTGACGTGTTACTTGCTTGGCTTGGCTTGCTTAGCTTATAGTGATGGCATCGCTACTCTACTCAATATGTAGTGGGATACGGGGCAAGTTCGAAGGATATTTGCTGGCGATACGATGCGATGGCATCAGCTGCCGGCCAGTCGGATCGCATGTATCGCAAATAAGCCAAACCGAGTGCTAACATGGTGGCTTGGCTCAAGAAGCAAGACGGAAAAAAATCTATTTTCATTTTGGAAGTTAATATTTGACAGTAAACCTCGTCGCAGCCCTTGATAAATGTGCTTGTGGTAACTTCGTTTTGCGGATTGTAAAAACAGGTGTATTTTGTTTTCGGCTAAGTAAACACAACTTCCGTGCCACAGCCACAGCCACAGCCACAGCCACACAAACTCAAACCCTGTCGAAGCTGATCGCGGCGATGTATATATGAGCGCAACAATTAAATAAGTGCATTCATTGAATGAAACACTGAAACACGCGACTGCCAATATAGTATCGTCGTCTTCGTCGTCATTGTCGACGACGACGCACGACGTGTCGGTCGTCATCATCATCATCTTGTAGTTGGTATGAGACCTTATATATAGCTTAGCTTAGGGGGGAGGACGATCTTGTCTGATCGACATTGTTATTACTATTTTTTTGACGGTGACGGTTTGCTTGGTCGAGTGAAACGGAAGCCAGAACCAGAAGGAAATACTTGCAATGATAGTAGGTATAACAATAACCGCACAACGTGGATGCACTGTCGATGTCAAATTGAATTTATAGTCTTTTTTGTAGATAATACTCGTTTTGAGGTCTTAATTTCTCATTCATACCACGACGACGCACGGGTAAAAGAGTTCCTTAAGATACACCTGCCTGATAGTTTAACGTTGTCGTTAATGTAAGATTAAGTAATAGCTAACTTAAATAAGGCAAGTGAAAGGGATAATAATTTGTACTTCAATAAATATCTACAGAAAACAATTGTTCAAGACAAACATGGTGAATAATCTCTTTGATTCAAATAAAAATATATAAAACGAAAATATTATTGAAGTGCAACAATAAAATGCAAATGATATGTTTTATTTAAGAACACGTTGGGAACATATACGTAAGATAGGTGCGAATGAGGCATATTTTGGCAATGAAATATTCATGAATTGTATTGGGGGACCAATTTAAGGGATGTGACCAACCTTGTCAGTGAGAGACAATACTGTTTTTATTTAAACGAATCTATAAGAACCTACATTTTACAGCGATTATAAAAGTCGAATCAACCCAAGGAGACTTTGTTCAATTAAGAGCTTGATAGAACCTGGATATGATCTCGAGCTACTTTTATAACCGAATCGGCAGCTCAACTACTGAGTCTAAAAAGATTCCAACTTCCTCTGACGTTTCGGTCTTAAGACAAAACAAAACCAGCTATTGTCAACACTTTGTAAAGTTGAATCTGGGTTCTAATTATTCAGATTTTGTACGTCGACAAGCGGTTGCAAGACCCTTGCAGGAGTTTTACCAAATGAAGAAGTCTTTGCTAGCAGATAGAAGCATTTACAAGGACTGAAATTAGCCGATCCTTCATTTAGTCGCCCTGACAATATTGACATTTTATTAGGGAATGACATATTTTATATTATAATACAAAAATAAATTGGGTGGCGCAACAGTCCGTTGAGAACTAGGGCCTAGTGACTTACAACTCTCAACCATTCCTGTGTGCGAGTACTGTTGTCAGGGATGGAGGGGACCTACAGTTTTAAGCCGAATCCGAACGGCTAATTTAAGAAAGTACTCTTTATGACAGCAATTACTCTTGGAGGATTTGTCAATTCCTTGAAAAAAAAAACTTTTAGATGGCACAGGCAGGGATTGAACCCAAGACTTCTCGCATGACAGTCCTACGCACTTTTTTTGTTTGTAAATTCATTTTTATTAATTCAATCTTAAACCTATCTTAAAGCTTAGACAAAAATTCATAAACTAGCCTAATTAACCATAACTTACAACTAACTTACTGGTCCCATACGGACACTCTAAGTTAAACAATAATACTTAATGCTAATGCCTTTCGGCCCTAAGATCTATTTAACTTCAATTCCATTTTATTTATTTTTTTATTCATTAGAAAATTTCAAAAAAAAAACTAATATCAATATCCTTTTTTTATTTTTACTTAAAAGCTACTTAAAATAAGGTCCTTAATATAAAACTTAAAGCTAACTAAAATTACCTATTCTACCTATAAACTACTTAAAACTAGAACAACCACAGCAGCAAATCTAACTATCTAACGTTTTTTGTTTTTCATATTTTGTTGTCTTTTTTTTTATTTTTTTATTTATTATTATTTTTTTTTTGTTTTGTTTTTTTTTGTATATATTTTTTTTGTATTTTTTTTTGTGCCACCATGCCTATTCTACAACTAAACCCTAAAACTATAAAACAAGTATGTAAGCCGGCCAAGGCTTAAAACCCCATCCCGACTACCCACTATCAAGTGCCGATTGAAGCCACCAAAACTGGTTGTCCTGCTTCACCCTATCAGTTCGGTCCCGTTCGGATACAGACCTACTGAACCGAAGGATCTCTGCTCCGCCTTGTGCCATGACGTCCTGATTGTACAGGGGTCACCTATCCACGGTTCGTCGTCTGACGTGGTAGATTAGCGGAACTGCCAATCTTTCCTGTATCAGACCGCAACTATCTAAAAAGAGGAATGCCTCTGGTGGAATGATGCCGCTCAAGCGTGCACTTTCAAAATACTCGTCGTTCGGATAGAACGCCCCGAAAATTAAATTGTTGGTCGGAGACATAGCTCTTGCAATGTGACTTCGAACGAGTTTTATCACGAAATTGTCAATTCTGTTGATTCGAGTCCCGTTGTAGGTATAGGACCTCGTTGGGATAATAACGCACGTAAGAAGATTCGGCTGTTCGATATAAGCCGGTACAGCGTCGTAAACACTGCCGCTCGAATACCCGAAACTTCTCCATCTGGGAAGGGCAACGCTGAACCACACAGGACATACATAAACGATCATCGGCCGTTTGAGGGCCATGTAGCAAATTACCTTCACCCTGGGGTCAAGCCGACTGCTAAAAAACATTCGTTTCGTCAGAGCGAAGGCTCCTCTGGCCCTGGTCAGAGCAGCATTTATATGTCTGTTGAGTTGTCAGTGAAAGCTCGTGTGAGGAGGTTTATGTCATCTTGTCGTGTTCTGCGTTTTACATTAATTGTTGTCTGTCTCCCGTCCCCGTCGCAGTCTCGTTTAATTTAATTTATTTAAAAACAAAAAAAAAAAAACAAAAAGCTCAAATAAAATCTAAACAAAAAAAAAAACAGTGATCAACAAAAATAATCAATAAATCAACAGAAAATAATAATGAACAAAAAAAAACAGTGAACAACAGCAGCAATATAATAAAAAAAAAGCAACACAAAGGGAAAAAGGCAATAATATAAATACCTACCAGAACACAAGTGCATTCCCCTCCTCATTCTTTCTTTCATTTTTTGTACAGTTTAGTGGCTCAGCAGGTGCATGCATTGGTCTAAGCTCTTTGAAAGCTCACTCAATTGTGTGTATGGGTTGGTTCATTCAATAATACATGGATTGTAGATTACTGTTTTGATTGTTAGGGTCCGGACCAATTTAACTTCACTACTAAAGGCATAACACTAGTAGTGTGGTTCTTTTGTAAAGACCTCTTAAATAATCTTATACAGTGATATACTTAGAAGTTCGTCTGTTTTGATTTTAGGATTGTTTTTATAGATTATATATTATAGATTATAGTAATGTTCGCGGGCTGAGATCGAATTTTCTGTCTGTGTACATCCACGCTAATTCTAACAGACCAGCTGTTTTGGCATTGAGTGAAACCCAAGTAGGTGAAGATTCCGATCCTGCTGAATTTTTTATTCATGGTTATTGCTTGGTGCCATTATTCTTCTCACACCATGGTCTCGCCATATATATTAGGAATGATGTTGCCTATCAACTTTTACCACAATACGGTCATTGTACCAACTCCTTCTTTAATTTCATGTGGTTAAAACTTTCCGTGAATAAGCACATCATTCACTATTGTTTTCTTTATCGAAGCCCAAACCTGGACAGAGTTTCGACTTCTCAGGAATTTGATGCTCTGTCTGACTCCATTCAAAGAATTGTCTCCCTGTATCCTCACACTAAAATCGTTATTACGGGCGATTTCAATGTACACAATTCTTCATGGCTTCAACATTCGGGCCAGACAACACCAGAAGGAGTGTGTGCTGAGATCTTCGCTGAGTTGGACCACCTAACTCAGCTGGTCAACGAGCCCACTCGAATATCGGACGTGGTAGGTCGAGCAGAAAACACTCTTGACTTGTTTCTTACCTCTGACCCTAGTAAGTACACTATTAGTGTTCTATCTCCTCTAGGCTCATCTGACCATTGTGTCATATCAGCAAATTTCTCGTGTCAAAACTCTCCAGTTAAAGAAAGAGCTCCTAAGAGAACCGTTTGGCAATACGAGAAAGCCAACTGGGACGGTCTCAATAATTATTTTAGTATCTTTAACTGGTCACTATGCTTCCTCGATAGTGACGTTGATGCCAGCGCTGATATGATCACAAGTTTAATTCTCCTGGGAATGAGAACTTTTATCCCGAATAGGGTTAAAAGCATCAGACCTAAGGAAAACGCATGGTTCGATGCGAGCTGTAAAGAGGTTATTAGGGTCAAGAAGGTAAGTTTCCGTTGTTTTAAAGCCAATCCAACTGAGGAAAACCGGAATAAGTTCAAGCAAGCCAGGAAGGCCTTCAACGCCCATATTCGACGGACCAAATTTTTACATGACCAAAAATTACGGAAAAAAATACTGCAATGTCCCAAAGGCAGTAAAAATGTTTGGTCATTTGTAAAAAACATGAGGAATTCTTCCTCTTCGTCGGTGCCTACGATCGTTGTCAATGACACTCCACTTGTTAGCTCTTTAGAGAAAGCTAATCTCTACGCTAGGCAGTTCGCCGCCAATTCAACGCTGCCAATGAGTGTTATGACTCCGCCTGTCATCAGGCGCGTTAGTGATTCTATGGGACCAATCTTTTTTCGCACTCGTACTGTGGCGAGAGTCCTAAAAGATCTTAACATACACAAATCCGCTGGTCCGGATGGTATCCCCGCGATTGTTCTGAAGAGGTGTTCTTCAACGCTGGAAAAACCACTGCGTAATCTTTTCCATCTGTCCTACTCCTCAGGTCTCGTTCCGAGTGGATGGAAAACCGCATTTGTCCAGCCTATTCTCAAAAAGGCGAATCTTCCTCACCCTCTAATTACCGACCGATTGCACTTACGTCCCTTCTTTCCAAGGTCATGGAAACGCTGATTAATTATCAGCTTATGAAATATCTTGAGGAACGGAAGCTTCTTAATTACCGGCAATACGGCTTTCGTAGCAATAGGTCCACTGGTGATCTCATGGTTCATCTCACCGAACAGTGGAACAAATCTTTACATCGTTTTGGAGAAAGTAAGATTATTGCACTTGATATTTCAAAGGCATTTGATAAAGTCTGACATCTTGCTCTCTTATCGAAAATGCGTGCTTTCGGTATCGACGAATTTCTTCTTCGTTGGATTAGAAATTTTCTTTCGAACCGTTCAATACAAGTTGTTCTGGACGGATTCAAGTCTGAAACCCATAAAATAAATGCTGGTGTGCCCCAGGGCTCCGTTTTGTATCCGACCCTCTTCCTCATTTTTATAAATGATCTCCTGTCTGCTACTTCTAATCCAATACATTGTTTCGCTGACGATAGCACTCTTAGCTTTTCATATTCGTTTCCAGACTCACAACCCTCCTCTTCGGATGTGGAACTGCAACGACAAAATATGATTAGCTCATTAAATTCCGACCTACACAGCATTAATGGGGAATAAAAAATCGTGTGGAATTTAATGCTTCGAAAACGCAATGCTGTCTTGCATCGTTAAAGCGAGATAAACCCTCTTTGCCACTATCTATGAGTGGCACTTGCCTCAACGAAACGGAAAATCTCGACATACTCGGAATGTGCATCAGCAACCACCTTTTGTGGAGCGATCACATAAGCGATGTTGCCAAAAATGCCGCAAGATTTCTAGGTTTTTTGAGACGTTGCAAGAAATTTGTCTCTCCGTCTGATCTGGCCACAATCTACAAAACCTATATACGTCCGAAACTTGAATATAACTCTCATCTCTGGGCTGTTGATCCAGTAACTTATTTAAGCCTCTTGGACAGTATTCAAAGTAGAGCTTTTAAAATGATTGGTGACTTTAACATCATCAACTCGTTTACGTCACTCGAACATCGACGCAAGGTTTCTTGTCTAACCCTTTTTTACCGTTATTTTAACGGACTTTGCTCTAGTGAAATAGCCAGTTGCATTCCTACCCTTAAACAATTTAACCGTAATACCCGCGCTTCTAGGAATGCCCATCAGTTTACCCTTGAGCCCAACTTCGGCCGTACTATGAAGTACAGAGATTCATTTCTTAGCCGTACTACGCGAATGTGGAACGCCTTGCCACGCTCTATCTTTCCCTATCATTGCAATGTTCAGGAGTTCAAAATCAATGTACACCGACACCTCCTATCCAACCCTTCCCTCTTTTCCTAATGCTCACACTGTGTCTTTGGCATATTAAAGGTATAAAAAAAACCCTTTTAGTGTTCGCTAATTATAAAAAAAAAATATATAAATACTGATCTAACCAGATACCGAGGTACTTCACTACACTTTTGCTCACTAATGGCTGCCCGTGAAGATCAACGATAACCATCTTGCGCCAATTCTTGCACGTATCCCTCGTGGCCCTAGCCAACGGAGTCCGGAACAGAATTGTCTCCGACTTCTGGACATTTATTTTCAGTTTCCAGTCGTCGCAATATCGCTGAATCTTGTCGAAATCACGCTGCAAGAGAATTCTAATAACCTCAACCTTTCGGGCCGTTCTGTACGCAATAAGATCGTCGGCGTACGCAATTGCCTTTGTAAGACTACCTATCAGATCGCTGGTGTAAATGCTGAAGAGAATCGGCGAATTCACCGCTCCCTGTTGAAGACCATTGTTAGTCCTACGCACAAACCATCATGCCACTGGTACTACACATCTATACTATTATGTAAAAGCAAAACCATTTTAAAGTTTGTTACGCACGATCTCAGAAAGTAGTCAACCGATTTATTTGAAATATATTTTATTATTTTCTATATTGTTATGAGAGTGTTTATGGCTTTAATTTTTTTTTCTTTAATTATTTGTCAAACTTAAATATTATTAATTTTACATTTTTTGTCCATTTTTTTCATTAGTTGACTTATACAACCACTCATATCTTAAAACCTATACAATAATCGACAAAGATTTGCATTTCTTCATAAAGTCAATATTGTTGCGCAAATTTTAAGCCTAAAATCACTTCTAAGTTAAACATACAAGCTGAGAAATAAATAAAAACAAATTATAAAATTATATATGTATATAAACTTTTTGAATTTATTTTATCCAGGAAATTAGATTCCATCACAATCGCGACGTGTCGCCGCTTTGTTTCATTTCATTATCATTCCAACATTTTTAATTTTCTTTTCTTCCCATGCTCTTTCTCTCTCAATATGTGTTCCATTTAATAGTTACGTTTTTTCTCTTACCTATTACCTACATAACATATTCAATTTGTCTGTATTGTATTTGTATAGTTCATCAACTAACCTACACACACACATTATTTTTTTGTTTCTCTAATTCTATCGTCACATCGCTGAGCAGTTTGGGCTCTTTTTTTTAAGTTACTATGGACATTTAATTAACTACAGTGCCGTGCACATGAAATGCCGATTTATCTAAAGAAAAATTAGATCTTTTTTATTTTTTTGGTTGGAGGAAGTGAATAGATTATAATTCTTCCAATTTAAAAATAAAAAAGTTCTATTATAATAGCTTGAATTACCAATTATGTATCACTTCCTCGAACAATAAAACTGAAATTAAGTTAACATTTTCTTTGCAAATAACTCGAAGAAGGTACTTACAATGACGTCGATAAAAAGAGCACACAAATGTGGGTAGGTTAAGTTAGTTGCACTGCACTGAACATGAGCAGATGAATAAAAAAAATGTGTCTATGGATATTTACACACGCATACCTATAGATGTATGAGAACATTAAAACCACAAATTTGTTTTTTTTTACCGCAAACTATATTTTTCGGTTGCAAAAAAACGTTTCTATGTATGAATAAAAGAAAGAAAATAGACAAAAATTTTGTTATGTTTTCAACTATTTCAACAATTTCCGAAGCAACGCGAGCACGGGTCGGCTAGTATTTTATATTGCGAAATTATATTAGTTAAAGTCATAACAAATGAGGAACAAATTGTTCCAATAGCCCAAAAAACCAGGTTTGGTTGGATAATTTTGGGGAAAGTCCCTTTGGAAAGGCCCTTTTCTCTTCAAGTCTACACACAATTCGTAGACATCTACATACAAATGCGTGCATTTTGGGAAATTGAATATGCTCCCTATAAAAAGCTGTAGATAAAGAAGATGTCGAGTGCGAGAAACACTTTCTACAAAACATCAAGCGGATGACGGGAGAGCACTTTGAAGTTTCACTACCCTTCAAAGAACTTAATCGACCAAAACTTATATCAACAAAACAAAAGGCTTTAATGATGTTTTATAAACAAGAAAAGAAATTGTTGAGCAACTTAACACTACATAAAGAATGTTACAGATTACTTTAAGGAATATCTTATACTCAATCAAATGGAAGAAGTAGATATTAAGCTAGATAACACATTTAATTACCAATTTCACTATGTTGTTCCTCATCATGCCGGCCGTGATAAAAGAGTCCAGTACAACAACGAAGTTACGTGCTGTTTTTAATTCTGCATTTCAAACGGTGGACGGAAGTTCTTTGAACGAATATTTGATGACTGTACCTAAAACCCAAACAGATATTTTTTTGCAACTGTTTTAAGGCGAAAAACGCACAAAATTACCTTCATATCCGATTTAGAAAAGATGTGTACCGACAGATATTAATTTTTCCAGATGACGCGTACTACCAGTTATTTTTTTGGCGTGAAAGCCCAACAATGACAGTCAAAATTTATAAAGTAAAAGTTTTAATGTTCGATACTGCCTCAGCGCCATATTTGGCAAATCGATCGTTAGAGAAACTTGCTTCAGATGAAGTACTATCATATCCATTAGCCGCTCAAATGAATCGGGAC
Organism: Eupeodes latifasciatus; assembly: GCA_920104205.1. Classification (NCBI taxonomy): domain Eukaryota; kingdom Metazoa; phylum Arthropoda; class Insecta; order Diptera; family Syrphidae; genus Eupeodes; species Eupeodes latifasciatus. The sequence goes on along the minus strand of OV049924.1, from coordinate 174,211,808 downwards.
GATATTTGCATCGATGACTTGCTATCGGGTGCGAAAAAAAAGCGTCACCAAATCTCAAAGCTTTTATCATCTGCTGGGTTTTATTCCCGCAAGTGGATGAGTAATAATGAAGAGTTTCTTGAGTCAATACCAAAGTCAGATCAGGAAACAAATGTGTCATTGACATTCGGAGCTTTGGATCACTCAATAACCCTTGGAATCATTTGGTTACTATCTACCGATTCCTTCTCATTTAAAAGAATCACTATCGATAGTGTCGTTTAAAAAAAAAAAACGATACTTTCAATAATTACTCATCTCTTTGATCCGCTTGGATGGATAGCACCCTGTATCGTTAAAGTGAAAATCATAATGCAGCAATTGTGGTCGAAAGGTCTTTCGTGGGACCAAACCATTCCAGTGGATTTTAATTCATGAATGGCTCTCCTTTAAAGAAGAGTTAGAAATCTTAGAAGACATCCGTATTCCGAGATGGGTAAACATAGAGGATAGTACCCAACAGCTCGAACTCCATGGATTCAGTGGCGCATATAGCGCCTTAGTATGTCTTCGAGTTTTAGATGTCAAGAATTGCATTCACACCCATTTACTCATAGCCAAAACTAAAGTCGCTCCAGTCAGTACAGTCGCTTTGCCAAAATTGAAACTTTGCAAAGCAGTCAGTCCTTCCGTTTAAGAATATATCAGTCTTTGCTTGGATTGATTCCACAATTACCCTCTGTTGGATTTCTGGGTTTCCTTCAAAATGGAGGACGTTTATTGCCAATTGAGTTACCGAAATCCAAGGGCTGACGAATGTTAGCATGTGGAAACACATTCCAACCAAGTTGAACCCAGCGGATCTTGCATCCCGTGCTGTTCTTCCATCTAAGCTGAAAAATAAAGTTTTTTGGTGGAAAGGACCGCTCTTTCTTTTTAAGACGTGTGGTTTTTGAGGAGAAATAAAAATGTGATGGCCAAGAATGCAGCTTTATTAGGTATAAGGATAAAGTTTCACCAATATGTTTTCGAAATGATTTCGGGCAAGTGTCCACGGTGGCTGTCTGAATAAATTCCGGCCGAAAACAGAAAGCAGCATAAAAAAACGACTTCACATAACCCCGCAAAAAATTGTTCAGCGGAGTTAATCGAACTGAACCATTATTTTGTTAAGTTTGCAGAATTTGTAAACGTTGTTCAGAAGTATGTCTATTCATTATAATATGGTAAACCAAAGTAAGCATACAAATAAAATATATTAGGTGGCGCAACAGTCCGTTGAGAACTACGGCCTAGTGACTTACAACTCTCGACCATTCCTGTGTGCGAGTAATGTTGTCAGGGATGGAGGGGACCTACAGTTTTAAGCCGAATCCGAACAGCTATAAATTGAGAAAGAATTTTTCAGGACAAGAATTACTCTTGGAGGATTTGTCAATTCCTCGCAAGAGGCAGTACCCGTGAAAAAAAACTTTAGATGTTACAGGCAGAGATTGAACCCAAGACATCTGGCATGACAGTCTAACGCACTAACCATCATGCCACGGGTACTGCAAAGTGAGCATATTAAGTAAAATCTGAGTTTGGCAACCCTGGCTAGTGACAAAAGGTGTTAAATTTTTCTTCCCAAGTTAAAAGTTAATAAAAAACGATAATAACAGTATTTAAATTATAAAAAGTATGCAAAAATCGCCAAACTCTTGCTTTATAAATCTCCATTAAAAAAACGTAAGTGGCATTTAATTTGTTTTAACTAAGAACATAAAAAATAAAGGCATAGCTAAAACTTAACCTAAACGTCAATATACTCGATGAACAAAAACAAACGAAAAGCACACGAAATATTACCAGCAAAGTCGAATATAAACAAAAAGAGTTCAACCAACAACACAATGAATGCAAATGATATCCGTGCTGCAATGCAAGAAGCCCTTAATGAGAATCTTAAGGATATAAGAGAAACATTAAAATGTGTAGACTTAGAAAATTTACATGTAGAAATAAGACAACTTCAAAGTTGCAATCAAACCCTGACGGAAAAAGTCACTGCGCTAGAGGATAGATGTGAGTTTTTAGAGGAGAAAATGGAGGCGGACCAGATGCGAAGAACCGACGCCAATCTAATATTTCATATGCAACATCAAAATACAGTGCAGCCAAAAGATCAAATACAAACGATTTGTCGTACTCATGGCAAAATCGCATCACCACTCACTGAAAGCAACATCATTCCAATTAGATCCAAAAACTCGGCAAACAGTAGTTTTCTGGTAAGATCGCAGGAAAAAACTTCTACGATTAATATTCTACGTGCCACAAAGGTACTCAGGGAATGGGGTAGTGGTAATTCACAGAGACTATCCATTGGCAATAAGACAAAAAAGAATGAAACTTCTTGAGGTCAGGAAGAAAATCAAAGCAAAGAATCCAAACGTTCAAGTTTTTCTTAGAGATCATCGACTTCTTGTATAAGGAAAAACATTTACGTGGAGTTTTAATTATGGGTTAAAATGCGAGATATGTGATGCAAATTCAATGCTGGAGCAAATTGTAAACAACACGAATCTTGTTGTCAGTGGATCAGCTGGACGTCATGAAGGTTACAATGAAACTGGGAGACAAACTGTTGGAACAACACTTAGTCAAGACGCACACCTTTTAACAATTTCTCCAAGCAGTGTTTACACTGCTGCAAAAACATCATAGGAAATTTCCGTCTGTCCAAATAATGTTAATTTAAGTAAAAATTTATTAAAAAATGTAAACTTTAGAATTTTAAGCTATAATATAAGTGGTCTACATAGTAAGCTTTTATTTACAGATTTTTTTAAATATGTTAATAACTATGAAATATTTTGTTTATATGAAACACACAAGAAAAATACTCAACTGACACAATATCTACTGTTTTTAAGGCCAGAGGAGAAATTATGGACCTTAACTTTATACCCCACAGAGAAGATTTGCAAATTTTCTGCACTATTTGTAATATGCGTGAAAGGGAAAACATTTATCATTTCCTGGGAAGATGTCCTGTCTTAAAGGAGTTCAGGATTCGTTTTTTTGGGAAACTAGAACTGGAGGAACCAGAAATGAAAATGATTTTAAATGGCGCTGACTGGAAAAAATTGCACAACTATTGTCAACAAGCATCGAAATATAGAAGAGCTATAATTGAAGACAATTTTTAACATAAGTCTTACAATACTTTATTATGTACATTTTGTTAAACTCGGGCAGACGGTTTTTATAGTCATGTCTTAAAATTGAAGAATAATACTTTTTTTGTAAACTTAAATTTGGAAAATAAACAATAAATCTATCTATCTATCTATCTATCTAAGTAAAATCTGTAAAAAAAAACACGAAAAAAGTACACATCTAAAAAAAGTATACATCTAAAAAAACACCATGTTTGTAGGCCCAAAACTGATGCAACTCCTTTCGACTTGAAAAATATTTTAAAGATGTAAATTCATAAAATTCGCAAGCTGTATGAATGGAAATACATATCCAAATATTGATAAAATGCCTTTTGTACGTGTAAAATATAAGCGTCAGTTGCGCTTGCTCTGCGCTATATGTATATGGTGGCTTGTATTTAACCAGAAAGTAATACCGATTAATTTCTTAAATATTTAAGTTAGCCCGTATTATTTTAAAACAAATACACGCTTCTACGTTTGAATAAAGTACAACAGAACGGAGAACTTAAACTCAAGAGGTTTTAATTTTCTGAAAACCAATTTCAACGACTGTTTCAGTAATTGCTTCGTCTTCACTGATGTCGTCATCGTGCCACGAAGGGTCCTTACGTATCATCGTAACACCTGATAAGGAAAAGATACAACATACAAACAAAATTAGATTGAATTGGAGAGCGCGAAGAGTAATTTTCTCCAATTTTGATCCAACCGTCCGCGTCCGTCTTCTTTTGGACGGATGTCGTAGTTTACAGCAGATGTTTCAACTATTTTTCTCGTGCATTTTATTTTTTAAGTTGCTGCAGTGAACTGATCAGTATGTCCCGGTTATAGAAACTTCACTGTTTCCGAACCCGAACCTCTTATTAAAGTCATTATCATTACAATCCTTTCTTTTTGTCTCTATATACATATGTAGGTATGTAGAAAAACCATCAGGCTTTGCTCAAAATGTGTAGGTATAAGCCATAAGGCTCAAATGTGAACACTTATACAGCTAATTTTATCTTCCCCCGTGATGACCTAAAGATGATGGCAGCTCTCAATGAAGTGAAAAGAGAGGTTGATTTGGCTATTAGAAAAGCAGCTTGGCTGACTGCATGCCGGCCGGTCGACCGGTGGTGGTGGTGTGGACTGATGTGGACGGTCGAAAGACTAACCATTCGCTTCAGTTCATTAAGTCGCATGTCTATTGCAGCAAAATACGGGATAACCAGTGTGGACTTGGAAAAGTAGAAATGGAGTAAACGTCCAGGTAATGGTTACCCATCGTTAAATTGAAGAGATCTATCCGATCTTCAAATTGTTTCTAGACATTTAAGGAGCCACACATTAAATCAAATGGACAATAATATGTATAGTACAGTGTGTAAAATGCTGTGGATGTTTATGAAAATCTGTCACTAATGGAGGCTTCAGCACATGTGATAAAGTGGTTTACTCGTCATTATTTACAATCATAATTTTGAAATAGGTGTTATATGTACATTTCAGAAGATCTTGTTGATATATAAAACATAGTATCTACTTTTATGAATATTGTTAAGGTACATCAGAAAAATGAATGCACTTTACACTTAAGACATCAAAGTTGTTCTTTTCAAAGTCGTACTTTTTGAGACAATTCCCTAAACATTTTGAGTTTCATAAAATCAGCCTGCTAATACTCGAATTGAGCAATAAAAATATAATAAGACGTTTTTTTTATATACATATATTTATTTTTTTTGTCTCTGATACTCTTCCCAATTTTTATAAATGATCTTTTAACTAAAATTTCTAATCCAATAAAAATAATTTCACTGATGGCAGAACCCTCAGCTTTTTATATTTGTTTTAAGAGTCTCATCCTTTGGAGGCGGACTACCAAGAGCAGCATATTACATATATGCTCATTAATTCTGATCTCGACAACATTGTCTAATGGGGAATCAAAAACCACGTAGAATTTAATGTTTCGAAAACTTTCTCTTCGGGTGGGTGGTGCTTGCATCGAAGAGAATGAAAGGCTTTCGTTACTAGGTGCATTGCCAACTATCTCTTGTGGAGTGAGCACATAAGTGAAGTCGCCAAAAACCCGGCTAAATGTTTAGGTTTAATCCGCCGATGCAAGAAGTTTTGTATACCCATTCTGATGTGGCTATAATTTATAAAACCTATATTATTCCGAAACTCGAGTTCAACTCCCATATCTGGGCAGGTGCTCCAATAACCCACTTGAGTCTATTGGACTGAATTCAAAGAGAGCTTAAAAAGTGATATGTGACCTAACTGAAACATTTGTATCTCTCACCGTGGAGTCGCAAGGTTTCATAAACAATGTTTCAGTGAAACAGCAAGTTCCACTCCGCCCAACAGTTATTCAACCGTAATACCCGTACTTCTAGGAATACTCATCAGTGTACCAAAGAGCACCACTTCGGACGTACTGTAAAGTACAGAGATTCTTTGGTTTTAAGTCACGTGGAGCGCTTTACAAGTCTCCATATTTTCCACTCCATGGCAGACATTTAAAACCAATATGCATTGGTATCTCTTTTCTTATTCTGTCCCCTTTCCTAATTGCTCGCACTGTGTTTAATAGTTATATTTTTATTTTAAAATTTTCTATCTGCAGCATTAAAAACAAGACAGTTTGGTCTTTTCCGCTCAATGCGTTTTATATTGTCCGATCAATACAAATTTATCTTTTAATTTTTTCGAAACAGCTGAAAATACCTCACTTAATACTTATGGTATTTTAATTATCTACTGTTTATGACCAAATAATGTTTTTATACCTACATATCTTTATTCAAGCCTTGAAAATCTTTAGTGCATTGTATTCAGAAGTTCGTTAATAATAGCTATAATAGGAAGGATATTAATTCTTCCTTCACATAATAATATTGAAAGACTAGTCTCGTAAAACTAGTTAAAACTACATAAGTCATTTAAAATATATTTTCCGTACAAAAATATTTATAACCCATGCGCAGTTATATTGCAAGGCCACCAAAGAAATTATTCCAAATATATAAAGCGTATAGTTATTATCACATAAAGTGCAAATGAGAGCAATAAAATCGCCAAAACGGGAAACATCTGCCTTTTTCTTAGATATCTTACCTAATGAGATATTTAAGAACCTATACTCCTAATCTAATATGACATCCAAGTAGCGATAAGGCATTATTATTTACACATGATTTTATTACTCGTAAATCCTTATCAAAATGAGACATATGTACATATGTATATTATGCTCGTATCAACATAAATTGCTTTCAACCCATCTAAGCGACCGAGGCGACGACACGACGCGACGCACGACACGCGACAACCGACCAAATATTTGCTCATCCTATTTGCATTAATTTTAACTTGCGATTCATACATATATTAATTTAAGGGCAAATTATGGGATTTAGGAAAATAGTTGTGCAACCGAAGGGTTCTAAAAAGTTAAAGTTCTTAAATGACGTTTATTTCTAGACTTTTACTATCTTATTTGAACTCTGTTGCATAAATATTGTTTAGAAATAATAAGAAATCGCTAATATAGAAGTTCAAAAACAACAACATGATCTTTCAACCTAACCTGAAGGCGTTTCATAAATACATATGTTCTGAACGTATCACTTTAGAATTAGAAGAAGGTTCTTAATTCAAAAGAACTATGCAATAATCAAATGTTTATTTTTAAGATACTTTTTAAAAACTCACAACTAAGATACTATCAAATTCCGAAGAAATACAAAGCCAAACATGTGGTCAAACTTTATAAGTAGGTAGGTATGTTTAGTAGATTTGGAATAAGAAAGAAAATGGAGACTTTTATGAAGATGACGTATCATAAAAATGTTATAGAATAAATGGATTTTCCAGTCAGAGCGATATCCTTTTTGAAAGAAAACACCGAAAATTTAGATCCATGAGGATAGTCTAGTTACCACCCAGAAATGAGTTTAAAATTGTTTTGTTTTTCCGAGATTCATGTTGGGACAATTGGTCACAGCGTCGGATACCTGCTTTTTTGGTTTTTGTTAAGAGCTCCGGTACAACTTATACGAGTAAGGTTGGTACAAAGGTTTCCGCAGTAACAATGGAACGAAATATATTGCATTGCATGAATGCAATATTCAATTCATTCTTATAGTTGTAGGTGGACGTACATTTATCCATGTTTTTCTTGTATGTATGTCTCATATTGTGAATGTCTAGCAGGTATACTTTGCTGACGTTAAAAAGGATTTCTTAAGGATTTATTTTTTCTAGTTTTTCTTCAACAAAGTCTCTAGAATTTGCCAAAGATCAAAGAAAAAGGGATGTATCTATGTGGAAGGGATTTTCTTTTTTCGTAGATACATAAGGAATTTAGTAAAGAACCAAATCTATATATAGGGCCAGTTTTAGTCCTCCTATACTAGGATAGTTATCCCTTATTGCTTTTAACTACACCGCCTTTCAAGGTCCTTCTATCTAACTCGATTCTGCAAAATTGTTCTTCCATAATTCTATAAGAAATTACTGAAAACGAAAACAGAACACATTTATATTATTGGTTTTAATTATCGAATTCGATACTATCTAATGGGAAATTTAATAGCTGTGTCAAGGAGTTTTCTAAAATTAAAGCAACACAATTTATAAATAAATATTTCAATAATTAATTTAATAGTTACATACTTAAGGTGGCGCTACAGTCCGGGCGGAACTGGACCTCAACCAACATACGTCTCCAGCCAGCTTGGTCTCTAGCTAGCTGTCTCCAGTTTCACACGCCAAGTTGGTTGAGGTCATTTTCTACCTGCGTGCGCCATCTGAGTCGCGGTCTTCCTCCCTTCCCAGCTGGAGCGTTGATGTTCATTCGTTCTACATGACCCAGCCATCTAAGTCGTTTTTTATTCTTTTAACCTGCTCAGTGTCTTCTCCTACACTTTCCATTTATCCAGACGGGACCAAAAATAACCCAAATCATTTTATAATTATTAACTTAATAAATTTTCTCTTGAAGCATCCTAAAATGCTCTAATCTTTCTTTTACAGGGTCTAGGCATCATCGCCTGTATCTCCCGATTGTACTACCAAAGATGTTTTCTCTTCCTAGCTTGGCGTTAAAATCTCTTAAGACAATTTTAATTTCATAGCCAGGGCATTGCTCAATGCTCATATGTCTTGTCGCAGTCTTTTAGTTTGCGTTTGCCCGCTCTGGAATTCCGCCCATGCCTTCTTGATAAGGAGAGGTAAGTTAGTGGAAACTTCCCCCCCTCTCTCGTTTGCTACCCCCAACAACTTTAAAGTGAGGTTGCAACCCAAACTCTAGTTGAGGTATTAGGCACCCGACTCTCACCGCGTGAAAGTGAGAGCAGGAGTTAATATGTAGACAGAGGTGAATTTTTGAGAAAAAAAAACCTGTGGACGCTTGTGACCCCTTAAATGCACATGTCTACCATTTGAACGCCAATTTAATAGTGCAACTGTTACTTACTCGCTGTTCAATTTTTTACATTTCAAGCCAAATTGTGGCACTATCCATTATTTATTTGTTACTACTATCAAATTTTAATTAACTTTTTCACTTTAAATGCCGATGTCCACCGAAACTGTTTGTGTTATTGGGTTATGTCAAATACAATACGAAAATATGGCAAATAATTTTCGAACAGAATCAAGAGTACAATAGAGTTACATAGTAATGCCCAAGTTCTTGCATGAGTGTCCAGGCCACCAGCCGTCTTCTTAGTTAACATCCTATACAGAATTCAAAAGAAAAAACCTGTAAAGTTAAAGAGTGTCTGATAGCCCATGAAACGAATCTACTAAAGAGGATCTGCCGAATCGTCTGTCTTAATTAATATAAGACAATAGATACAGATTACACAACCTAAAACCAAAAATGTTGACCCAAAATAAAACAATATTCAAAAATAGTATACTAAAACAACAAGTTTTTAAGCTGCCAATAACTCTGTAAATATTTTGTAAAAAAATTTAAGTTGTTGCTCAAAATTTTCGACCATACGAAGAGGAGAAAACAGACAAGGACACCCTATGGAAAAAAAAGTTAAAACAAAATACCAATTATTCAAAAGTCCCTATTAAAAACTGTTAAAACATCGTCGGTATACAAAATTCAGATTCAAGATAGTAGATTTGGAGTCTTGAGTTTTGCCACCGAAATATATGATTATCAATAAATGATTTAAAATTTTGTTGTTAATGACAACATTACTACTTTGTATGAATTTTTTTTTAAAAAAAGGCGCTTTTGCCTGTTTCTGTCCATATACCAATAAATAATAACATTTTGATATTTCCAGTCATTTAGTATTTTCAAAATTGATAATTGATTTTAACCCTCGTTTATGTTATGGAGTCCAAAAGTACCCCACTCACAGACGGTTCTGTTTTTTGTGTCTTTTGCTCTTGAACAAAGGTGACATCTATCCCTTTTGTGAGGAAGTCTCTCGGACTTCTTTCCATAAAGCGAAGGGTTTACAAAGTAGTTTTCCCTACTTTGTTTTACATTGCAGGCTGTGAACTGTCATTTTGCACTCCATCAGTTCCTCCGCCAGTTCGATGAGTTTATCGTTTCTGAATAAAGTTTTGTTTTTTCTTGATGGGTTAAAATGTCGATGTCGATAAATTATGACAGTCGCTACTGCTGCTATGTAAGTAAGTTGTAAAATACAACCATTGGTCAGCGTTGTGTTTGATGTGTGCAGGAATAAACAACAACCGACAACATCGACTCCACCTTTGATTTTGTCCAGGATCATCAAAGGCTTATTTTGAGAACCAGAAGTGACTTTCTCACATGAATGTTTCATCGATAACAAAACAACTTGTTTGTTTGGCTTTGAAACTTAACGATATTTTTGTCGGAAAATCCAAAGATAGGTGATTTTACTGCCCGATACTGTTTCCTGTCGTCAAGAAATTCCTTTACTAAAGAGGGTCTTGGCACTTATCTTTTCTTTTCGTGGATTTTTCCCAAAATGGTGCGATTTTTTATCGAGCAACTTCAAGGCCAAATCCACGTGTGTGAAGAGATTGAAATATGATAGCATCAACGACATCAACACAACGTATCCCCAACCAAGTCCTGTACTTTGATGAGAGCTGAACTATTGTTAACCACTAGTTTTACCAAATATAAACAAATTATAAGACCTTAGCACTCGATCATTAATGTATGTATGTATGTATGTACCTACTCAAGATCTTGAAAACCCAGTGAAAGGGTTGAACTTTGTTTACAGGTTACTTTTTAGGGCAAACCGGAAATCCCCCCTCAAAGGAAGATGTACGGAAAATGTTTAACTTATGTCATTTCATTCTAGTTTTGAAGTCAAACAAATTTAAGAATATACATATTTTCGAATGACCTGATAAATATTTGAAAATCATTCATAAATAAGTATGAAATATTAAAACTGTATAATAACGGTTTATCCATTTTGTGGTTTCAAAAGTATATCGCTAGATTCGACATCTGTCAAACTAAGTTGTTAAACCATTTTTCTTTAGTTGAAAGTCTGACATTTACGAAAATGTATCGCTTAACTATCGCAAAACATACACAAATTGTTAAAACCTACTACAAAAATGGTGATTCTGCCACAGCCACATAATCATCGAACTACTCAAGCAATTGGCAAAATTGTGAAGAAATTTAAATAGACTTTATTGTTTACAGATATTTAAGGCCTGTGCATCATCGTTTCGCTCGTACCACTGAAAATATCGCTGCTGTGTCGCTGTATAGGATTCCTCGTCGTTCTCAGGAATTAAGAGTTTGAAGTCAGCTGACCATTCACAACGTCGTAGATACGTCGAAGGGGTGCTTGAACAACAGGCGGAGGACGGCGATTTTTCGAACAAAATTTTCCTTAGCGACGAATCACTCGGTCGTATTCGGGGTTCTAAGAATCCTCAAGTAGTTGAAGAGAGGCCATTACATCCACAAAAACTCAATGTTTGATGCGCTCTTTGGTCCGGATGTGTGATTTGACCTTACTTCTTTGAAAACCACGAACGACTGTCACCGTCAATTCCGTTATGGTCATATGATAACCGACTTTTTTTGCCTGCTATTGAAGAATACGACTTACAGAATATGTGGTTTTAACAAGATGGTGCCACATGCCACTCGAGGGAATATGGCTTTATTGCTAGAGACATTTCCTGGCCGAGTAATTTCTCGTCTTGGCGATATCAACTGGCCACCAAGATCATGCGATTTGACACCGATGGACTTTTTTTTTGTGGGGCTACGCGAAAGACCGTGTTTATGCAGATAAACCTTTAACTCTTGAGCACTTAAAAACCAACATTCGTCAAGTTATGGCTGAGATACCGTCCAAAATGTGTCAAAAAGTGGTCGAAAAGTACCTCAAAGAATCGATGCTTGCAACAATTCTCGTGATGGTCATTTAAATGATGTAGTGTTTGACACATAATGTCAATGTTCAAACTTTATAATAAAACATCATGAAAAAAATATTTTAGATGTGTTTTATTTACGTTTACTTTTTAAACCACAAAATGGATAACCCTGTATATCATTGATATTAAAAAAAAATTATCGAAAACATTTTGGGGTAGGTACAAATGGACCCCATGACACGATTGCACCGATTTTTGCCGTGATAACATTTAAAACATTTAAAAACCCCTTTTCGACATACTCGTAGAACATAAATAGGTTAAGTGGTGTATGCAATTATTTTAGTACACAAAAAGGTTTTAAGCATATAAAATCATTTTTTTGAAAATCTTCGAAGTGCAGGCTTCCGAAGTTTTAAACCTGCCAACCTAAAACTATCTATTCTACTTATCATGTTACTATAATTCAAACAGCGTATCCTTGCACCTTTCACATTTTTGTTTCTTTATTATAAAAAAGAACTCACAATTCCGCACTTCCGTTTGCTTAAATTTCTCATGAAAATAAAAAATTATTTGAATTATATCCTTATTCCTGTTCTCATTCTCGACAGACGACGACGACGACGACTACGACGGAGATGGAGACGGAGACGGAGACGCATGATGTGGCAGGTAGTTTCATATTTGTTTTGCTCCTGCTCTTCCATTAAGAAGCGTAGGACATATCCGCTTTGCTGACAAATAAAAAAATAAATAAAAATTAATATCCAGAATAGCAAAGACCTAAAAATAAAAGAAGTAGGGAAGCCGGTTTATGTTCTTCATGTTTGTGTCCTTTCTTCAAAAACTGCACATGCATACAAAATAAAGAGGAACTGGAATCAGGACAGAGTCGAGGTTCATAAATGGGAAAACTTGTTGTATTTTTTGTGTGTAATGAAGAAATCGGTAGGATGTTCCTGCATGGAAGAACATCCTCATCCTTAGTTGCTTCCCTTTACATCTTCCTGCTTATAATTTGTTTGCTTTATTTTCCATCCTTAATGCAAATTTTCTTTGCACCGCGTGTTCGGTTCGTCCTTTTTACAATCAAATTCAATTCCGGATATTGAAATATGTATTGTATGTGTATGTATCAGTGGATGTTCCTGAGAGTGAACTACTTTACGAGGAGACAGGTAGTCTTTTTGAGTGTAGGGTGCAATGCAAGCGCCTTGGAATCCCAATCCTTGCATTGTTATTTTTCAGTTTCAAAAAAACATTCAATATATTTTAAAGGTTTTCACACGCAGATAAGAAATCTGAGCACATGCTCAGCAGTTCAGAGATTCAGATTTTGGTGCGTTTTGTCCTGTACAGTACACTGTACAGGTTTACAGGTATACGTCCTCATCATTCGTCTTGAGATAAATAAATTTTTGTGTGTGGGGGGATCATCAGATTGTTAAACATCTGACTGGAATATAAAAACTGTTTACAACAAAGTGTAAGGTGGAAAAGGCAAGGTGGTGCATTTTGGAAGAAAAATACACAGATTTTGGATATTTTGAAACGAAATGTTTCCCACAGAAAGCATATGGTTGCTGAATGCTGGTGCACTCTCTGCAACTTATTAGGCTGCTAAATAAAAAAGGTATGGGAAAATTGTAAGCTGGTTCCGGTTTAGATTAAGTCTTTTTTTCTTATTCTTTTTACCTTCTAAACGCGCGGCGATAAGATTGACTGCGACCATTTTTATTTTTATTGAAATTCAAAACTATGATTATAACAAGCATTTCCAATAATTGTAATATCTAAGTATTTCTTAACGGAGTAATAAGTTTTAGGTGAGATAGATATAGATATCTACTTTTGAATAACTTAACTTGGGTATATGTATGCAGGTAGGTATACTTTGAAAATTTTTAAGAAGACACGTTTACAGTAACAAAAATGAGTAGTTTGGTTCAAGAAGCTCTGCAAACTAAGTAACTTAGTTACATATTGGTATTTCTTTTACCTCAAAATTAATGATTTCAGATAACTTTGTTATTATTTAAATTAATAAAGCATTCAATCTTATTATTTTAAAAAATACTTACGGCTTATTTCTTGACAAAGTTTTAAATAAAATAAAAACTAGATCCAGTAATTCTCGGTTTATCTTTGAAACGCCATTTTTAAAAAAATATTAAGAACTCGAGTATTTTTTCACAACTAATCATATTTGTAGAACTCGTTTTAAAATCATTTTTGAGTTATAGAAGTTTTAGACCTTGTTTGAACGTGTTTTTTGTTATTTTTGTAGCACCCCTTAGATAGTTCTGACTAAAAATTCTGAAATTGTACGAACAAAATTAAGAAAAACTGTCAGTTTTCGTTTGAGCGGACATTTAATAATTTAGGATTTAGTTTGGATATTCGAACTTTTTTTTCAAAATAAAAATTGTGTTTTCGTGTTTTATTTTATAGCTTTACAGAACAATGTCTAGTTTCGGCATCTCTGTCAAACTTATCCGTTTGTTTCAATGGAGAATGCACGCTGCTCTATAAAGGTGGAAAAAGATCTCAATGATACATTTGATGTCAAAAAAGGTTTTAAACAAGGCGATGCACTGTCATGCGACTTCTTCAACATTGTTCTGCAAAGAATTGTGCAAAACTCAACCAGTCAACACTGTACCTAGGCACAATCTTCCAAAGGTCAATGATACTGACATAATTGGAAGATCAAAGCGTGATGTTAGTAGAGCGTTTTCGAGCATTGCGACGGAAGCGGAGAAGATGGGTTTAGCGGTCAATGTGAGCAAGACCAAGTATGTATATGCTGTCATCAAAAAAGGACATTGAAATGACGACCAATTGTTGGACAAAACGTCACCATGGACAGCTATAACTTCAAGGTAGTTGAGAATTTTGTCTACCTAGACGCCGCTATAAATTCAGACCAAACTTCAAACGAAGAATAACTCTTGCAAATCGCTGCTTCTTTGGACTTAAAAGAAATTTATTATAGTAAAGCCCTCTCTCGAGCATCTAAGATCACCATCTATAAGACACTCATCATCCCGGTTATCATTTATGTCGCTGAGGCCTGAACCCTGATAAAGAAAGATGAAAGCGTCTTAGAATGCTTCGAGTAAAAAATTCTTCTGGTGATTTTTGGTCCCGTCTGCATATATGGAAAGTCGAGGAGAAAATACAACGACGTACTGTACGGACTGTGCAGTGACCCTGAGTCTGTAGAGTGAATGAACATCAACGCTCCAGCCCGGAAGGTCTTCCAATCCAATACCGAGGGACGGCGGCGCAGTAGAAGAAGACTGTGATTCAGGTGGCGAAGGCAGGTAGAAGAGGACCTCCACCAACTTGGCGTACGAAACTGGAGACCATTAGCTAGGAACCGATATCATATGATGCACGCAATTTAAAAGATAGAAAGAAAAATGTTGACAAGTTTCAAGAAATCTTGTGTTCAGTAGATTCAGACAAAAGTTTATTGTCGCTATGAAAACTGCAACAATATTGATAGGTGCAGAAAATGTCCAAATGGGAGTCTTGTCTTCTAAAAGCAGACTTATCTACACTTTTATATGGTCATGTTGTCCATGGTTTTTTGATTATTTTAAATTGGGTGTTATTTCTCCAAATAATTTGAAAACCTCTTATATGTCTATTTGTGCAGATTCAATACTCGTGGTAATTACAAACGCTTATTAATTATTAAATTATGTAAAACTAAAATGTAGCGCACGAAAAGAAAACAGCCTTATTGCAAAACCGAGTTCTACACGTATCAACCTGGACCCCCATTTTTGAGGGTCTAATAAATCGAAGTCAACATTTTGGGATCTTAATCAAATTTGTAACCCTCGAAAACTTGATAGAAATGAGTCGGAGCTCAGTCGAGTTCTAATTTATCAATAAACCGAGTCTTAGAGATTAAAATTTTGTCAAGAAATTGGCCGCTATTATTATTCTAATGCGTTAAATCCTTATTCCGGCTTATTTTTTAAGAAAAGATAATCTAACAATTTATTTTGTTATTTAAAAAACTAGTTGACAACAACATTATTCGAGTTCTTATAGGAGTAAGGTATTGGGATTCCTGAAGGACGCGAAGGGTTCCGTAAACTTTACCAACAATTGAATTGAGGAACACCTTTTGAAATTGGCAAAAAAGACGAGAGTTCATTGTCAGAAATTGGGAAGTTAAATTGTTGTGCTAGCTTGCGAATGAGAATTGAGTGGTCAATTGTGTCGAAGGCTTTTGAGTAATCCAGAAAAACTAAGGAAAACCGCGGAGTGCAAATCGAAGAAATCTGCGTTGTACAGATTCAATTCTATGAGAGACCAGAATTGAAAGCGTATTCAAGTAAATGTTTAGCAAAGGTGGTGTAAAGGGATTTAGTGACATAGGGGTTCTAGAGTTCTTTAGACCAACGTTTGATGAAACCAAAGAAAGAGTTGGCTTTGATAAAAATATAATCACAATGAGCTCGAAAATTTAACTTAGTGTCACAAATGACTTCTAGGTCGCAAATATAACAGAGAGAATGAATGGTAACATCGTGCAGACTATAAGTTCGGTGGGAAGTTGTGATTGCTTACGGGTAGATGTTATGAATTCACATTTAGCTACATTGAGTTTATTGAAATTGAAATCTGAAATCTTTAAATTTTTCTGTCACATCAGGTTTTCAAAGTATACTAATTTTAAAATGTTAAATCAGCCAAAATCAGGGTTTTTAAGGCTAAGTCAAAACACAATATACCTATGCCTTAACAATAAATTGTATCATGGCTTTGCAAAGTGCAAATCTTTGTGTTCTAAATCATTATCATTTAAATAACTTAGTTAGTTTTTGGAAATTCTCATTTGTATGAGTCGGTATTTGACCCTTTATGAAGTTTTGAGGAATATTGAATGTAACGCTTTCGTGGTTTTGAAAAAAAAAACGTTTTAGAGTTATTTTTAATGCTGATTTCGAAACCAAACTTTGACTTACCTGCTCTAATTTTAAAAATATCCGTTTTTAAAATTATTGTTATATACATATGTATGTATGTATGTATGTATGTACATTGTATGTACATTATGTACAATTTAATATATTTCAAAAACTTGATATCATAGATCTTTTTATACGACGACGTATTCATTGGAAGAACAAAAATTATTTTCAACCCGTTTTTCTTTTTGTGTTGTAAAACATTTTAGCACAAATGGTTCAGAATTTCCTTGATTAGTCTGAACACGTGAAATCTAACAACTTATGAATATTTTTCGAATATTTTATTAAATAAAATAAATATTTATTGTAGGTATATATGTATGCACGTATCTATTTTAACTGAATATGATTATGCAATTTGATTGCCAGGAATAACACTTTGTCGACCAGTGTTTTAAGGAGTTGGTTTGAATTTATTTTTACAAAGTGAACTAGAGTCAAATTATTATGAGAAATAAGAACAACTTATTTTTACTGAAGAGAAAGCACCAAGCATTACGTTAAGTGTAAATAGTGACGTATGCCACCCCCTATTGGACACACTGTATAAGACTTGCAGTCAAGGCCGGATCCAGACTTTAAATCGTGGGGGATCACACACTTTACATAAATATGAGTTTTTGAGCACCGCTTAGAAATTTTCTTTAATGTTCTCTAAAGGAGGCTAACAAAATTTAAATAACATAATGGTTATCTTAACCTTGTATTTACATATTTCAAGGGCTAAAGTGAAGAAGGCTTTTGGTGCATTTCACGCAGAATTGTTTGAAATAGTGTTGAAATGAAACTTAATAATATATTCTGCTCTTCTTGGCATTTCTATAAATGTGAAGAACGCTACAAACGTATAAATGCAAAAACCCTTAAAATAAGAAAGTTTGTAGGAAAAGAAAACAGAATCGGATATGAATCGGACTCAATTTTAGGAGTCAAATACTATTATCGTTATCAGTCTGTTTACTCGTAGCTTGGAGCTGATTCTAGAAGACAAATTCTAAAAAAAATTCTGTTTTTCGTCAACCTTTTGCAAATATTTTGATCTTAAAGAAGTCAACAAAACTTAAAAATCATAGAGAGAAAATGTTTTGTTCTTGAATTTAAGGAAATAGGTGCATTTAAGTACATAATTTAAAACAAAATTAAATAAAATCTTATTAAGGTAAACAAATAAATTGGGAAGAAACTTTAAATTACACATTGCAGAATCTCTTTTAACTTCAGTTCTCGAGAGATTCAAAGTTTTTATACTAAATTATTATATATGAAAATTGTATTGTGTTTTCCAATTAGCCAAAAGTTTAACGAAAGTGTCACTTTTTCTGTTTTTGGGAAATTTTTCTTCTTGAAATTCGTGTTTAAATCTCAGTTCTAGAGCATCCAAAGCAAATTCACTTCAAAAAAGTAGATTTCTTTAATTTTTTAATATCTTAAAATAACACTTTGAAAAAGCGTTACACTATTTTTGTTATTCAAAAAAATAAGATGGAATTGAAGACCAGTTGCAATACGATAAGTTTTGAATTCAAGGGAATTCATATGAAAATAAAAGTAATATCCCAGGGGGGCCATGACCCCTACGACCCCAATGGATCCGCTATTGCTTCAATCACCTACATTTTAATGATAAGTCAGTAAATAATAAAGCTCTGTTAATAAATACTTAGGAGCCAGTTAGACACCAGTTATAGCTATCATTGAAATCGATCCGGAAAAATTTTTGAATCGATATTTGACGGTGTTTCCCTTTCATTAGAAATGAAAATTATATACTGATCGATCGGAAATCACACAAAGAATTTTTTTTGAGAAAAAAAAAAGTGTAATTACGCATTTATTTTTCTCTAAAAATGTATTTTTCTATTTTCCGGACGGAAATTCATTTTCCTGAACAGCTGATACTTTTATGTTCAAAATTGAAACGAATCGTTCCACTGATTTGTGTTCCAATTTGACACAATTCCAATGACAGATTTCTGTCAGCAAAAATTTTTCACTGGCTCTCATCAGGAATTTTTTTTCAATGACAGACATTTTTAATGATAGCTATAAACGACCTGCCAAAAAAATTCCGATGTTTGTTTTCAATGATGAAAACCAATGATAGCTATAACTAGCGCCTTAAGTAGGTACCGCAAGGCAATTACTTATTAACTTCCCATAGGAAGTTGTTGTAATCGATTATATTTGCCGAATTTAGAATTCTGACATTTTTCGCTGTTTCAAGGTTCCTAGAGTCTAACTAAAAGATTTTTAGAGGGATTTCTGTGTGTGCGTGTGTATCTACGTACGATCGGGAAGCTTACTTCGTCGTCCATATACCTCAAAAACCAGTAGAGATAACATTTTGGTTAACCCAAAATATCTCACGGGGAGAGTACGGTAACTTTGGCGACAAAGTTTAATGACGGATTTGTATAGAACAGTTAAAAACAAGCATTTTTTACTATGGGAGGGGGGTCTATCTCCCCCGTTTAGGCGGTAGGGGCAGTTTAAAAAAATATTTACATTAAATGGAAAAAAAATAATTAAAAAATAACGGTAATACTTACAATTAAGTATTATACCTTTGTTGCTTGTTTTTAAATCAAGTTAAACTAAAAATGTATGCAAAAAAATTAAAAAAAAGGATTAAAGTGTAGTTTTTCAAAACTTTCAAATTATCTACTGTTTTTTTTTAGAATCCATTGCTCTTATTTGTTTTTGATCAAAAACTGAAAACTAGATGACTTTATGTCTTCTAGTTCTTGAGAAAATTGAAAATTATTAAAAAAAAATATTTTAAATAAATTACTTTTTCCTTGCTTAAGTAGTATTAACGTAGTCTTATTTTGATAGTAATAATCGAATATGGATTAAGATACACCTAGGGTAAATTAATTTTTCTTAAATCCAGCTTATTTAAATGCAAAAGAAACTTTGCATGCACCCCATTTTGCACCCACCGCACCTTGCACCCTCCCCCCTTGCACACACTCCAACTTGCACCCACACCAAATCCTATAGTGTGCCCAAGCAGGGGGGTTGCAGGGGGGCAGCATGCCCCCCTTACAGATGCCACTGTTGCATACACCCACACTCGCGCACACCTTACTGTTGCATACACCCAAACACGCATTACGCATACGCAAATACCTTTATTACTATCAAAATAAGACCACTCATGCAAAAATAAAAGAATTAAATTAAAATAGTAGTTGTGGTTATTTTCAATTTTCTCAAAAACTAAAAGACATAAAATCATCTAGTTTTCAGTTTTTGATCAAAAACAAATAAGAGCAATAAATTCTGAAATAAAAACAATGGTAGATAATCTTGAAGTATTGAAAAATTACACTTTAAACCTTTTTTTTTAACTTTTTTTACTCAAATTTTGAGTTTAAAATTAAATTTTTCAAAAACTACGCATAGTTTTAACTTGAATTAAAAACTGGCTAATAAAACAGAATGTTGGCTTTAAAAAATGTATAAAACTTAATTGTAAGTATCACCGTTATTTTTTAATTATTTTTTTCCATTTTAAATAATAATTTTTTTAAATTGCCCCTATCGCCTAAACGGGGATAGATACCCCCCCCCTCCCATAGTAAAAAATGCTTGTATTAAGCCCCCTTGGCGCCAAAGTTATCGTACTCGTGCCTATCTCACGAACCAGTAACGCTAGCGAATTGAATTAAATTGTTTTTGACACCTGGTAAAATTTTGAGAAAAATCGACAGTTTTGACAGTTTTTTTTACAAAATGTAAAAACCTTAAAAAACATTACTAAACCTTGATAAAAATTGGTTTTCGACTAAAAATCTCGTTAACAAAAATAAGATTTCGAAATCAAACTCTTTTTATCAATATGCAAAATATTGTTGTTAATTTTGAGTTGATTATACTCACGACGTTTTTAACAAAACACGAAAACCTACAAAAACAACAAAATATTGATAAGAAATGGTTTTCGAAATATTTTGTTAGTCTTTAACAAGACAAATCGACAGGCGGAATGGGAAGTTATCAGTGTGGGCCGCATCCCAGCCTCTTTTCTTATTTTGTATTGCAATATTTTCAAAAATGAAATAAGTACATACTCGACTTAAATAAGTACATAGCGTCAATTTATTTGTCCTTCTACCACTAGAAAACTTATAGGTATTCAAATTATCCCGCCATTAAAATTATAATTCTATGAACCCTTTTTGCGCTTTGTAATTTTATTCAAATTCAAATCATCAACAAACAACAACTAGCGCCAAATTTTGTTTTTCGCCTATGTCTAATCCGCTAACTACACAAGAGAAGAATACGAATAAAAGTCTCTCTCTGTCTCTCAAGTAAACAAACAATTCACCAAACACAAAAATTCATTATATAAAAATATCAAAAACTCAAAATGAACTATCATCTTATACAACAACAAAAAAGGAACAACGGAGGGGAAATCTAACGAAGAAATTGCAGCCGGCAATTCATTCGTGTTGCTCATACAAAAATTCACCATCTTCATTCATCGTCTTCGTCATCCTCTCCCCTCAAGTTTCGAATTAATTCGAAAAATAGATGAAACAAAAAATAAAACACAACGAAGAGAGAATAATGGAGAAAACAAGAAAACATCTGTCGACGGTCGAGTTCGATCATTTTTGTTTGTCTCGTTTTTCCCATCTCATCTTTCCCCCTGCAATAAGTTTTTGTTGGATTTCCATTGCATTTACACAAAACACAGTTTGCTTTTTCTTTTCGCTTGTTGTTGATGATTGAGTTGAGCGTGAACGTGAGTGAAAGCAAGCCAGCACTATAAAGAAATGAATATTTTTGTGCTCTTTGCTCCAGAAAGTTCATTTCGAATGCAAGGTTGAAAATGTTCGAGTTGATGGATGAGCCAACAGCCAAACGTCGAACGAGTTGCCAGTTTTGAAGTTTGCGTGGTGAATGTCGGGTCGGACATTACAAATCGCTACTGCACCGTGCTATAATTTTCACTGCATATTTACACACACACACAATTATTATTATAACGAATAGCTATATAAAAATATATTAACACCATTTTTAATTTTCGTTCGTATTTTCCATACTTAAAACAAATAATCAAGAAATTCAAAATATATAAAGGGACAAACGCCGGTTTAAATGATTTACACAGTGTTGCAAAAATTAAATTTGGATTTCTTTATTTTTTGAAAAACAATCGGCGGAATTACTTAACAAACAAATCCACCATAAAATGAAAATCTAATATTTTTCAACCATCCAAAACGCGCGCATTGATTCTGTTCTGTCAAAAAATCGGGAAAAGACCGTTATAATTCCAATCGAATAAACGAACAGTCCTGCAGCTTCAATTGTCTTGTGGATAAAATCAAATCTTATTTGTGTGACTGTCTCGACGAACATGTGCTAATAACGTTATTTGTCGTAAAACAACAAAAATCCCACCAAAATCCTTTGGATTAAAAAATTTAAAAGAAAAGTTTATTTCTCTCAACAAAAATGAGAAAAGTGTAACAATTTGTGCGAAAATAAGAAAATTCAAAGAAAGAATCAAACATAGGCCAAAAGTTTTTGTGATAAAAAGAAAAATTCTGACGAAATGGTTAAATTAAAACTGTCAAACCTTCAAATCTAAAAAGGAAAAAAGAAATTTTATAAAATTTTTGTGCAATATCACAAATAATATTTTTGGATTACAAACCCGCGCGCTCGGATCTACAAAAACGAAAATAAGTGCGCAAAATAATTTTTCCTTTTTTCTGTTTTTTAAATATTCATCGAAACTAAAAGTATTTTGAAATACTTTTTTTGATTGCAATCAAAATCAATACCCTCTTGCTTGCTGCTCCCTGCAAACCGCAACAAAACTTTATTTTACAAAATGAATTGGATTAAAATTAGCCTGTCTGCATGGATTTTATTATTAATTTTAACTGAGGTGAGTAATTTTTTGATAGCTTTATTTAATTTATTTTTTAGAAGAAATTTCGGCAAAACATTGATTGTTTTCTTGTTTGGATAAAAAAAAAGGAATAAATGAGAAGCTAGAAAGAAAAGAATCCTTTTGAAAGTAGATGCATTCAACCTTAAAAACTTGCTGTAGGCGAAGAATTCTGAAATTTCATTTCATTGCAAACTTTATCGAACAACTTAATTTCAATGTTTTTGTAAGTTTTTACCAACGTATCTAGAAAATCCTTAGGTTTATTTATAAATCTGATTCGGAAAACTTTAGGCTAGGGCACACCAGCTTCAATCATTCAATTTTCCATATAAAGATAGGTATTTACCTATTATTAGAAAAATGCTTTATTTCTCTACTTTGCTAAGCAATAATTGCTTTATGTAGGTAACTAGACACGTAGTAGGTATGCACCTACATGTATGTCTTAAATGAATTACATCTTTTTGCAACTTAAAACCATCATTATTCTGAACTAAGTGCTAGAATTAGAAAAACTTTAAGGAGAAGTTAGAGGAAGCATAAAAACATTTAAAACATAATAAATAAAATAAATGAGGTGGCAAAACAGTCCGTTGAGAACTAGGGCCTAGTTCAACTATTCTTGTGCGAGTTGTGTTGTCAGGAATAGAGAGGGGACAGTTTTAAGCCGTATTCGAACGGCTAATTTTGGAAAGCATTTTTTCATGAGACAAAGATTTGTGAAAAAAAAACTGTTAATAGCAAAGGCTCGAGACCTCTGGCATGACAGAGCCTTAACTAAATTTATAATTTTCAACTTAAGGCACCAGATAACCTTTGTATGATAGGTACCTATGCAAAATCTGTTTCAGTTAACAGAATTATTTCATAATTTGTATACCTATCTTTTCTCTGAATTTATTTTTCTACATGTTACCAAAGTGTACCTATTGACTGAAACATTGCATCTTTCCAATAATTATAGTTTATAGTTTAAGTTATGTTATTCTTCTTGCCTTTTCTTTAAATAAATAAATTTAGGTATAGTTGACAAGATCAACTAGCCTTAAACGCTTAAAAAAGCGCTTCGCTTCTCTTTTTGGTTACTAGGTACCTACCTACCTACTTAGCTAAGCAAAGTGTATTTTCTGAAGCCTTGCTTTATTATTTTTTTTTTTTTGAAACCATATGCTCAGCGTAGGTCATCAATCCAACGGTCCTACTAGCAAATGTCATTCTCCTGCTGTTTCAGAGACCCCTTCACAAAAAATTCAGAAAAACTGAAAAGACTCAACTCTCAAGTAGGTATTTTGCATGATTAAAAAGTACACAGACAACATCATGCCTTAAATATACCAATAACAAAAACACATCCCTACGTGTAGTTGGGTAAAAGTGTCGATTTACTTTACTTGTTTAAAAAAAAGAAGAAGAACTCTCTCCTGGGGTTCTTCTTCAATGAATATTCTTATATCAAAAAAAAGGAAAATATATGTATTTGTACGTAAACGACATACCTACCTATAGCATCATCTTAAGCTTGGAACATTGGGTACACTACACAGTACACACATATGGTCGGTCTTGTTTTTTGGATCATGTGTGCTTGATTTTTTGTGTGTTCTTCATTATTTGTTTTTTTTTAGCTTACGATTTTTTAAAATAAAATCTTCCAAAATGACAAATGCAGAATTATGTACAGATGGAAAAGTTGATGTTAATGATCTTCATTAATAAAGTCGCATGCAAGTTTAATCATGTTAGGTTATTTTTAAATGTTTATATTCTTGCAATATGAATATTAGTTACTTTAATCGGAATGGAATAGGTATTTAGTTTATTCAATTTGAATCTACATATGTATGTACGTAGTTTTGTCATAAGTTCTTTTGATACTGCTTCCGTTAAATCTATTTTAAGAGATTAAAAATACCTGTAAGAAGTCTTTGAGGCACGCTCTACAATTTTGACGACAAAAAATGATATAGGGATGTAAATATGGATTTGCCAAGAGCACGTCTTAAGCTTCTTTAAAACCTACTAGGTATATTGACTCTAAGGCAGTTTTGTGTTGTCTTGGCATTGTTTGTCTCACCAGAATCTTGTAGAAGAATTTATCTATCACCATTAAAAATGGGTATTTGTTACACAATTTACCAAACCCTCTACCACTTTCTTTTAGCACAACTGGACAACCGTTTTCACATTTGTTCCCAAAAATTGCGTTATGTGACACTTTGGAGTGAGACTTAGACCATACCATGAAAATCAGATAGTGAAAGAGAAAATATTTGAAACATTTTTTAAAGATATGTACATATACTATGTACCTACCTAGCTGGGTACCTATATTTGAAAATTACGGTTTTTAACCTGAAAAGAAATGAGTACATCTAAGTTCGAAAAATGATAAATAAATATGTACATATTCAAGTACCACAAAACAAAAATTGTAAATCTGGGCATTTGAGTTTTTAAGTGTAGGTACGCAAAATGTAAAAGATTTAGGTACCTTATGCTAAACTTGTGCTTCAACACCTCTGATTTCTTATTATCCCAAATAAGTGCAAATAACCTAAAATTACAAATTTTACATAAAACACCATTAAAGTGTATTCAAAGTACAAAAGAACACTACAAGGAACTTCAAAAAATCAATCTTAGATCCAATGTTTTGTATATATAGTGAATGTACATACATAAGTATGTACAGTACATACCTTTGTATATATATCGGGTGATTTTTTAAGAGCTTGAGAACTTTTTTTAAAAAAAAAATGCATAAAATTTGCAAAATCTCATCGATTCTTTATTTGAAACGTTAGATTGGTCCATGACATTTACTTTTTGATAATTTCATTTAAATGTTGACCGCGGCTGCGTCTTAGGTGGTCCATTCGGAAAGTCCAATTTTGGGTAACTTTTTCGAGCATTTCGGCCGGAATAGCCCGAATTTCTTCGGAAATGTTGTCTTCCAAAGCTGGAATAGTTGCTGGCTTATTTGTGTAGACTTTAGACTTGACGTAGCCCCACAAAAAATACTCTAAAGGCGTCAAATCGCATGATCTTGGTGGCCAACTTACCGGTCCATTCCTTGAGATGAATTGTTCTCCGAAGTTTTCCCTCAAAATGGCCATAGAATCGCGAGCTGTGTGGCATGTAGCGCCATCTTGTTGAAACCACATGTCAACCAAGTTCAGTTCTTCCATTTTTGGCAACAAAAAGTTTGTTAGCATTGAACGATAGCGATCGCCATTCACCGTAACGTTGCGTCCAACAGCATCTTTGAAAAAATACGGTCCAATGATTCCACCAGCGTACAAACCACACCAAACAGTGCATTTTTCGGGATGCATGGGCAGTTCTTGAACGGCTTCTGGTTGCTCTTCACTCCAAATGCGGCAATTTTGCTTATTTACGTAGCCATTCAACCAGAAATGAGCCTCATCGCTGAACAAAATTTGTCGATAAAAAAGCGCGAAACACATTTCGAACCGAACACTGATTTTGGTAATAAAATTCAATGATTTGCAAGCGTTGCTCGTTAGTAAGTCTATTCATGATGAAATGTCAAAGCATACTGATCATCTTTCTCTTTGACACCATGTCTGAAATCCCGCGTGATCTGTCAAATACTAATGCATGAAAATCCTAACCTCAAAAAAATCACCCATTACATAAACTGCTTATTTTAACTGTAAGAATGGGCAGGTTCAGACAACATGAGAAACTTCATTTGCAGTCAACTTCATTATTTGAACATACATTTTGACTAAGACAACTAGTTAGTTTTTCAAGTGTCATGAATTTCAAACTCAAAACTTTACTTCACAAACCTCTATTTAAAGTTAATAGTACAAAAACTACCAAAAACATTATTGTATACAAAACACACCTCACGCAAGCTACAAGTCCAGCTTGATTTGTATTTTGTATTGTTAAGAAATATTAGGTATTTATTTCTTTTCCAAATTGACAAGGAACCCTTTTACAGAAAGCATTAAATGAAATTGTGCAGAAAATAAATAAATCATAGAGTAATAAAGTTGAGCTTTCATTTGAACGAAAAAACATGAACAACTATCATTTTGATAGAAGTAGACTTGTCTTAATAGTTAGGGAGATTTTTTTTACTTACTTTCCAGTCAACTTTCCATTAAAATTGCCTTAATTGGAAGGTAATTTTTTCGCAGCTGGCCTGGTCAATGAGATACTAGAAACTTGCCTTACTTTTTTAAATCCCTTATGTCGTCTGAACCTGCCCAATGTTCTAAAATGTCACTTAATGATTCTTTGATAGGTATGTCATTTTATTGGTGTATATTTCTCGTTTTTGATGAAGGTATAAATTATAACGTTGTCATTTCTAAATTTTGTGATTAGGATAAATTTGGTCTGTTTATTTAATTGCAGGATTTAAGAAATCGAATCATAACAAATTTGTTCTCAGATTTCTGACAGCCAAAATGAGAAATTTTGTTTACATTTGTGAGAGAATACCCAAATCTATGAGATCTCTTTGAGAGAAATTAAAACTAGGCAATTTTTAATAATATTCTTGTCAATTCAATGTGTCAAAAAAAAGATGACTTGTGGTCACATAGATTGATCTGAACTAAACCTCGTTCACTCCATTTCTTTTTGTTTTCTTTAACTTCTTTAACTAAGGACAATCTCATCAGTGGTGGCGATGTGTAAAGGAGGTACGTACTATACAGACATCATCTAGTTTGACAGATAGTAGGTATATGTCATCTATTAATTATTGCAATGGGAAGAAGGAACTTCTCTCAGACCCCACAATCTATCTACCTATATAAACTTAAACTAGTATAAAACTTTGTATTCTGACTACAAAAACAACGATGGAAGCGACAAAAACAAACAATACAAGAAAAAAGAAATAATAATAATAAAACAACCTAATTAATGGGTGAAGTTACGTGTTTCTTTTTCCTCCCTTTTCTTTGCGTGGCTTAATTAAGAGCGGCGGCGGCGGTGGCAGCGTCGTCGTTGCTCATAACTGTTTTTTTTATTATTTTATTTAATACAACATTTACTCATATTATGTAGTACACGATAGCCTATACATATAAGTTAAGTATACTCTGGAATACTCTCATCAAAACAACTGAAAACTGAATTCATTAAACTAGTGGATTTTTTAATGTTATTATTGTACCAACTCATATCTACCTAGTATGTAACACTTTAACAATAGGTCTCTGATAGAACTAGAAATTCAATGGTTGAGTGATTCTTATTTTCTTCTTCTCTCTTAAAATATACATATAATATATATGTATGTAGATACGTACTCGTACAATAAATGCGTTGTGTACACCTTAGATATTTTGTTTTACCTTTCCAATTGTTGCATTTTATAGGTACATATGTACATAGTAGGTATAAATAGGTATCTAACCTACCTACAAGATGGATTAGAGAAATGTCAAAAACTGCTGTTTGTGCTCATTTGTTTTACGATGAGAATAAATGTCAAAAAGTTCATTAAGTTCGTGATTTGTGTGTTGTCTTTTAATCTACTACCAATAACTATGCAACCTTGATGTGTAGAACACTGCGCAAACTAACAAGCGTTAGTTTCAGTTTTTGCCATTTTAAGTAGCTAAATTAATTTACCTCTTAACTGTCAAAACTATTTTAATTTGATTGTCTTCATCTAGTACGTTTTTTTTAACACACAGCTTAAAGAAATGTCAAATAGAAGTGCCACCAAGTGTACAAAAAACTAACTAAACTGACAAAGAAAGTATCGACCAGTACAAAAAGGTTTTTTGTCTTATACTATATTTCATGGATGATCGTACAGCACGGGCATAGCACCATGATAAAGCAGCCCAGCCAACAACAATACAACAACAACAACAACAGACTACTACCAAGGCAATTGGCCGAATTCTTGTCGAGTGCTGCGCGGAAAGGTTTTTACTCCTCACCTCTGCATCTTCACCTTTTGTCTTTATCATCGTGTTCTTCGTGATCCACCAGCTAGCTCCCAGCCCAGTATATACACCATGGTCTTCACTGTAAAGTCGTCGCTTTTAATCCAAGCAATTCACCGATCACCGACCGTTCCGCCGCGCCGCCGCCGCACCGTTCTGTCACTACTACAGCCCGCTGCTGTTGGCCGGGCCGATCTCCTGTCGATCGATCGGCTACAATCGCGCATGAAAGCGCAATCCAACACGCAGTATAGTGGATGCGGGCCATCTAGTAGCACAAGTATGCACTCCATGTGCATACCACTACAAGCAGCGCAGGCAAGGCACACCAGTCAGTCGGTTTTCAGTTTGTGGAGTATCGTTCTACACCTATAGAGCTATAGTGCCAGCAGTCCTCTTATTCCTCCACTTCTCGGGCTGTCCACTTCAAGATTCAATGTTTGACCGGCGAATCGTATGCCGTGGGAAACAATTCGGTTTTCTTGAATTTTTTTATTCCTTCGTTTTGCTTTTTTTGTTCCTCTGTTTCTCTTCTTTTTCTTTTTTTTGTTCTGTTTTTATTGTGTATGTTTTTCCTTGCCTTTTCATTTTGT
This sequence comes from Eupeodes latifasciatus, assembly GCA_920104205.1. Lineage (NCBI taxonomy): Eukaryota > Metazoa > Arthropoda > Insecta > Diptera > Syrphidae > Eupeodes > Eupeodes latifasciatus. The sequence goes on along the minus strand of OV049924.1, from coordinate 174,182,798 downwards.
GTGTTGTTCGTCGTCGTCGTCGTCGTCTTCGTCGTCGTTTGTGTAGTCTTGGAGGTTTGTTATGTTTTATTTAATTTAATTTTTGTTTTTTTATTAATAAGGTTTTTTCCTGGCTATAAACTTGAAATGAATCACGGATGCCGATGAGAGAAAAGAGATGTTGGAAGTTCTATGGTTGATGAGGAGGAGGAGGATGAGAGAGTTGAGGAGGAAAAAGAGGTGAAAGAGATCACCAGGGATCCAACGAGTATAAAACAAGGTGTCTGTGGAGTAACCTACCTTTTGAGACCTAACACTATACTCGCAGCTACCTACCCTACCCTACCCTACCTACCTACCATTCGGCAATCTTTTTGGCCTGTGTTCTTTTACAATGGCTTAAACTGTCTCTTTGCCTGGCCCTGTCTCCTCTAGACTAAAGTTTACCATTTGGGAGTTTAGTTTTGTTGTTGTTGTTGTTTATGTTGTTCTCTGTTCTCTGTGTGTGACTTGTTATCCCTCAGTCTTCTTTGGTGATCTGCTTTTGTTGTTCCAAGAGCATCGTTGTCAGATTTCACCACAATTTTTACTCGATTCTATGTGAAAGAAAATGTTAGCTAGTGGTTAGGTTAGTTAATAGTTATAGACATCAAACATCAGCGCCTAGTGCTTCTAGCTATTTGCTCTATGATTGTGCGATACATACATAGATACAACTATCTGAACTTCCATATGGAAATACTTATATGGGAGTGGAGTGGAGCTGCTTCTTAATTGCATAATTTGGTTAATCGTAGTGTCATTTATTTTCCATATTTCTAATCAAGCAATTAAGACATTGAAATGCTTTGGGGTGGGTGTATACCTATATGTATGTATGTATGTATGTACCTACCACATACCTACAAAAATAAAATGGCTAATTGGAAGATGATAATAAAAGATAATGGTTTGTTTGACAGGTGTCAGAAAATTTGTTTTCATATATTTGTATTTAGGTCAATCATTTTTCATCACACATATGTATGTAAGTCATCTATCTATACACTATTAAAAACAGCATATACAATATACATACATATGTACATACATATGTAGTTCGTTCACTTTCATTTTATTTTCAAATTCAATTCAAATAGGTCAAAATGATTGGTTGCTATTGTATGTAGGTACATACATATATGTATGTATGTTGAGAGGCGACCGCGGCGGCTTCCGGTGGTATTTAGCAAGGTCTTGAACTCGTCTGACTTTGAAAGTTCCTCTGAGAATATGCTAAAAAAGTTTAAACTTGCATTGAGAGGTTTTTCTATTAGAGAAAAAATAATATTAACTTAAATACCTATCTACACGAGAAAAAGATGATATGGATCTTCTATATTATTTATTTGATATGGGTATTCTATTGTTTAAGTTTTTTATTTGTTAATGTTAATATATTTTGATAGAAATATGTCGATATCGATGAATGGCTGGTAGTTTGTCAATGTCTAGTTTTGACGGAGGTTTTGTTTATATAGTGATAGGACATTTGATAACTTCAATGCGTTTTGTCTATGCAAATGGGGTCATCTTGATGTTTTTCATAGCGTATAGCGAACATTCGTTAAAAATTAATTAATGTAAATAAATTTTGAGCTGTAATTAAATAATTTTTATGACAGTTGAATGAAGTTTTGTATACCTAATATTTATTCAAACTTATAAAGTTATAGGAAATTTATAATTGGTTTGTGATAAGCGAAATACCTACCTACTTAAGTAAGATTCAGAATTTTAAACTAATTTATTTAAAAAAAAAAGTCTGGTAAATATAAAAAAGGAAAAGATATCGATGATATTCAAGACCCACCAAATATACAATATAGAAATAAATTTGTCAAAAGTGGCATTTTAATGTCATAATGCGATGACTCATGATAAAATACTAAATCTAGAAATTGACAATTTTGTAGGATTGATTGTCCGTTGATGCTTAGAGCCTTAAAACTATATCAATTTAAATGACCTCTTTCGATCATGAAATGAAATCATCATCCAGAAATTGAAGTTCGATTAATAAAATATTTTTCAAATTTACTCTTTCTGACACCTATCAAAATAAATAGCTCCATTCATAAATGCCTTAATAAATCTCACGATAGACGTTCACTTTTGACAACTTAAAGCGTTTTGTAAATAATAAAAAAAATAACAAAAATACGGTTGATTTAACAGTTAATGTTGCTCGAATAACCTGACCGGTACAAAAAGAAAATCCATTTGATTCTGGTTCCGTTTTTCTTATGACTACTACAATAAAGTCAGTTCCCATCAACTTTTTAAAAGACTTTTTGTCTTATCACTGCATACCTATGCATAGATGACAACATTTTTTGACTAAAACGAATGAGTTTCTCCCATCTCTATCGCTCCACCATGTCGTCTAACCATAATGCAAAGTATTGACATCTTTTAATTCTTATTTATTATAATTCCAATAATAATTTATTATGAATTTTTAATTTTGTTAATTTATTGTTACTCGATTTTTGAAGATTGAAAGATAGTTAAACAAAAATATACAACAATAACAATATACAATATACCTTAAAACAGACACAAAAAAGTAGTGTCATAAATTTGCAATCGTTTACCGCAGTTCTGTAGCTTGTGAATTGTGAATGTAGAATCTTTTTGGTCTGGGGCTCGAGCATGGAGAACTTTGAAAATTTATGATTTTAGCCTGATGGTGATGTTGCCGCTGTTTTGTGTAGCAAAACTTGTCCAATTTGTTTGTTGAATTTATTTTAAAAAAATGTAAATAAATAAAATTAAAAGAAAAAAGAAGAACAGAACAGAATTTCATTACCATATTCAGATGCATTTCATTTCCATCGAATGATTTATGTTTGACTAGAGTAACCTGATCAGATGAGAGCGCTTAATGGAAATAAGCCTTCAGTTCGTGTCTGCCGCTGGATGTTTTACTCATCCCCTATAAATGTCCATATAAACCTCCTTCTTGCGGTGGAAGAAAGCATATGGTGGTGTAGCCTAAAGCTTATATATGTATACTATATATACCTACGCGCCGCTCTGCCGGCTCGCTTTAAATATAAGTGAACTGTCCAAATAGTTAGTTGTCGTTGTTGTTGTTGTTGTTTGTTTGTTCTGTTCTACTCGCTAAATACCATGGTGAAAGATTTATCGCCATGCATATTCAACTCCATAAACGAATGGCTTTTTAATTCGATTATCTGCTGCTGGAAGCACGGGGCATACATATACATACATATATACGTAAGCAAAGCCAAACGAGCAAAAGAAAGAGAAACCTTCGGAATTTCCACTTCGAGGATATATGAAGGCAGCATCATCAGTCAGCTAATAGAATAATTTACTTGGTAGCCACAAGAGTCCCATAAGACTGCTACTCCTACCATCAGTAAAGTCTAACACTTTTTTACTTTGCTTATAAAGTCGGGCAGAAAGATGCTGGTTTATTTTTAGTTTTTCCAGTTTAATACAGCCGCATGTGGGGACTCAGGAGGTTTTGAACATTTTTTTTTTCATTTGGGGTTGTGACACGCTTTAAACATTTATTATAATTCCCGGGCCGCAAGTGCCGCATGTCAATGCCGCCAACGCATATATAGTCTGCACATCTGTTGAAAAGAAACAAAAAACAAAGACCAAGAAGAAAAGAGTTATTTTCGAATAATATAAATCAATAATGGATAAATCGCAAACAGAACGTTTAATGAACTGCTATAAAATTATTAAAATCTAGAATAACATTCCAAATCAGCTTCGATTAAAACTTAAATACATATTTTAAACACGCGCGTCTTATTATTAGCAGGTTCATAGCTAAATAAATCCAAGGCAAATATATAGTTACTTCTCTAGGTATCATTAATTTAAAACTTGAGGAATGTTATTATCTACAAAAACAAACTCCTTACATAGTTTACAAGTCCATTAAAAGTTTTATTTTGTATTGTAAAGAAAAAGTCCTTAACCCTTTTACACAAAACTTTAAATAAAATTATGCACTAAATAAATAAATCACAGAGTTATGAAGTTTAGCTTTCAGTTTAATGAAAAAAAAACAGGATCAGCTGTCATTTTGACGTACATAAGTGACATTGACTTGACAGGAAGGATGATTTTTCTTCAAGGCAATCTTTTGGCAACTGGCCACTCAAATGCTAAAAACTTACCTTACCTTACCTTAAAGTCGTCGTTTATTTCTTTTAAGCCTGGCAATTGACTTAAATTATTTAGGTAGATAGTTAAACCAACAGTAAATTTGTAATAGATCAAAATTATGAACCGTTGTGTTGATTTTACGTAATTAAGATAAACATTCAGCAATTTTTCAAAACATATGATGCCAGAATTACTTGGGGATTCCTATTATTGACAAATGTTTTATACTAACTTTCTAGCATGGGAAATTATTCAATAAACCTTATAAGCCTTTTTTGTCATCCTCAGACCTACCTATTACTCTATAAGTTAAAGCGTCCCTAATAACGACGAAACACTTCGAGACCCGATCAGACTAATTCATCTTGATGTTTCTTTTGTTTTTGTTCTTGTTAACTTCCTTTTGTGTTTTTCTTGTTATTGTTGTTGTTATTTGTTGGTTGTAAAATGAATACAAAATCGCGGTATCTATAGTCATCCAGTCATCCACTATGCCACGACCAGCATCATATTATGTTAATTCAAAAGATATCTGAGCACACCGCGCTAATAAATTTCCCTTCATACTGCTTTGTTTTCTTCCTGTTAAGACCTTTTTGAATTAATTAACAACAGAGTTAGACCAAACTGCTAATAATAGTCTAGCTTATGCTAATTTAAAATCTAAAAGTAATTACATTTCTAATCGTGTGATGATGTTTTTTTTTTTTATTTTGTATTGTATTGTAACGTAAAAACGTTACACCATTTATAAGTCTTAAAATAGAAACAAAAATAAATAACTCTTCTGTTTTATATTCTACACCAGGTGAACAGTTCCGGTTTATTTGAATTACGGCTAAAATACTTCAATAATGACAATGGACGAGATCATGAAGGTCAGTGCTGTAGTGGGCAATCGGATGCGAGCGGCAAATGCATTGGCACATGTAAAACACGATTTCGCGTCTGTCTAAAGCATTATCAAGCTAAAATCGATACAACATCCCAATGTACATTTGGTGATGTTATAACACCGATACTTGGCGAAAACTCTGTAAACCTTACAAATATACAAAGCCAAAAGAAGATGGATTTTACAAATCCTATACAATTTGCTTTTAATTTTGCATGGCCGGTAAGTTTATTTTTTTAATTTAACATCTTGATTGCAGAAAGATATTATTATTATTATTATTATTATTATTGCTTAAGGAATTTAAATTTTTAAAACTATCGATTGGAACTTGTATTTCACACGGTCTCATGATAATTTTTATTTTTATTATTTTGCATAATCACTCTATGACAGTTATAATAAAAATCATTATTCATTGAGTGTGATTGTTTTTAACGATATCATTCATTATTCAAATGGGATTTTTGTTTTTGTATTTGTTATTTTTCGAGTTTATGATTGTGATGGTTGATATTTTGATGTTAAATTTGAACTTTAAAGATTTTTCTCTTTTTCAATATAAAAACATGAAAACTAATTTTGTTTTTGAATAATTTCGCGTACTTTCTGCACTAAAATTCGTAAAAATAAATATTTTAAAGAGTGGGGGTAAAATTCTCACCAAAAAAAAAAAACTACAAAAAAGTAAGTAAGAACGGGAAAACAACAAATTTTTCACACAATATTACTGTTCCTGTTCTTTGAAAATTTGTTTTTAAATTTTATAACTGACAGCAAAAGCGAGCAATTTATTTAATTTATTTGAATTTCTATCAAATTTGAAATTTTCACAATCAGCCCAAAGAAATTTCTTGGGCTAAAATTCGTAGGTTGGGGAAATATTTTACTCTCTCGTGAGCGCTCTCTTTTACGAAAAACTACGAAATTTTTGAGTACGCGAACAGGATTTGGTTAAATTTCGTATTTTTTAGTCAAATTTGACTGTTTTAGAAGGGTACGCGAACGGACCTAATAAATATCTCAAAAAACAAAATGTCAAAAAGAAATGTAAAACATCATAGTTTATAAATCTGTCTCCTAGTTCTCTCAAGGACCAATTTAAATTGACATTTCATCATTTTATATCGCTCCTGCTCATGAACAAAAAAGAATGTCTGCACCACTTTCATGTCTCTTTTCAACTATCAAGTGGGAAAGGGATACAATCTAAATGAGTTGCTTTAAAAGTGTCCATATGAAAACCGTCTAAAATGTATGTAGGTACATACATAAATTTACATCTGACAGAATTTAAAAAGCTTATGTATTTCAATGGAAAACAAAAATTTAAGAACAAAACCCTTTCTAATATTCTTTTCGAAACTAAAAAATGACAGTGAGAACTTTCAATTTATACTTTATGATGCACTAACAAAACTCCAATGCTGGACACTTTATTATTATTTTTGCATAAATAGTTTCAAGCCAAACAAATAGTTCTAAGAAAATAAAAATACAAATTCAAAGAAACACATTTATATCAAATGCCGAACAAAAACATTAACTTGACATTCCTTTTCAAATGGAAATATATGTACATACATAATGTACAAGGAAAAACTGAAAAAACAATGAATCAAAGGCATTTTTGTTTGTTCTTTTTATTGACAGTTTGGTATTTTCTTTTTGTAAAGAAAATACACACATTTTTGTATATTCGAAGAAGAGAATGGCTTGTGCGTACTTTCAAGTTTTATTTAAATTAAAACATAAAAGTTAAACTATCAAAGAACTGAAATACTGACATGACACACAACAAAAAATATATTGAATTAAAAATTTTAAATTTAATGTTTATAGGTTCTATTGTTGTTTTTTTGGCACGCGTCTGTTTTATATCTATGAAGATATATTTATAAAACAATAGATTTTTGGTCGTTATAGTTTGGTAACTATATCAGTAGTTAATTATTTAACATTATTAATTCCATACTCAAAACTTTAAAGAATCTATTTTTAAGGGTTTAACATTTTACTAGTTAGCGATTTACTAAAGGCGTCAAAAATTTTAAACATTTCTTTTTGTTTTGCTAACAAGTAATTACTTTTTTTTCAAACCAGCATCCAAACATGTCTAAAAAGTGACAGTTCATGAAAACAAACAAAGCAAATACGCTTAAACGGACCTTTTAATTGGAATTCCCAACTGTTGAATGGACTATTCCAATCACTGCTCTTATAAGAATAATTGTTTAGATGTCAAATGGTTAAGAAAATTGCTAAAAGTTAAAAGTAAGCAAATTGTTAACAGATTGTAAATGTTAAAATCACTTTAAATTAGGTAAATCATCTTTTAAGTTTAGTAAATTGCTAAAAATGGCTTTTACAGTTTACTAAATCTTTCAAAATTTTGGGGCTAGTCTTTTAAATTATGTAGGAATAAAGTTCTCAAGAGCTTAAAAATTTCTTTTCAAAAAATATAAAAAGAAAAAGAAAACCCTTAGGAGCAAGAAAAAGAATCCGGAATTTTACATACTGTTAATAATTTGCTTTGCTTAGATTAGTTTATAATAAATTAATTAAGTAGACAAATATTTCTTATCAAAACGTATATTTTTTCAAAACTTCGTAGAGGTTGTATATAGAAATAAATACATAAGTAAAATTATTTTTTTTTTTCAACAAGACATTTTTAGCTTTTTCATAAAAATCGAACTGAAAAAGTAACACATCTTACTATAAAACAAATACAAACTTTTCTCTCCCTTAGCTATTAATAACTTCATGTCTACGATGTCTGCAAAACACGACGACATAATTTTATATATATATGTTACATATGTATATGAGAAATAAAAAATAAAAAAAGAGTGCGAAGCGCCGAAAAAGAACACTTGCTTTTTTGAGTTTGACGTTTTAAAAACATTCTAAAAATACAATACGCAAAACATTTCGTTGTCGTTTTTGTCGTTGTCGTGGTCGTTGTTGTTGCACGGAAAAACGATCATCATTAATTCTTTTTTAAATTTATATTCTTGAATTTAAATTATTCTGTATATGTTTCCCTTGCTGGAGGAGATCTTGTTAAAAAAGGTACATAACTAAATACTTGTGTGTATTTTTATCCTAAAATTCTTATAATAACGTTTGGAATGTCCTTGTGGTGGCCTCCCCTTCATTCAATACCCCAAAATCCAATAAGAAAAACGACATACAAACATGTAAATATGTATACTTGCCTACAAATACCGCTATACTTCGAAAATATATCTGTACATAAATGTATTTTTTTTAAAGGGAGTTTTTGAAACAAAGTGTGCACAGCACAACCCCTTGTGTGGCGTATTCCTTGCTTTGTGAAAAGCAGAACATCTGTCAAAAAGAAATACATGCATGCAAATGTGTGAGTGTCAATTCGGTACTTACAATACGCGCTGTTCATGCTCACCTTACTTAAAATAAGTAAATACTTAAATTGCAGGGAATATCGTTCCTTCGTGCGTCGTGCGTCGTCGCTCGTCTGCGTGGTAGGACATTGAACTAGTTTGAAGTGAAGAGAAACTTTTATATGCGTAATAGAATCATTAAACTGTTGCATCACCTTTAAAATTGCGTATTCTGTCAGCAAATTGATCTTGACAGTGAAATTACTTTTCCTACCAACTTGGAATATTAAAAATAGTTTGGAAGTCAAACGTCAAAAGTGACAACAAGCACAAATTTATGAGGGGAATTCGCATTCGATTACCTATTTTTGAAAGTTAACACATGAAATGACAAGCTAGTTTACACTTTACAATATTTAAATGTGAATTGAACAAAAACTTTCAAACTGTTTGAAATGCTTGTCAATATTATGTTAACGGAAGGAGGTGCTCTGATCATTGAGGTAACTTGATAAACCTGTCATGTTTGACATATATTTAAATGTTAATAGGTGGATGTATAATTAATAATTTATATATTTTTAAAAACTTTTCTCACGCAAAAATTATGTATGGATCTGTAGTACACATACCTATACATACACACTTACTTTTTAAACTACCTTTAAATGTCAAAAGAGAAAGTTGATCTCTTATTAATCAAAACTAAGAAGAAGATTTAACATATTTTTGTGTAAATCTATCAATTTTTGTATGAGGTGTGTTCACGTACTTGTTAAGTTGTCATCTCTTCTATTCTGACATTTGTCAGCCATCATTGTTTTGTGTGTTTTAAAATGTTTGCCTCTATTTTTGTGGTGGTGTCCGCACGTGGATTGTACACCTTACGCTCCAGTGAATAAAATAGCCCTTTTGTAGATTTGTATGTACTAAAAATAATTTATTACCTACCTTACTCTGCTTTTCTTAAGGAAAACAACCTACATACAAAGAAGATGGTTAAAAAAAACGTAATTTTTTCTTAACTATTCTATGTATATGGCGAATATGGCGATCTCTGTCGAAAAATCAGTCTACCAAAACATTATGTATTATGCACCTTTTTCCACGTCCATCTGTTTTTGTGTTGTTGTTGTTGCTGTTTTTGAAATGAACGATCGAGCAGTTTATTTATTTCACCTTTTTTAACTTTTGAAAAAAATGCCATGTTTCCTTTTTGTATTATGTTCATCTAAAATTAAATTCACCATTTATGCACGTAAAGACGAGGAACGAGTCAAGGAACGTTAAAAAATAAAAACTGTTTGTAATCGTGCTACATCAAGCAGGGGTTACAAAATCACCCGGTGTTATTGAAACTAGTTAAAGTGGAAGTTGTGGTGGTCCCTGTACGAAGCAAAGTGAGTTACTCGTTTATTTTGGTTCTTTCCTTCAATATAATACCATACCTTATTGTTGTTGTTCTTGATCGTTCATCCTCATCCATGGTTATGTAGGTAGGAAGTTATAGAATATAGGGGTTAAATTAAAAGCCTGCTTGATCAGATGACTATATATATATACTCACATAATGGTGGTTGTTGTTAAAGGCAATTTCGTGAAAGGGGAAGTTTCAAAAACTAACATACATACAACAAAAAAATCGATAAGTTCGTTACAAAACACTGGATGTATAGTACCTTCATATATTTTAATTTTAGGAAGGGAAGTAGATAAAGTATGCTCAGCACTCGTATACCTAGTTAAAAACAGGTCTTTCATAACTTTTTGTTATGGCCAAACTGACAAATGACAGATTTTTATCATTCAGATTAATTTGTGAACAAGTTCACTGAATACCTGTGAGAAATGTTAATACTATAATTTTATTATTCCAATTGGTCATAATGCTAAAAATTTGTCCAATTGATAGACAAATTGTATAACGGCTATAAAAAAGATTTAAAAAACGAGTACTAAACAAGTTTCGTTCACGGCCATGGTCTGTTTTGCATTAGACGGTCTAAAATTACTTCAGAATATATTCTAAACATCTTCAATGATTTATCATCTTGTAATGAATCTGTTTATTTTTCTAATCGATTTTATAGCTCTGTAAGATTGTTTTTCGCACCCTGCCTCGCTTTCCATTTGCTCAGAATCGCAGTTCAAAAATTGTAGGTCAGAAGAATAATTAAACAAAGAACAGAAAAACGTAAGAGACAGCTCAATAGCTTTTCTCAAAATAGAGTCCTATTTTCAAAATAATTCTGGATATACGTTTTGTGTGTTTGTTTAATAAAATTTTATTGGAATTATTCTCTCTCCATATGGAAGAAATCTTGAAGTCCAATTCGTTTATTTTAGTATGCAAAAGATGCTTTTTGCTGATGCTGATGAGTTTATTTTAAAACATAAACACAGACAGTGAAATGCAAGACAGTGACGTTTAGTGTGGATCTGTTTTATATTTTTGCACCACGATACAATCCCTTAAGCGTGTCTCATTTAAAAGTGCAACAGTCACCAGACCAAACCAATCCTCATTTCGACTTTAAAACAAGAAAACTAGCTTCTCAACCTACGAATACAATTTTGTTTTTTTGAAATACTAATGTGTGTCTGGATTATTTCCTGCCCATCCCTCACTGGGTGGTGGAAAATCATCATCATCAACAACAACTTATTGCTTCTTCTTCATCTTGAATTCTCGGATTGTGTAATGTCAGTTTTTGTGTGGTGTAGAGTGTGTTGGTTTAGGTAATAAACCCGAAATGAAAATGAAAATGAAACTTCATCGTCATCGTCATCATCATCGTTTTCCAACGACAAACAAGCACCCACAAGCTTCTGACTCTTTTTATTTTTATTATAACATGTTATTAAATTGACTGTGTTATTTTTGTTTTATTTTATTTGGGGATTTTGAGTAAAAGCTTCAAAGTTGTTAAATATAGAGAAACTATATATTTTTGACTATCCATAAGCCACCTCTGCACAAATATCTGCATCATCTTCCGGTCATAAATTAGCATAGTTATAAGAACCAAGTGATTGTTTGGTAGTAAAGTTTTATATAATATTTTGGTTTATTAAAATAATTTTGTATTTCTTTATTTTATAGGGTACCTTTACGCTTATAGTGGAAGCTTGGCATGATACAAACAATGACTCCAACGCAAGATCGAATAGTAAGTAAAATTTTGTGTTTTTATTTTTCTTAAGTTTAAATGTCAAATATAAATATGACAGTTCTTTTATGACTTTAGTGATAAAAAAAAAGGTTTGCTTGATTAGCATTTTTTTCTAAAACGAATTTGTTCTTCCAAATAAAAATTAAATTTTAATAAATTAACGAAATTAACGTGTCGAATGGATAATAATAATTTGACTCAATATGACTAAAAACTAAATATTTTGACGTTTATAATTAAATGAAAGTTTTCAATTTCAATATAAAATTTGACGTTTTGAAACCAATTACATATACAGTGTTGGCCAAAACAAAAGCAACTTTGATTGTCTCGATTATTAAATAGTTAAAAAACATATTTAGAATTCAATTATTGTATATTTTTGTTTTTAAAATTTAAATAAATATTAACAGTAATAGTTCATTAAATATAGCACAATAAGTATCTACCTACAATTTTTTCAATATTAGGCTAGTCAAAACAAAAGCAACTTTTAAGAAATACATATATTTTTGTATTTTTGTAGACTTACTAAAATATTGTTAGTATTTGGTAGCAAAGCTCTTGTTTTTAATCACTTTAGCACATCTTTGAAGCATGCAGTCAATTAAATTGCTTATAATGCAATACTTTCCCAAGCCCATTTAATTTTATCAAACAGATCCTTTTTATTTTTTCAATTAATCCTTACGATTCATGGATCTACAATTTCCCAAAGATTTTTTACGGGGTTGAGATCTGGGGACTGTGCTGGTCATTATAACACGTAAATCTGGTTGATTGATTGAAACCACGTCTTAACCATATTAGACGTGTGCTTTGAGTCGTTGTCCTGCTAAAATATCCATTTTAGAGGCAACTGATCCTCAGCGTGTGGCAGCATTATATTTTGCAAAATGTCACGGTACATAAAACGGTCCACATCCCTACACCTCCGTGTTTTATAGTAACGTGGATGTAGTGACTATTTGGCTGGTCTGCGAACAGGACGGAAACCTTGAAATTGAATTGGGATTCGTCCAGTTGAAAGGCTTTTTTACAGCTTTGAAAGATTTTAGTCAATCATTAACAGCTCGTTTCATGATTAACATGATTTGTTGCAGTTATTAATTTTTGAATGACATAAAGAAGTTGCTAATGTTATGGCCAACACTGTATGTATATAAAATATATTTTCGAAAGAACATATGCCAGGAAAGATCATTACTGTTTGTTGGCATTTTAATTTACTTCCTCTTCCTATCAAAATGTCACATGATCCTTTTTAATATTTAGATATGATTTTTTTTTTTTTTTTTTTTTTAAAGACTGATACTTGATCGCATGCCCTTTGTTTTATATTTTTATGCGTGTGCTATATTTTGCGCATGTATAACACGCTTAAATTTTGATGATCTTTCTTAAATTATTTTTTGTTGTTGTTGTTGATTATCCTTACAAGGATACCACACACATACACTATACTATATTTGATGATTTCCGGCATGGCATTATTGGGGTTTTTGAAAGTGACACGCTATCCCTATCACAGACGCATTCTGTCTTGCCTTTGTAACTTGTTTTTCTCCCTACATATCAGTTTAGCTTCTGCTGATGTTATGTTTTTGTTAAAGAAAAATAAAAACAATAACAAAACATAAACTATTGTTCTCGTCAGATACGTAAACTGAAGCTCAAGTGTGGTGACACCATAATACAAACAACAACAACAAAAAAGGACTTTTTTTTAAGTGAGCCATAGGGAGTTTTCTGTATGGGGTTTATGGCTTTTTGAATTTAAATAAAAGAACGGAAGTTTGCCTTTTAGTTGCGAAATAAAAATAAGAAAAAAAGTTTAGCTATAACCTGAGGTTAAAAGTGAGTGGAGTTTCCATTACCATAAAACAAAAAGTAAAATAGCAAAAATTAATATGAAACGTTTTCTTTTTAAACATTTGAGTCTTGTGGTAAGATGATGGTTATTGCTCTGGTGTGTTTTCATAATCTCTAAATTTGTTTCTTCTGATAATTGATACATGGTTCTAAATAAATAAAAAATCTCCGAGCAGCAGATGTTGAAATAGTTTAGGACTAATTTATCCTGTAAGTCCCTATTCCCTTATGTCCTATTGTATAAGAAAATATCATAAATATTGCTCTTAGTTGCTTCTATGATTATTATAGAAACATAAGAATAGGAATACATACTGTATCTTTTGAAAATCATTCCCACCCGAACATAAAAAATTCTAGATACCTGTAGGGATAAATACCTGCTAGGTTAATAATACCATCCAGTCCCACTTTGTCTATTTCTTTTCCTTTTCATTTTAACTATATCGGAGCGACCCTAGAAAAACCATTACCAATGAATAAGTGTAAGATTTATGACATCGAATTCTGTTTTTCCTTTTAAAAAAAATAAAATCCCAAGGAAACAAAAATCCATCCTTTACCACTTTTCTTCTTTTTTTCTATTTGACTGCATTCCAACGAAAACAGGACACGCAGTGCAATACTTAAACACAATCAAGTAATTTAGAAGAAAAGCCGTCGAAGATGAGAACAAGGAGCGCTAGAGAGTGAAAAAGAAAGAAATGAATCAAGAAATTAAAATCCTTGGGAAGAGTAAGAGACTTCCTATCTGTCTGTCTGTCTTGACTTGACAGTATATTGTGTTGCTGTGTAGAGATTACCTGTGTATGCCGATGGTGGTTGAATTTTTGCTGGCGGCTTAAGCCCTATAATGTGAACAAAAACTGGATGGAGATAGACCCACACTGCACCGTCGCGTCGCCGCTGCCGCCTTCACAGCCAACGCCGCGCCGGCCGCGCCGCCGCTGCAATCGCTGATGGTATTTAAAGAGCCCTGCAACAAACAGTCAAAAACATTTCTTCCTTTTCAGCAAACAGCAAGCTGTTGATTTCAGTTGTATTTTATGTTGTTGCTTTTTGCGTCATGTACCTACGTATTCTCGCTGTAAAAAGTCTCGTCCTCCTCATCGAGAGAGATAAAAAGATACATAGCACAGATTCCTGTAAGATACTTTGTGAGGATTAATTTCAAGACAATCATCCTTTTGAGCCCTGAAAGCTGGCAAAGCATCCTGAAATATGTATGTTGCATTGCCATCGAACATGGAAAGTCATTTTTAAAAAGATGATCATTTTTCCGCCACAGTGTTGCCTACCTACCCTACACCGACCGTTTTCGTCGTGTCAGATCCTCCTTGTCTTGTTCTTTTCTTGTCCCGTCCCTGATGTTGTTTTTGTTGCTGTTCTCCATTAAATGCCTGTGTTATTTTTTTATTTTTTAAATACCTGTTTGAGGTTCTTGTTTTTTAAACATTTATTTTCTTATAGCATTTTGTAAGGGATCAAGTGGTGATGCTATGCTGCCACCTTGGCATGGCATGGCATGGTATGGCATACACCACCATCACACAGCAAACATCAGGGCAACTCAGAGCGCAGAGAATGGAATTTCATTTAAAAAACATAAATTGCATCTGTGAGCCGGTGACTTGACCTTTTGCGCCTATGCTGCTGGTACTCTCTGATGGTAGGTAGTTAGGTACCAATGAGCACAAGCTCTACCTACCTATATCGACTTCTCATCCCGAAGGTAGCTTCCAATTAATCAATGCCAAATGCATGCACTTCTGCTTCTCTTGTCCGACTCCCTTTTGAATTGTAATTTTTTTTAAATTTTTGTTGTATTTATTTTCTGTTAAAAATTTTATTTTTAGTGTCATGCTATGGCGAATTGTTGCAAAACGAACGAACAAACTATCAAAAAATAAAACAACATTTTCTTAAACGATTTACCACATCGTAAACTTTACTAAAAAAAGACTGTTTTGATAGATGGCTGAATAGGTACTGCAAAGGTACCCTATGAGCTGTTTTTCAGTGTCATTGCCAATGTGCGATTATTTTTTATTTGACATAACTTATGTATAAACTTATTTTTATCATTGGAATAGCAAATCATTAAAGTATTCAGGAAGCTAGAAAAATTGTTAATATCTTAAGCTGCCCCATGTGTCAGTGTCATCATTTTTTCTATCTGACTTTTTCAAGGATTTTAAAGGATTTTTAGTTTTTTTTTTTAACGTCTTTTTCTTTGTTTCATTATGTGTTGGCTTCAAATTCAAATGGTGGATGGGAGATATAGCCGCAGGTTGTTGGAAAAGAATTTTCCCAGCTTAATTGACTATCATTGGATCGTTTTTGTTTTCCTATACATATACCTACTACTGTCGAAGAAAACTTCTAAAAGTTCCCAACAAGAGAATTACATCATTAATATTATGTTGTGTAATTTAGCCGTAAGGTCGTTTGTTTTTGTCCATTCTTTTTGTTTGAACTTCTGTTTTATGTATGTAAGTGTTTCTACCTTTAAAGTGATCGAACGTTTTAGGAGAACCATACTTTAAAGAAATATGCCTTTGATAGCTAGCTTACGATCTGTTCGATTAAACATTCGGATCAACGTTATGCGTCATGGGGACACAAATAGACCTAAATTCGAATGTGAAGTTTCTCTCTTGGGAAAAGTCACATGCAAAGTGACATTTTACAATTTTGACGACAAGTTCGTATTTGATACTTTCTGTAACGGGCAGGCACTTTAATTTTTAGAATTTCAGAAGATTTTTTTAGTTTGCACAGGTTACATGCTCGAAAGTGCATTATAAAGTATTTCGAATTAGTGTAAATAAAAATGAATATGAAACCAAATTGTATGTCTTTCTTTCTATTTGTATCTTTTTGCCTTGACTTGGGAAAATGTATCCTGTCACTCCTATATAACTGTCATAAAACCATCTTTCTCGTTAAATCTACTTGTAAAACATTATAGCAGGTACATATGTATGTACATATGTATATATAAATTTCATAAAATTAAACTTTCCTTTTTTCCTCTTGAATCAACATAAACCAACAACAACAACTAATCAATTTATTCACAGCTGTCTTTGTAAATAAGTATGTACGCCAACTGTATTGGAATGTATCTTTATACATATATATTCGAAATACCTACCATCGAATTCTGTTTATTTCTATTTTACTAACCATCAACTTCTCAAAAGCGAGTTATATTTTTTCGCTAAACCAGCATAGGTATAGGTAGGTAATAACTTGTCATACAACATGACCAAGCTGCATTTTCTTCATCTGAAGTTTTGGTGCATGCAGAAAAAGTTTACTTATCTTATCGTCATTTTTATTTGGATATATTTTGTTTTCTGTACATTTCAATTCAACTCATATGAGTAAGAGTGTCAAAAAAGGGAACAAGGTGCATTTTTATGAATTTCAATATACCTGAAGTTTTTGACTTTTTAAGCTAACGATCTTATGTTAAGGTGTACCTATAAGCATTCGTGAGTTTTCATGATGATGGCACACAAATAAATTTCGTATCTAGGTATCTTCCCGCAGAAAAAGTAATTACAAAATATTAAAAAACCCACATCAAGGAGTTGGTTATACGCATGCCTAAGCGCCTATATGGTTTTTCATTTTCCGTAGTCATTCATCCGTTTTAGCGTGTGGTACGGTGTGGGTAATTGGCATACCCATTTTTGTATATGAGAAGCTCTTACTTAAGCTGCTATGCTATTTTGGTATAGCCCGATCTATCCTCCGACCATAGCACCACACCCCCCTCCCGCCCGCCCCCTCCTTTTTACGCTGGTGATTGGACTTATACTCCATCACCTTCATCAGCTTCTATACCTACTTTAGCTATCTACTTTTTTGTCTTCCTCTTCTTTTTCTTCATCTTCGTCTTCCACTTCTTCTCCATCATCACATGCCAAGTTATTTTTTAGCATTCTACGAGTATAACTTATTCCATCAGGGGAACCAAACTCCAAATGTATACTGCTTTACAGTACACAGTAAACTAAACTACACAATATTGCCGACGCTGCCGACATCGCCGCCGCCGCGCCGCTGCTGCTCGCTCTGGGGGGAGATTTATGCGAGTTTTTTCCGCAGCAGCCTAACATCAAGTGAAGTGAGAGAGTTTAAAAAAATAACCAACACAGATATCAAATTGTATAAATTGTATGAGTACTCAGATATATACACGAATCCAAAAGATATGCACCTGCAGAATTTATTTCTAAAAATATTTCAAAAACTTCTTTTTTGTTGCTCATTTTGTTTTGTTTTTTATCTGCTTTAGTGGTGCGTGCAGGTTGTAGTTGTAGCCGTATCCACACGAAAGTGCATAGTCGGTGTATGTGCACTATCTGCATCAACTTCAATAACCCATATGCAATATTTGCCATGGTAACTAGGTATAAAAGTTTAGTTCGGGTACCTAACCTACCTACTACATACCTATCTAGGTATACTGAACCACCATCATCATTACCAACAGAACCAGCAGCAGAAACTGCAACAGAGCAATGACGAACTTCAGCACTGCACTGTCGTCGTCGCCGTCGTCGTCATCGTATTCGTCGTCGTTACCACCTGAAGAACTTGAAGCTTGAAACCAACAACCTCGACTCCCCTCAATTCCTCTCAATATAATAGTTCCACTGTATGATCATCCAAGCAGTTTTTCTTTTCGTGAGTAGATACGAGTACATATGTGGAGATACATTACGAGTATAGCGCGTTACAGACATCGCAATGTATTGGCTCTATGGCATTCGTTAAATTTGTTGTTCCCTCAGTGTATGACGACGATATTCATTCACGAAAACCCACCAGTCCAGTTTCAAGACCGCTTAGCAAAATAATAAAAAAAAAAAAGATATAGACTTCTCGCAAGTAGTTAGCCACCTAGATTAAGCAGTGGAAACATATTATACACAACAGCTGAAGAATCAACTAACCCAACTACCAACAACAACAAAACAAACTTAAGCACTTAATACCTATCTATCTCGTAGCTTTGTATGAAAAATGAATGCATCATCGTCAAATGCAACAGCAACAGTAAGAGCAACAAGTAGTTAATAGATAGTCTAGGTCTTCAGTTATGGATGTTAAGGAAAATGCCATTTCATTGTGTTTAAGCCTTTTCTTGTGTTGATCATGCGAGAAGATTTTCGCCACAAAACGAGAGAAGAAGATGCATCTGAGTAGCATCTTTGGTAGCTACGAGAAATAGGAACAAGTAAAGAAAAAAAATGTCATCCACATATCAAATGGAATTCACTTCATTCTGCTGCAATTTAATTCATCTCTGTATCGCGTCTACTTGGTTTTTGTATTGTCGTCTGTGCGCGATGAGTTCCGTTCAAAATAATTTTACCTATGCGCACTGTATGCCCTATGCTGTTGCCTTTTGTTGCCGACAATGTCAAAATGTTCAGTTCAGATAGACGAAAGACGACGAAGACGACGACGAACATACTAAGATACTTGTATACCTTTTATGCACCTCAGATACACTGAGATGATGATTCGCGTGCGGTGGCTATGCAAGCTTTTTTCAAGCACGCTTTCCGTCTATGTCGTTGTGGATTGGGATTGGATTGGATTGGATTGGGCTAGGCTAAGGCTATATCATGGATGCAAAGAAACGCGATATTTTCAAAAGATAAATATCTTGAAAGATATTTGCAATGCACGATTAGTTCGTATCGTACACTCTGCGGATAGAATTAGATCCTCGCTCGAGCCTTTGGATTTTTTGATTTTTGTTTTTCTATCTTTCCCTCTCTTTCTATACCACTGCAAGCCAAAGCCGCGCATCTTACAAATGTTGATTTTTCTGAAGTTCGCGAAAAGATGTCTCGTCTTCGGAGTCGTTCTTACCGTTGCCGTCTTCAAACGAACACACAAAAAGAAACGACGAATGAATCAGATTTGTTTAAAAGAAAAAGTTAAAAATTATAAATTTTACAAAACCAAAAACAGGAAAGACATAAAAAGGAAACAAAACAACAACAAACACGAAGAAGACCCTCTTAAACATTTACATCGTATCGAACTTGCTGCTAGGTAGGTCTTTATTGACAACTCTCCTCTGTTATCTGTTGCTGATGTTATACTCGTTCCTGTACTTGATGCAAACAAAGTTCTCCTTGAGCGATTTTATTTGATCGAATGTGTTTTTCGTGGCCATTTTCTTAATTGTTATTGTTTAATTTCATTTTACTAAAAATCATAAGTAGGATGATTGTCACCTAAAATATTATTCACACTCACTCTATAATAAAACTGTTGCGTTGTCTTCGATGAAATAATCTTCTACTCCGCCGACTTTTACTTGAAACACACACATTTTGCCAATGCAAGCAATATAGACCTTGGTTTCAAAATCCGAAGTAAGAGTTCAACTTCAATTAACGAAAGACGACACCTGTTTCCAACCAACGCCAGCCTCATTAAAACCATCATAAAAGCTTCCTATTCGTCCCAATTAACACCACACTATCTAACTAGGTCATTTGGATAACTCTCAAGGTGTGTGTGTGTATCTTTAGGTATACCTAGGTACCTTAGATAAAGTTAAACAAAACTAACTCGCGTGTTTCTCGATGCCATTAATGCTATACCAACTAATAATAAACTTAACGAAATAAAAATATTCTCACAACAGCACAAAAGGCTTGACACAAAAGGCTTTTACATTAATAATCATCTAATTAACAACTTTTGCATGTCCCATGTGCATTGTCTCTCTCTCTATCTTTCTCTCTCACACACTCTCTCTCTCTCTCAATCTCTCTCTCTCTCTCTCTCTCTCTCTCAGTAAAGCTGTGAGTCACAAAGTTTATAATTTTTACATCTTTTTACAATAACTTAACCATTATCTATGCATAAATTATCTCATCCTCTTTCTTAAGTATATTTTATATAGATCTATTCCTAATGATTAAATTAATTTTTCTAACTTCTTATCTTCTTCTTTGCAGGTCTATTAATCCAAAGACTATCAGTGCAACAGGTTTTAGAAGTTTCACCAGAATGGAAAACCAATAAATCCGAAGCACCATACACATGGTTTGAATATGATTTTCGCGTAACATGCGATCCACATTATTATGGTGCTGGTTGTGCGAATTTATGTCGTCCGCGTGATGATCAATTTGGTCATTATACATGCTCGGAAAATGGTGAAAAAATTTGTCTATCCGGATGGGGTGATGATTATTGTCAAAAACGTAAGTAAAATTATATATTAGGAATGATTTGAATGTTATAAGTTATTCTTTATGAAGAAGTTAGAAAAGAAAAGGCAAAAGCTTAAGCCCTAACCCTAACCCTGTATAGCCCACCGTGCATGTGGTCAATAACGTTCCGATTTAGAGACTTTTTTGATTTTGTTCTTAGGTATTGTGTTTTGTGTTACCTCTTTTAAAGGTTTAGTTTGTTTTTTTTATGTTAAATAAATCTTGAGAGATTATGAAAATATTACATATTACATTAGTAGAATTTATTGAAATAATGACGTTTAATATTATCAACTAAAGAAGTAGCGCATGTCAAAATTAATACAAATTTTGAACTTGATTTGTTTGAAGAAACAAAATTGTGACTTTTATGTGCATTCTGTGATTCTTAAGAAGCTTATATTTACATTTCACAAAGCTGTAGCTAATACGATTTTCACACTGATAAAATAAATGATTATGATCAGTCGATTAAGAAGGACTTGAAATTTGAATATCGTGAATGATCAAGAAAGATGTTAGGAGAATAATGTTTAGGTAATTGTTTGTGACAGTTTTTGAATGTTTCTTGTTGGTGTAGTTTTTTTTTTAATTAACAAAAAACATTGAGCCTAAATTTTGGACCTCTTTGGAAAATGTTAAAAGAAAAAGTTAAAAAAGCAGCAGTAAACTTAACCAGTTGTTTCAGTTTTAATTGTCAATTAACTAAACCTTTAAGAGTGTGGCAAAGAATTCATTTAAATCAATGAGATAAACTTTTCTCTAAAGTTATAGGTAGATTATCTGTGGAGATACTTTTCATTTTTGTAGTAAGTATGAGTACCTTTGTTTTTCTTACTTGTACTGCCACACTTTCAATGGTGGTTTGTATTGTTTTCTCTACCAGATATAGGTATTGTAACTTGAGCTCGGCTTTTGCAATCGCATCGACCTACACCTACAAACATATGACTAAAGTATACAAAACCACCTGTTGTGTGTCCACTCGTCTCCTTCCCTGATGATGGTATAGAGAGGATTCAATGATACGAGTATCTTTTCCCTATTTGTTTGTATCTTATTTTGTTTTGCTGCTGCTGGCGTTACATACAATCCGCTTTCAATCAAAAACCTATTGAATAAAGATACAACAGAGGTAAATCATTCGAAAGGCGTACAAAATAAAATGAAATTTAAAATCAATTGAAAACATAAACAATCACACACAATCTGAATCAAATCTACTACTTCCTTTCCAAGACCTGTTTGAGAATACTTGAGAGACTGTTTTCCTGGTCAGCAACAGCATACCACCAGCTTGCCAGCCAACCTTACCAAACCAACCATCGCATCGTCATTATTATTAGTATCATTATCATTGTGCGGTAGTTTGATCGGCGGGGATTTTCTGAGAAATTCCTTTTCACTTGGTAAAATTTTGTTGTTGTTGGTTTTTTACTTTTTTTCTTTGAATCTTCTTTCCCAAAACCGAAAAATCAACTCTCCAAAATACAAAAAAAAAAAAAAAAACAAAGAAAAAGAAGATGATCAAACCGGGCAAAATTATTCGACAAACGAGACGCAGGAAGACTACAGAGGAGCACTGAAGAAGAAAATTATACCTTTTCATTACAAAAATGTGCTCAAATGGATTCTGTACATTGGGGTTTGGGTATTTTTAGGACGAAAACGTCTTCTCCTCTCTTTATTCTCCACAATGCCCCCACACTCTTTAAAGTTGAGAATGAAATGCTTTGAACTTCTGCTGCTGCTGCTTCTTCTTCGGCTGCTAGTTGCTACTCCTGCTGCATCATTCATCGAAAATATTGGTGATGGTGTATCCATCCATCCACTAATCTCTGTGTGTGCAAAAGAAAGAAAAAAGAACAAGAGAAGTCCAAAACTCCATCAGATGTTCATTTTGAAGAAGAATCAGACATGAAAGACCAGAATTTAGAAGGAAGAACGAACAACACAGAAGAAAACTGCCACACAAAAATATGTATGCCACGGTCAAGAATCAAAAAGCAAATCTTTAACCATCATCATCATCTTATCCAAGCGAGTTGGGAAAAATGTTCCCATGCATTCGTAGCTCATGAATACAAAAAAGTATTAGTAAGAGCGATGGAAAACGATGAAAGACAGCAGAATTAAAACAACAACAAAAACTATTTCTACTATCTTCAAATATATATGTACCTACCTATAAGTTTATACTTAATTCTGTTCCGATGATCTTCTGATGGTAGATAGTTAAAGAGGTTGTGCATTGCTTTTGCAGTCCATGAATGATATACATTGCGCAGATAAAGGTTACGTTCTTAAATCTTGTAGCTGCTTCACTTTAACCATCAGTATAGAGCACTAAGTCGAGTTAAAATAATGTAAGATAGATGAGGTAGTGGGAGGTAAACAAGATAGTGAGTTGAATGCCTAGACGCTCCCATCTTTTTTTGATCTTGAAAGCGAATATCGAAAGGATCTATATATGTAGATACACTTTCACCTAAAAGCTAAACAACAGATCTTTCGACACTTCGGCATATTTACACATCTTGCCAATTCATCTGGTCTTCTTTTTATGTCTTCTTCTTTTGAACGAACTTCACGTAATGGGTTCACATAAATTTGGCAGCTGGTCTTATGATAATTCTGTTTTTTTTTTTTTTTTTTTTATATAATATGTCCCTGTCGAGATCCTTCGACAAAACGGGAAAGATGAAAATCACGCACCACTCGGAATAATAAAGTCTTTAAGAATGTCAGTTCCAAATGAGTGTTCTTATCCAGCAACGAAAAATTCGTCTATCTAAAATGGAAGGCCCCAACAGGAACATCTCCTCAAACAAGGTGTAATCAACATCCGCCATCGTTAAACAATATAAATATATGGAAAAAAGAAGACTCAAAAACTAAAACAGGTATCTCAAGGAACCACCATCATCATCACCATCAGCTATAATACCAGCATAAGCTTTATGGAATCCCAAAAGAAGAAGTTAAAAGAAGGGTTCTCAATCTCAATAGGGATTTAACCAAACACACAAACACGCACAAGAGGAAACGAACGAAGGAAGGAAAAAATCCGAGACGCGACCGAAAAAGACCAGATCTGCTCGCAGATACATAGGTACATACATACATATGTATATACAAAAGGACCATCCAAAAAGGAAGGTATTCGATTGTGGAAGATATGTTTTAGTATAGAGAAGCATTGTGAGACAAGGTAAAGCGGCATCGTCTATCTGTTGAATATTCACAAAATACAGCAGGTAGGGTTTATGGAGCTGGAGCTGGAGCTGAAGCTGAAGCTATCCCTGATGTGGATAAGCCATATGTTTGTTTGTTCGTTCGTTCCTTTGCTCGTTCATTTGTTCTCTTTTACCCACAATCATGCTACCAATTACCACTACACATATGTGTTGTACTTTGCTTCTCTTGGTTTAGCTTGGTTTATTGAGCCTTTCTTCAACTGGCTGTGGCGTGGGAAGATTTTCTCATAGCCTCGAGAGAACCCATAACGTCTTAAAGGTCTTTAATAAAATATTTACCGCTGACGTTAAGTTCTTATATGTGAATATTCTGTCTGCCGTCCGGTCCGGTGAACTCGAGAGCCCGGTGCGTGGTGAAGTCCAGGTCCAGGGGCACATGTGTGTAGGTATTTACGTGTAGTGATGTAGATTGGTCATACAAATCCCTTATTTTCTCAGATTTAATCGAAAATATGATAGAGTGACGATGACATATTATTTTCTTTTTTATTTGGTTTATGAATGAATGAATCAATCTTAATTTGAATAAAGAACAAGTTTATTACCAACAGGAGAGTTTGATCAAAGTAGTGAAAGAGGAATCAAAGTAGCCATAATTACTATTTGATTGAAGGAGAAGAACGAGAGACACACAACAAAGGAAATCAGTTTGTAGTTTATATATTTTTCTTATTTTATTATTATTATTATATCATTGGCTATGATTGGATTTTTGTATATAAGATCGTCTTTTTGTATCTTCAGTGTGACCAGTTTATTTTTTTTTTTTCGTTTGTTTGTTTGTTCTTTTTGTTAAGAATCTTTAAAACTGGCCCATCACATCATTAATTCACATTTCATCGAAATGTTTTGTTTGGAATTTCTTTGTCTGCGGGGATTTGGGATTTTTTTTTTTTAAATAATCTTATTGAGCGATGATAATCGATAATGAGAAGGAAAAAAGGATTCATAAAAGATTTAAGATTATTTTTATGGCTTAATCGTTAAGACTGATATTTTGATTCGAAAGATAAGACAATTTAAAATAGGTAATAGTTTGAAGAAGAAAACATATATTTAGACATTCTTTGACAGAATTTGATAGAACCTTTACCTACGGTATTTTAATGTTTCAGTTTCAATAAAATGTCTAATTGCTTTGAAGTGCGTACCTGTAAAAATTCTTTTAATAGCACAATACGAAAGCTCTAGTATTAGATTATAAATCCTCCTTTTGTTTTGTACGTTACTGTATATCATTCCTAATCTAATTTTGAGAACCTTAATGATCAACAGTTTGCATATTTGACATTCATAGATTCTTTTATGTGCCCATTCGGTTTCTAAATTATTCCTTCTTTCATTGATATTTATCACCCGTTTTGTGTGTTTTTTTTTTCAATTGCCATGTATGGATAAAATTATTAATTACGATTTTTTGCTTCCTCTCTTTACAGCACGCTGCAAAAAAGGTTGTGAACACGGAACATGTGACCAGCCCAATACTTGCCAGTAAGTATACCTATCTATTCCTAACATAAGACCTACATATATAAAAATATTTTAACGTTCACTACCACGAATTGGCCAACCTAGTTCTCACCCGACCACCGCCTTATTTTAATATTATAAATTGCAAACCCAAACCCACCCACTTAAGCTTGATGGTAAGCTAGGTAGAAGCATGATGGTGAAAAAGAAAGTCGTTTGGCGGCTAATCCAATGCGTGTTATCAACAAATGTTATGTGCGAAATAAAAATGACAAATGTAAATTAAATTTCAGTCCATAGCATTTCAAGAAAATTAAACAATAAAATTTTCCAATGGTTGTGGATTGTGAGAGGAACAAAAACAAAAAAAAAAAAAGAGTTTTTGAGGAACCCTTTTTCCCTTTGTAGACTTACTCTGTTGGATATTTGTCTTTGAGTCTATGTCTGAGAATATAGAAAACCTAGAAACTGAAGCTGACTGCATAATAAATTAGCTTGCATTGCACGAAGTTACCTGATGAGCCTCAATCGCTAGTAACCACAGTACACCGGCTTGAATGGCACCTCGCACAGAACACCACCAGTCATTTACCCCTCTGATATACAGCACACCATCCGCCCCTCCCCACCCGTTTCGAACAACATTACGACGAACAGAGATTCCTAACAACGACTACATGAACCGGCGACAACGAAGACGTCGAAGGCGAAGACAACGACACACCTTCAGCAGTTATTTAATCACAGAAACTGAGCTCTGAAAATAGAGGAATATCTAGCCAGAAAAAGCAGCAACAACAAAAACAAAACAAAACTATCTGCCCAAAAAGAACTTTATAAACGAAAATGGAAAATAAGAAAATCGGAACCAAACGCGCAAAGGAACAACAAAAAAAAAAATAAACTGCACGAGCAAGCAGGAAAGGGCAAGAATGCCAGTTCTCGAGCTCTAGAGCTCCAGAGCCTAGCTACATATTGCTCCATGATGATGAAGACGGAGAAGAAGAAGAATGCCTTTTTGGTGTTGCTCAGTGCATTCTCAATTTTCCCACAAACCAACACTAAAATACGGTGTGTTTAGGTTTTATCTTTCGGTTCTCGTTTTTTATTTTTGCTCTTTTTTAATGGATTGTTGGTTTGGAAGTTTAATTTTTGCAGGTTGATATACCTACAAAACACCAACGCGCTTCGTCATCAATATTTGTTCTCCATACACTACCTTCGGATTCGGACCTTCATCCATATAATATAATGCCTGAAGATGGAACTTGACCCTACTTTAGAAATGAGTCAGTATATTAAGTGAAAAGTGCAGCGCCTCATTCCTTCGAATGAATGTGTTCGAAAAAAAGAAAACAAAATACAATTTTTGAATACCTTTAAAATTGTAGAATAATGTAAAAAATCTTTCCCAGGACAAGTAACAAATTTAATAGCCTTTAAGCAAGGACAATGTTATGAACCCTAGGAACTTTAAAAATTGCTGCATTCTGAATTGCTCAAAAATCATTTACCAAGAATATTTATTGAACATTTTACATTGATTGGGTTCATAATCAACTGCTGCAAATTTTAACTTAAAATTGACTCGCGCTAAATATCTAATTTCTATTGAAGCGACGGCGCGCGGCGGCGGCGGCGGCTGGCTGTTGAACTTGCCAAATAGCTTTGTTCACATTTCGAACATACTGATCGTGACAATTGATTTGATATTTATTTTTTAAGTTGACAAGGGTCACATTTGTGTCCATAAAACAAAAACTGCGCAATACCAACCCTACATCGAGACCTAATTTTTTAATCAAAACCACCTCTGTTCGAAGTCGAACATTAATTATCAAAAACATGGCAATACAAACTTGCAATTCATCATAATTTGGTCCTGGAATTTAATCGCATAAACGCACAAATAGCTCCAAAATGTATCCATCATCATGAATAGAAGGAAAAAGAATAAACGTGGATCCTAAGCAGCCTTACACTATCCATAC
Organism: Eupeodes latifasciatus; assembly: GCA_920104205.1. Taxonomy (NCBI): domain Eukaryota; kingdom Metazoa; phylum Arthropoda; class Insecta; order Diptera; family Syrphidae; genus Eupeodes; species Eupeodes latifasciatus. The sequence continues at coordinate 174,155,340 of OV049924.1, read as the reverse complement.
TCCATAGCACAAAAACACCATATGACTATGTGATTGCTGTAGTTGTCATCTGATGATCGTCTTTGCTGTCGTCGCTGTAGACGTCGCTGTCGACGTCCGTCGCAAAGTCGTCGAATAATACCTTAAAAACGATCGAAAGCAGACCTCATAAAACAATGTCATAAACTTTCGTATTCTGGAAGCATAAGTGTATGCTTGGAATTGATAAAACATTCCCACACATTACATCGTGAATTAAATTTTGTATTTTGCTTTTTGGTTTTTCGGACAAACCTCCATCGTGTTGTGAAGATATACTGGGCATGGACATGAAGACATGGACTGGGACATACTACAATATACCTAATATAATCCATTGGGACATTGAAACATTGGGAGGAGGGTGGCAATTGTCGTATATTGTGTTGGGTCGGTCTGGGTCTTGGTGTGAGTATGAGTGTATTATAAGTGACGATCGCGCTTTGGCGACAAACCTCGATTCGATGATGATTGAAAATTCAGTTTCAGAAAGAATTTTTTCTTAGGAAAAGAACATTTCTTGTGCGAACGTGCAACCTTGTCAATGGCTATGGTCACACAGAGTAAGCCACACACTATACACCTTTTCTTTAAATAGGAACAGATTTTGTTCTACTCGTTCTGTTCTTCTTCTGTTTTTATTTGCCTTGGGACTTCCAATCACTTTTTTGTTGATATTCATAGAGGCCACCCGAAATGTTAATGAGCGCAAAATGTTTATGATAGTGTTACCTTTCAACAGTTGTGTCTTTGCGTCCCATGGATAAATACAAATAGAGGCTATAATGAAGAATGAATAAACGGTATTTCTCTTGATCTATTCAATTTCAATTGAATCTCGAAGCTTCAAGCTCGGATAGACAGTTGGTTAATCACCCGCAATTGTTCTAGTTCAAAACGTCTGTCGATTTCGATTCCATAACAGACTTCGAGGAAGATCCATTAACAACTCCATCAAGAACTCCTCCTCACTCACTCTCCCACCACCAATATAATCATCAGCAAAATTTTTATTCTCATTGTTTGTTAAAAATATAAGACAACAAAAACAACAAATAATGGTCATAGAAACTTAAGGTTCACAAAAATAAGCTCAATGTACCTTCCTTATGTGCACACTTGAAATAAAAAAAAAAAAAAACGAGCTATTAAAAAGTAGCACGTAGCTCGATCGACATAACTATTTATGGCAAGCCAAACGCACAAACTTTGTACATCCATTGAAGGGAGTTTAATATTATTTTGTATTTGATATTTTATAGTTTTTTAATTCGTTTAAGCTTTAAAAGAGTATTTAGTTGTTAGCTTAAAGAATTTAAGACTGAAATTCCATTGATTGGTCATTTTTAGGCACATGAAAGATTGCAACATAATGTAATGTACCTATTTATGAAGGTAACATAAATTGTATTGAATTTGTATTCTTGATGTACTCAAGAAGCTATTGATATCATCTATAATAGGATCTATATGGCAACAAGAAAATGTTCCCCCTGTTGACCACATAACAAGAGATAAGAACTCCTGTAAAAGCAAACCAACATTTTTGTACAAATTTCTGACTTCTTGAAGAATTGACACAAGTCCAACAGTCGAGCTTTTATACCTTCATAACCCATGTTAGAAAACAAAAAGAAAAGAACCAAATATTCGTCAAACTGACTGCGCCTTTGATTTCTCATATTTATCCAGTGCATCATCAAGCCTGCATACATCATAATTTCTTTACCATAATCATCGCACATCCTTCTAGAGAAGATACCTATTCCTCCTCAGCTCAACGCAGCTCAGCTTGGCTCGGATCGGCTGTAGCGACGCGGCGCGGCTCGGTGGCTTCATTATAAACACAATAAGCCGGTTCTGTGCTGTTTAAGATTTCTTGGTTGTTTTGGGGCTGAGCGCAGCGCAGAGCTAGCTTAAGAGAAGCCAAGCGTGAGAAAAATTGTTCGCAAATATAATCACATACACGGCGCACGTACGCGCGATCACTACGTTTGGGGATGGGGATTCAAAGAAGAAAAATGAAAGAAAAAAAAACTAACAATCAAAGAAAAACACAAAAATAAAACTACATATACATATGTATGTATATAATAAAGGCAGTTTAAAAAGAATAAGAGATAAAAGAAGACAAGCAGATTATATTTTCGAGGCAAAAATAGCAGCAGCAGCAGAAAGCAGCACTCTCATCCATCTTCGTCGCCGTCTCGTCGTCATATCACCTGTTCGTATTTTAGTTTTCCAGGTTGTTTGACGATGGACAGTTAGGAATACACACACAAACACACAGCATACAGCATGTTCAGCTTATGCACTCTACGTGCGACTATAGCGGCGCGGCGTCCCACAGCCGCCGGCACCAGCCAACGAAACGAAAGCCTCTAACAACCGGTGCCAGTTGAAGTCAGCCAGTGCCACTACCACACCAATACCAGTACCAGTTAGCTTATTTGCATTCTTGCCATTCGGCGCGCTGGACCCACATTCACTTTTTTGATTTTGTTGCTTCTTATTGTTGTTATTGTTGTCGTCTTGTTATGTTGCACCTTCTTATAAGTGCTCCCCTGGGGGTCTTTTGGCGTGCAATCTGCTCTGCTCCTCTCAGCTCTCACCCTTGTCTTAATTTGGTTTTGCAAACTATGTACACGCTCTTTAGGGAGCTTTTTAAATTTCTTATTATTAAATATTTGTTTTCTTTTTTTCCAGATGTAGTTCTGGCTGGAAGGGACCACTTTGCGATCAATGCGAACCCTATCCTGGATGTGTGCACGGAACATGCAACGCACCCTGGGAGTGCCGTTGTGATGAAGGCTGGGGTGGTCTGTTTTGTAACCAAGATCTCAACTACTGCACTAACCATCGACCCTGCCATAATCAAGGAACTTGCTTTAATACGGGACAAGGCCTTTACACCTGCAAGTGTGCGCCTGGATTCAATGGCACCGAATGCGAGACCGTTGTTACTTCCTGCGAGTATGAGCCTTGTTTGAATGGTGGCAGCTGTTCCGATGATAGTGCAAACAACAGCTACAAATGTGACTGTCGCAAAGGTTGGACAGGACGACACTGCGAGGATAAAGTGCACACGTGTATGGACAAACCCTGCAAGACAGGAAACTGCCGGGATACCAAATCGGGGTTTAAATGCGAGTGCCCATATGGGTACAGTGGCATTCATTGCGAAACGCACGTGGACAATTGCAATCCAAATCCCTGTCAAAATAATGGTATTTGTATGGTCAGCAGTACTTCTGAAAATTCATTCAAGTGCCAATGTTTGTCCGGCTTCACGGGGGAACACTGCGAGGAGAACATCGATGATTGTCAAGGTAATCCCTGTCTAAATGGAGGAACCTGTATAGATATGGTTAATCAATTCCGTTGTCAATGTGTACCTGGATATCTTGGTTTGGTTTGCGGTGAAAAGGTCGATCTCTGTCTAACAAAGCCTTGTGCCAATGGCGGAAGCTGTACAAATCTTAACAACGACTACCAGTGCATATGCCGAGCGGGATTTACAGGAAAAGATTGCAGTGTTGACATTAATGAATGTTTGGTGCAGCCCTGTCGTAATGGAGGAACCTGTGTGAATCGAGTCAATAGTTATCAATGCCTCTGTGCCAATAATTACCGCGGCAAACAGTGTGAAGAAGATTCGTTTACACAAGTCTCGCCCAATGCTCAACAATACGAGGCGAATCCTCAAGGACCGCGAAGTGACGGGCTAACCAGCGGTCAAGTGGTTCTAATAGCCATTCTCTCAGTTGCCATGCCAGTGGTTGCTGTCATTGCTGCCTCAGTTGTAATTTGTATGAAACGCAAACGTAAGCGTGCCCAGGAAAAAGATGATGCTGAAGCCAGAAAACAAAACGAACAAAATGCCACCGCCAACGGAATGCACAATGGTCATGGAATTGGAGGCGGTATGGGTGGCATGGGTGGCATTGGCGGAGTCGTTGGCATGGGTGGATGTGGTGCTGCCACACTTTCAACAAAACGTACATCAAGCAGTGCTTTGGCGTTCGACAGCTCTAATCCCAACATCATCAAAAACACCTGGGACAAAAGTGTCAACAATGTGGCGAGTGTGACAGGTGGTGGCGGTGGTGGCGTCGTCGGTGAGGATTGTCTTATGAACACTAGTCTCTATGGAGCTGGTGTAATCTCTGGTTACAGTGACAATAATAACGCCAACAGTGAGTGCTTCATTGGCACAATAACACCGCTGGCTAGAGCAAAGTCACAAAAACAGCTTAACACAGATCCATCACTGATGCATCGAGCATCACAAATACTCAGTAGTCCGCCTACAACCAAAGAATACATGCTCCAGCAGGAAAGCAGTAAAAGAATATCAGTGCTGGGTGATTCAGCGTATTGCAGTCAAAGGTGGCCAGCGTCAGTGGCGGCGGCGGCGTCATCTCAAAATCAACGAACAGTCGTTTGTGGGACCCCGCATATGTAGTTATCCAATAAAAAAATATTTTTTATATTAGAATTGTAAAAATAACTGAAGGTTTATAGTTCCCTCATCTCATGTGTGTAGTTATGTTTTCATTTGTAAGCCTAAGTATTACCCTCCTGATCCTTACTACTACAAAAACTACACTTTTTACTGAATTTCTTTATTTTAACCTTAAATAAGTTAAATTTATTTAAAACAAGTGTGTTTAAATTAATTGCTGACTGACTGTAGATATAAAATGTTTTTTCCCCAAAAAAATCCTTTAAACGATTTGCTATCCAAAATAATTCATCTTATCTTAAAAAATTATCTCTCCACTTAAGCTCGGATCAGACTGCGATTAAATATTAAATCGCCGCTGTGGATCGAATAATTTGTAACCAAGAAAAGTTCATATTTTAGGTAAACAGCTTTCTCAAGAAAAAAAAAAACCTTAACGCCTAAAAATCAGGTACCTCATTACTTTTTATATCAAGATTCTTGTTTCTCCTGAAAAATTAACTTTTCCAGGTTACAAAGCTTTCGATTAACAGCGACGAAATATTGGTTTGAATCGGAAACTTAATTCTTCAAATTTTATTTCGAAATATCTTCAATAGTAATTTTTGGCGTAATTCAATTTTGGCGTATTTCGACTTCCAGTCAATTCCTAGCTTTAGTAACTAAGTAATTTATTTGATGATGTAACAAAAGATTGTGTTATAGAAAAACAAAATATGGACAATTTCTAGACTTAGCGGCAAAATACTGTAAAAAAATTAAAAAAAAAATGAGTTAAATATTTAAAAAAAAAAAAAAAAAAAAACAAAATATAAACCAATGTGACTATAAATAAAATTAGTTTTTTAAGTGTGCGATAAATGATTATATAAAGTAAATATATATATATATATATATATATATATATTCATAGTCATTAAGAAAAACAAAAACAACAACAAAATATTAAAAAAGAAGCGAATCAAACAAATCCCCATGAATGTGTACCTATCGAATCTTTAAATTTGTACATAGAAAAACCCATGCATATATATTATATATTTATTCACTAACGACATTTTTTATTTAGTTTTTTAGAATCAAAAAGCAAAGCAAACAAACAAAAGAAAAACATAAATTCGTTTTTTTTTTTTAAATTAATTAATTAATAATTAATTATTATACTTTTCTTCTTTGTTAAACTTAATTTCTTTCTCTTCATTTTGACAAATAAATAAGTTTTGGACATTATGTTTTTACAAAAAAATATACAAAAATGTATTAAAATGCATAATAAGCTTGCATTGGCCAGTTATTTCATATATCCTTCCCCTTGTCCTCATAAAATGTCCTTCATTCCATTAGGTGAACTAATATCATTATAAAATTACACAAAACGAAATTCTTTTTATTTTCTTTTTTATGCAAAGAAAATAAAGAGAATTATAAAAATTGACAATTTTGTACATATACGATAATAAAAATTCCAATTATACATAGAAATCTATACATTAATATAATATACACTATTTTTTAAAACTAGTTAGAACAAAAATAAAAAACATAAACAAATTAAATTCACAAATCAGACATGATTCTCTATTTTCTTTTTGTTGTCGATTTAAGTAAAATTGTGTTTCAAAAATTAAAATGAATGCTCAAAAATATGTCACAAACATTTAGGAAACAAAATAACCAAATTATACACATCAAAACTACGTATGTATATTATTTTTAAAAATATATTTCTTTGTTTATGATCAATTTTTAACAAAAAGAAAAACAAACTCCAAAAAATATGTACTATGTTATTATTTTCTTTGAATAATAAAATTCTCATATATAAATATTATATATAAATTACTTTTTAAATATTATATATATAAAAATAGAATTTATTAATTCATAAGTTAAAACTAGTTAAAATTATATGAAATAAAAAGACAAAACAAAAAATCAAAAAAAAAAGAACTATAAAAACATGAATTATAAAAGAAAACAAAAACAAACAAATGAATAATTTATTAAAAAATTGAAAACATACAAAACACTGTGTTATTATTGCATTTTGTTGGGCCTGAATGTTCTCACTCGCTTTGGCGTTGCTATTTGGTAGCATGGTTTGTTTATAACGGGTTATCCATTTTGCGGATTCAAAAGTATAGGACTGGAATTCGACATCTGTCAAACAAAGTTGTTATAGCAATTTTTGTTTTCAGCTGAAAGTCTGACATTTACGAAAATGGATCACTTAACTATCGCACAATGCATATAAATTGTTAAAACCAACTATAAAAATGGTGATTCTGCCACAGCCACATATTGTGCTTAAAGATTTACATACATAATCGTCCAACTACGCAAGAAATTGGCAAAATTGTGAAGAAATTTTAAGAGACTGGATTGATCCTATATTGTAAGGCCTGTGCATCATCGTATCGCTCGTACCACTGAAAATATCGCTGCTGTAAGTGAAAGTGTTGCCGAATACCCAAATGTGTCGATTCCTCGTCGTTCTCAGGAATTAGGACTGTCTTACGGTACATTATGGCGTATTTTGCATTTAGGTCTAAACCTAAATCACTAAATCACAAGTCTAGCTTACAAAACAACTGAAGCTAGCCGACCATTCACAACATTCGTATGTAGATACGTCGAATGGGTTCTTGAACAACAGGCGGTGAACGGCGATTTTTCGAACAAAATTTCTTTAGCGACGAAGCACATTTCTCACTCGGTCGTATTTGGGGTTCTGAGAATCCTCAAGTAATTGAAGAGAGGCCATTACATCCACAAAAAGTCAGGAGGTGTGATTGGACCTTACTTCTTCGAAAACGATGATGGAACGACTGTCACCGTCAATTTGGAGCGTTATGGTCATCTCATATGATAACCGACTTTTTTTTTTTGTCTGCTATTGAAGAATCCGACTTGGAGAATAAGTGGTTTGAACAAGATGGTGCCACATGCCATACAACTCGAGCTATATTGCAAGAGACATTTCCTGGTCGCGTAATTTCTCGTCGTGGCGATATCAACTGGCCACCAAGATCATGCGATTTTACACCGACACCGCTGGACTTTTTTTTTGTGGGCTTAACGAAAGACCGTGTTTATGCAGATAAACCTTTAACTCTTGAGCACTTAAAAAACAACATTCGTCAAGTTATGGCTGAGATACCGCCCAATATGTGTCAAAAAGTGGTCGAAAATTACCTCAAAAGAATCGATGCTTGCAACAATGCGCGTGGTGGTCATTTAAATGATGTAATGTTTCACACATAATATCAATGTTCAAACTTTATAATAAAAATGAAATATCATGAGAACAAATATTTTATATGTATGTGTTTTATTTATGTTTACTTTTAAAACCGCAAAATGGATAACCCTGTAGAATGGATGGTCCATATTAAAAAGGCCGATGGAATCAGCTAAGATTATAACTAATTCCTTCTTTAATTTCATTAGCGGAGGTTATGTGCAGAAGGTAACAGAGTAACTGCAATTAGAGAATAAGTGTATTATTTTTAACATGTCATTAGTTTCAAACTTGGAACTTTACTTCTATAATCCCGGACAATTTCAAGAAAGCCTGCAACACCCATGGCCATATTCGATTGAAAAAATTCATTCGTAAGAAACATAAGAAATTATTCCTCGGTTCCTACGCTCGTTGTCAATGACACTCCATTTGTAAGCTCTATAGAGAAAGCTATTGTGACTTCGCCTGTTCTTGAGAGCGTAAATCATTTTATGGAACCAATCTTTTTTGGCGCACGTAAAGTAGGTAGTGCCACATAAATCAGTTGGCCTTGATTGATACCCGCTTTTATTCTGAAGGGGTGTTCTTCAACGCTGGCAAAACCAAGTTGGGCAAAAACTCTTACTGAAAGTTCTTTGTTGGATTAGAAATTACCTTTCGGATAGTTCAATACAAGAAGTATTGGACGGTTTCAAATATGATATCCACAAAATAAACTCCGGTGTGTCTCAGGGCTCCATTTTTTTTACGATAAAATAAATAAATTAAGTGGCGCAACAGTCCGTTGAGAATTAGAGCCTTGTGACTTACAACTTTGAATCCTTCATGTTTGCGATAAATATTGTCAGGGATGGAGGGGACCTACAGTTTCAAGCCGAATCCAAACGGCTAATTTGAGAAAGCACTAACTTTTCATGACAAAAATTACTCCTGGATGATTTGTCAATTCTTTGCAAGAGGAAATACTCGTGAACAAAATTTTAGGTGGCACAGCCAGCGATTGAACACAAGACCTCTAGCATGACAGTCTAACGCCACGGGTACTACGTTTTGTTTCCGAAATAATGACAGTATACTCAGTTTTTAGATTCACATCCTTGTCAATTTTATGCCAATCCCTTTACCAATTGTATCTTAATAAGATGCATAGTTGCCTCATCCCTAAACCAAAGCGTTTTTTAGAATTTAATTAACGTAAAAAAAAATCAGAGGTCTTCCCTCAATGCTCAACTTCATTGGCACATCTTCATCTGATCCAAAAATATTAATTAATCTTTGTGCTACCTTTTCCTGCCAGTCCTATAGTAATGGTTCGATGGTTCCCACAAGTCTCTTGTCGCACTTTCTATTAAGTGCTTTTCCGTTCATGATAAGTTAAACTCACTGAAAGATGATTTTTCTCCTGGCCTGATCCCTGTTATTTTTCTTAAAAAATGTTTTAAACTCTGTCAACGTTCACTTTCGCAAGCTGTGTTCCCTCTGTTTGGAAAGAATCCTTAGTATTCCTCATTTTCAAAAAAAGGTTGTACCTAAGAATGATATTTCTAATTACTGTCAGATTGGTAAGCCTTATGCACTGCCCGCTTACGACTCATTGTAGGCAGGTCCACCACGATTAATCTTAACTAATTTTTCTCCAAAACGCTCCTTGCTCTAGAAAAAAGCCTCTAAGTTCATGTCATAACCACTGGTTTTAGTAAGGCCTTTGAAAAGATCAGGCACCAATTATCAATTTAAGACTGAAAGTTCTTGGTTTTCCAACATTGTTAATTGCGTGAATAAGATCTTAGAGCTGTTTTTAGAAACGCAGTGTTTGATCCAATCTTCCATCCTAAGGGGTTCCTCAGGGTAGCCATCTTGGCAAATCCTAATTGTATTTGCCATAATTGACGTAAGTAGCAGCATTTCCTTCCCTGATATTCCCGTCTATGCTGACGACATAAAAATAATCAAAGCGATCACTTCTTCCGAAGGCTCTTCGCTTTTTGAATATGACCTGGACACTTTTTTTTACCTGGTGCAATAAAAACTTTCTGGAACATAATATACAAAAATTCCAATCTATGACCTTCCCCCGTGTCCTTCGGAGGTATTATTAAATTCTGATCTGTACAACATTGTCCAATGGGTATCAAAAAAACCGCGTATCAATCAATGCTGTCTACTGTCTCCAAAGCGAAACCCTACCTCAATACCACTGTCCATGGGTGGTACTTGCATCGAGGAGACTGAACAGCTTCCGTCTCTACGTATGTGCATCACAAACCATCTGTTGTGGAGTGAGCACATATTTGAAGTCGCCAAAAACGATGCTTTAGTGTTTAGGTTTACTCCGCGCGCCGATTCAAGAAGTTTTTTAAACCTTCTGAGCTGGCTATAATTTATAAAGCCCTAGTCCGAAACCCGAGTTCAATTCCCATATCTGGACATGTGCTCGAATAACCCACCTGAGTCTCTTGTACAGAATTCAAAAGAGATCTTTCAAAATTATAAGTTACCGTTGCTTAATAAGATTTCATGGTTTAGTATTTCATTATTTTATAGCTATTTTGATAAACAAAGCTTTAGTGAAATAGCCAGTTGCACTCCGCCCCTCAAACAATTAAACATTAATACCCATATTTCTATGAATGTTCATCAGTTTACCCTTGAGCCCCATTTCGGACGTATTGTAAAGTACAGAGATTCTTTTCACTACACGAATATGGAATGTTTTGCCACACTCCTTCTTTTCCTAATCCTGCACGAAGCCCAAGTGGTCCTTAGAACGTACAAATATGTATGTATACAAGACCCTGGTAAACCGCTTTTATGTGGTTTATGCCTTATGTATCAAATGTTTATTTTATTTTTGTTTCAATGAAATTGAAGTTGAAATTTATTTGTATTTGTATTTAATAAATTTGTTTCTTAACTCCCCAGTTGAAAATCTCAAGTTGGCCTATTTTAATATTTTAAAATATTCCAGGGTCATTTTTCAAATTAAAGCAAAAACTATCAGTTCCATATTATTTAAAATTCTGTAAATGTATTTTTATAACTAGTAAAAATTTATCGAGCGATTAGAAAGACTTACAAACAACCCATATTTAGGTGATTGTTAAAATGACCTCAAAGTAAAAATGTTGCTCACCACTTATTTTCCGATTCAAACTTTTATCCTCACTTTAAAGGGCAATTGGTTATTTTATTTGACCGCGAAAATTGATTTTTAAAATATTACAGAATTACAGCGTTTCCTAAAGTTCGCTTTAAATGTTTGATTTGTTATTTACGATGAGAATCTCAAGCTGCATTCTTTTTGAAAAATAACTATTTTCGCTCCGTTTTTCGTTTTCAATCATCTAACTTCAATTAATTATTAGGTATAGATTGTTATAGAGTAAGAGCCCAGGACCGCCAGACGTTACTTATTTTCTGAGTAACAAAATGTATCGTATAGAATAGTGTTAGTGTATACTATGAAGGTATACATACTTGCTAGCTTGGGCCGGCGGCCAATTTACCTGTACCAGGTACTAAAGGTAAATAAAAAAATCTCTTACTTTTCTTAAAGTCTGAGTGATAATTTTTGTATATATTTTACACAATTTCATTAAAAATTTAAAATCAATATTGCCAGACAGTTTTCGTCGGCGGTAATTTCCGCCAGACACTTTAAAGTTTGCGAAAAAATGAGGTAAGTTTTCTTAGAGTCTGAGTCTTAATTTTTAAACTTGATATTTTGGAAACTATTTCAACACCATTTGCAAATAGCCAGACAAATTGTAGGGGCCAAATATCCCCCAGACATTTTTAAAATCTCGCTTTGATTATGAGTGTAAGATCATTATTCGTACGCTCAAGCGAGAGAGATATATACGTGTGCCTATTTCTTCCTTTGTCGGTATACTCTGTGTAATATTCTGTCGTATTTATTTCGTTCAGTGTAGCTTTTCGGCTACAAATATAATGAAAAGAAAGTCTTTCGTGTCCAGATCATGATACGCAGTCTAATTTTGCAATTAGATGGGCAATATGCATCGTTTAAAAAACGATGATTCTCACGTATGGATATTGACTGGCACTGGAAATAAGCTGAGATACATTGATGTTTCAAAAATTTACGAGAATTTAGGACCGTGTTTATCTCGAAGTTTACCAGGCTTTCATGCGATTACTGGCTGTGGTCATTGATATGGATGCTGCAAGACTTCAATTGTTTATCAAGACTTACACTGCTTCCGACGTAAATGAAGAGTTTGTCCCGAAAAATATTAAAAACTTTGATGCGAGCAACTTACCACCGTATAAGACGGAACTTCGACAGCAATTTCGGAGAGCAAATAACATCGCTAGTCTCTGGAATAATGCTCACATGATGACGCTTGGTATATTCAGGCCTGAGAATAATGGATGGAAGTTAGAAGACAACCAGTATCAATTCAATTGGTTCGATGGAGATCAATTACCAGCTTTTGTCAGTGAATCACTTGACAAAACTCAGGTATTTTTCTAAAAATGTCTTTTATAAATTTTAGAGCTATTCCATTCTTTATTACGTTATATGTTTTTACAGAGACAAATAATGCTGATCTTGATGACGATGATTATGACTTAGACCTTTTTCACACGAGACGGTTTCGTCCGTACGGTTAAAATCCGTACGATTTTTTTCCGTACGGACTTTGTTTTCACACATAACGTATTTTCCCCGTGAATCGTCTACGTTTGGTTATATTTTAGATATTTTTTTCTTTAGTACAAGTGACCACAAAAGCGGACGGCAGACGAATAAAAATCGTCTTTTGTGAATGCGTTCGCGTAGTCACGTACACCACTGATAAGACGGCGACGGCACGGTCGCCGTATATTTCAGTCGTTGAGACGGCTGTTTTAAAGCGTCCGTACGGAAAAAACTTGTCTCCGTACAGTGTGAAAGCTTTAGTTAATGTTATTAGTTTACTATCAATGGCTCACGGATAAAAATCGTACGGACGAAACCGTCTCGTGTGAAAGAGGCCTTTCTGTCATACTGAAATTTATAATTTGCAATTGAGTACTTAAATATGGTTTAATCACTATTAAAAAAAGAGGCTGGGATGCGACCCACACTGATAACTTCCCATCCCGTCTATCGATTTGTCTTGCTTAAAAGTTTGTCTAAATGTATCAAATTTGCGTTCTATTTTTTGTAGATTTTATTTTTTTTTATGAAAAAACGGACTGTTGGATTTTTATAAAAAAATTACTGAATATAAAAAACAATATTTTCTGTGAAATAAAATAAGTTTGAAGCCAATATTTTTAATTTTTGAAAAGCTATTTGAGCCGAAAATCAATTTTTACCAACTTTTATTAATTTTTTTGTTTAGGTTTTTATTTTTTGTAAAAAAACTGTCAATTCGATTTTTCTCAAAATTTTTCCTAATGTTGAAATCAATATTTCTTATAAGTTAAATTAGTTAGAAGCCATAATCTCAAATTTTTGAAAAGATATTTAAGTCGAAAATCAATTTTTACCAACTTTTGTTAAATTTTTTTTTCGGTTTTTAATTTTTTGTAAAAAAACTGTCAATTCTATTTTTTTTTCAAAATTTGACTGAATGTTGAAAACAATATTTTTTGAAAGATAAAAGTAGTTTAAAGCCAATATCTCAAAGTCTTGAAAAGATATTTGAGTCAAAACTCAATTTTTACCAACTTTTTTTTTATTTTTTTTTAGGTTATTATTTTTTGTAAAAATACTGTCAATTCGATTTTTCTCAAAATTGTATCAGATGTCAAAAACATTATTCTTCGTTGCACAAAATTGTTTTGGAGGTGAAATCATATTTTAGTCGTAAAATTTTCGAAGTGACACATTTTTTTTTTCAGTTTTTTGATTTATAAAAAAACCGTTAATTGAATTTTTTTCCAAAAATATAATTGTTTTGTATCACGTTACAATATATAACATAAAATTTAATTCAAGTCTCTAGCGTCATTGGTTCATGAGATATTTAGGGTTAACCAACATTTTCACCTTTTTTTTAAACTGCTATGGTAAAAAAACCACCCACGCAATTTTCTTGAGAGCCCTTTCTGCATCTTTCTGCCTTATTATCTGTATAACAAAATTTATTTTAAGTCGATATCTCTTCTGGTTCTTGAGCTATGGACGACGAAAAAAACGTCGCGAACGTACGGACGCACGTACACACGCACGCACAGACATCCTTCTAAAAATCTTTTATTTCGACTCTAGGGACCTTGAAACGTCGAGAAATGTCAAAATTTTCAATTTGACAAATCGGACCCATTACAAAAACTTCCTATGGGAAGTTAAAAATTTACAAGACTGATATAGAACATAAATATAATGGGCCTGTGACATAAAACCGTCAAAACATTATATGCGCGCTCATACTCAAAGCGAGATTTTAAAAATGTCTGGGGGATATTTGGCCCCTACAATTTGTCTGGCTGTTTGCAAATGGTGTTGAAATAGTTTCCAAAATATCATGTTTAAAAATTAAGACTCAGACTCTAAGAAAACTTACCTCATTTTTTGGCAAACTTTAAAGTGTCTGGCGGAAATTACCGCCGACGAAAACTGTCTGGCAATATTGATTTTAAATTTATAATGAAATTGTGTAAAATATATACAAAAATTATCACTCAGACTTTAAGAAAAGTAAGAGATTTTTTTATTTACCTTTAGTACCTAGTACAGGTAAATTGGCCGCCGGCCCAAGCTAGCAAGTATGTATACCTTCATAGTATACACTAACACTATTCTGTACGATACATTTTGTTACTCAGAAAATAAGTAACGTCTGGCGGCCGTGGGCTCTTGGACTATTAACTTCACATAAGAAGTTATTGTAATCAGACAATTGTTGGAATTAAAAATGTTGACATTTTTCGACGTTTCAAGGTCTCTAGAATCTAAATTAAAGATTTGTAGAAAGATGTCTGTGAGTGCGTATGTACGTATACGTACGTTCGTACGTCTGCACGCTTTTTTAATCGTCCATATCTCAAGAACCAGTAGAGACATCGACTAATATGTTTTGTCATACAGATAATAACTCAGAAAGATGCCGAAAGGACTCTCGAAAAAATTGAGTGCGCTAGTGACTTGAATTAAATTTTATATTATATTTTGCGACGTGATTCAATTGAATTTTACACTATTATACTTAATTTTCTTTGGAAGGCAGTATAGAAATTCTATGTACACTTTTTGTAAAAGATATTGCTATTGGGAGAATAAATTTACCTGAGTTGCTGAATCGTTTACCTTTTTATTTTATAGAGAGAAATCTTCGAAACAGAGGTGTTGTCTTTCTTGTACCTAATCACAGGATAAACTATGGACTTAATTAACCATTAACCCGTTTGTTAACGTTAATTAACTTTATTAATAGTGAAGTCGATTTTCAAAGGGAAAGAAATAAATTTAAACGAAATGTTTAAGATAAATATCCATTGATGAAACATTTTATTTTCACATTTAAGAATTGAAATGACGAGTAAAACGGTCTCTAGACGCTCAAGGTGCCCCAGACGATTCAATATTTTATAAAATAATTTAGTTGAAAACTGAGTGATGCTTTCTTTACGGATGCTGCTTTGCAATGTGAACGGTTCCTCCAAGTTTCTAAGAAACTAGTATATCGCGTCAAAATAACTGCGCCACTTTTTCCGGATTCCGAGTTTTGTTTAAATGCTTTTCTATAATTGGTGCGCAAGGAATTAAATTTCTGTATTACTTGCTGTTTATCAGCTTCGGGATCTCTTTCCCTGTATTTTTAATGTAATTTTTTAAATTTTTTCACTTTCTACTTGCAACATATAGGAACTATGTATGTATATAGCTAGTAGGTATTGCATTCGTAAAAAAATTCAAACTCGAGATTTTAATCAATCATGATATAACGATGGAAGAAAAGTCGAAAAGTCCCCCGATTCCGTCCGTCTGTCTTTCTCTCCTCTCCTCTACAGCCCAAACCATTTGGTCGATTGACTTTAAATTTGGAAATTAAGGTTTTGAGCCAATTCGGGTAGGACATTTTTTTTCCATTTTTTCAACCCTACAGATAACAGTAGTCCCCATATAGTACATACATTTTTTGGTCAAAAATAGAAAATTCGAGTCTTCTTATTGATGATGAATATTAATTCAAAATATGTTTATCTAGTATTTGGTCTTTACGAGTATATTCCACAAAGTCGGCAGAGTCGCAAACACGTCGATACGTTCTAAAATAAGTGTTCTTTCATTTTTATTTTCACTCACGAAGTCTTTATTTTATATTGCACAAACTTGCAATATTATCCCTAGACGCATATTATCCCTAGGTCAAAAATTGTACAATAATATTGAGCGTCTAGGGACCGCAAAAATAACGAAAATGAAATTTTTTTGAATTTCTAGCAAGGATTAATGTTGACACCTTTAAGCTTAACCCAAGGCTTAGTTTTGAATTAACTATTTCTTTTACAAAACCAAAAAAAATAATAATCTATTATTACTAGGACTAAACTACACAAAACATTTTTCATGTCCCAAATTAAAGATATTTAGGTTTCAAATTCATTTAAACCTTACCTAACTCTCCTTTACTTGAAATTTGAAAAACTTTAAACTCTCCTTCTTCGTGCTTCAATTTGTATGTTTATCGTTTTCGTTGTTCGTCAGTGGTTTAGTGGATTGATGTTCCTTCTCTTGTCATAAGGACAATAAAACTACGGTCACGTAATGCCCTTTGAAAAAAAAGATACGCAACCCACCAATTGAGGCCCAATTTAAAAAGAAATTGCAACTCCAGATTAATGAAATGCGCTATTTGAACGCTCCCGCTCAGGTTTTTTGTGTGTTCTTTTCAAGGCTTTGGACGTCACTCAGGATGAGTTGACTTCGTGTCCTTGGTGTTTTATTTGTCTTATGCGCAGTCTGACACTGTAACAGTACAGTGTTTCAATATTTGTCCAATTTTAATGGGAAATTTTATGATATATTACCTTGATAGATTGTGCGTATGTTAAAAGAGTTTTTTGTATTGAAAACTGCGCCTCCCTTGCAACTTAGACACTACGTTAAACGGAAAAAATTGCCCACTTACAAACGGGTGTTTTTTAGACGTTTGGTAATAGTGTTTTTTGGAGTTGGTCTATTTAACAGCTGTTACTTGATTTATGCTCAGTTTGGTTTGGCATTTCAAAAATATAGGTTCGTTTCGTCCGAAGCGGGGACGTTTGATGACTTGAAAGAGAAAATTCGGCATGTTATTGCTGACATACGGCCCCAATTGCTGCAAGAAGTGGTCGAAAATTGGACCTCTTGGCTAAAGTTTGTTTATTCGAGCCAGCTGCGCGGTGGCGGTCACTTGCCCGAAATCAATTTTAAAATATGATTTTCTTGTCCATAAGAGTAAATTATATTCGCTTTGTTTTACGTCTTAAAAAAAAGCCTTTAAAAAAGTTTAGGTAAACGAAAAATATTCCGCCCTATCACGAATTCCATCGTTACGGGTCCTGAAAAAAACTATCACCAAATCCGTTTAAAATGCAGAATTGTAGGAAATTGTCCAATACGATCATATTTGGTGATTGTTTTTTTTTTTTGATTAGTAAAATTTCCCGATTACGATGGAGTTCGTGATAGAGCTGTATATCAGTATATTATAAAACTAAACAATAAGTGATCGGCTCTATGGAGGTGACCTTGGATCGGAGCTGAATTTTATCCGATTTCCTCAGATACATTTTGTTTCGAGGTACATAGTTCTCCGATCAGCTGATCGGTAACTCTGTCCGACAAAATTTAAATTTGTATGGTCAAGAAAGAAAGAATTTTTCTCCAAAGTCCTCCGACAGGTTCTTGTTGTGGAAAGTGTTTTCTTTTTAAAGAAATAGTTAATTAAAATGGAAATAATAAATAAATAAACTAGGTTTATAAAGAAATTATCGAAAATACATCGCATTTTCGATATATCGGTGAAGGTGAATTTGCCTGAAATTTATATACATATGTACATCGCAGTAGTACCCGTAGCGTGATGGTTAGTGCGTTGGACTGTCATACAATGGGTCCTGGTTTCAATCCCTGCCTGTTCCACATAACTTTTTTTCCGGGGGTATTGACAAATCCTCCAAGAGTAATTCTTGTCATGAAAAGTGCTTTCTCAAAATTAGCCGTTCGGATTCGGCATATAAACAGTAGGTCCCTTCCATCTCTGACAACATTACTGGCACACAGGAATGGTTGAGAGTTGTAAGTCACTAGGCCCTGGTTCTTCGTGGACTGTTGCGCCACCTAATTTATTTATTTTACATCGCAGTGCGTCTTCGAATTTCTGTAAAATTTTCTCGGATGAAAGCTACCTTGAACCGAAATTGAATTTCCAAAGGATAATGCGTTGTGGAGAAAATCAGAAGGGTTGTAAATGATCAATTGAAGCTTGTCTGCATGTTCTTATTTGTGAAAGAAACGTAAGTAATGCCTGCCTATTTTCTGTGTAAACAACTGAATTATTAAATTAATCCAAGCTAATTTTGAACGATTTTAAAATCTTACTATTTCTAAAGAATTTGATAAGGTTTAAATCACGGAATGGCTACTTTAATTTTTATCAACTTGCTAAATCCATTTGACATCTGTACAATTTTTCTTATAAGAGCAGAAGATGGAATGGCCTAGTCAACAGTTGTGAGTTTCAATGAATAGATCCGTTTAAGCAAATTTTCCTTGTTTATTTTCACGAAATGTTACTTTTTACACATGTTTGGATGCTCGTTTCTTAATAAAAGGCAATGAGCAATTTACTAGTTAGCAAAGGTTTAAAATTGTCTACTCCCTTAGTAAATTGCCAAATAGTAAATTGTTTCCTTAACAATAAAAACTTTAAAATTTTGCGCTATTGATTTTAGTTAAAAGCATTATAGTTCTCGAATTAAAATCATATGTTTTCTCTTAAGCTCAAATGTTGAAAGCACGTCAATATGTTCAAGAGATTGATAAATGCATTCTTTGGGTTCAAACGCAGATTAAAAGGGTACCCGAATACCTTATTGTTAGTGTTTTACGTGGAAAAGAACTGCTGATTAAAAAACACCTGGGCGATCAAAAGCGCATTAAAGAATTTTCTGGTATATACCTTCTGTATGGCCGGTTCAAACGATATTCAGATTCAAAACATGACATGAGCTTTATTGTGAACTAAAGGACAAAAACATAGTTTTCTAGAAAATTGCTGTATTTTCGTTCATAATTAAAAAAGTATTTGTGTTGGTAGATATGTTGGTTATTAGGATGAACTTGTGAAATAATAATTTACTTATTTTATTTATATAAATCCAATAAATTTCATTTGTAGGAACTTTTTCATGCGACTTATAGTAAAGTAACTTTTATTTTACTTGTGAAAACACGAAATTCGCAAATTTTAGAACATTAAACGTCCGTCGGTCAATTGATTTTGGCCCTTAATAAACTCCTTCAAGCAGGCAACGCTTCTACAGAACTCAAGTAAAATTGATTTTATTTCTAGACTTAGAGCCGGCAGCTAATTTTTGGAGTGGAGTGATAGCCAAAATTCCTTGATGTGAATGTGTAGATATGTGTAGATATAATGATGCACATTGTATCAAATTCAACTGTCTGGCAGGTATTTTTCAGTTAATAGATATTTAAAAATTTCTTTCATAGGGAACGGCCTAGTCACTGATAAAGCTTCGGTTCCCATCGATCACCGAAATCAAGCATCAGTGAGCGTGGTTAGTAGACAGATGGGGGATCCGTCTCGAAACCTACCGCGTGCTGTTGTCATGTGTTCTTTCTGTATGTTGTTCTTTCTCCTCTGTCCTTCTGTCTTGTACTAATGTCTTGTGTTGTTATCACCTTATATAGTCTAGTCGCTCAAGGTGCTGTGTTTTCTACTCTGTACATTTATGTGCTGAGTAGTGTGAAATGTAATGTAATGTAAATTTCTTTCATATCAATTTTGCATGAACTTTGTGATGCTATAAAAAGTATCCTTCCTATCAAATTCCTTACCAATTTTATTTCTCATTTGTCTTTGTGATCTTGTATTCTGAAGCAAAATTTAGAATTTTGTTTTCAAATTTCTTGGGATGCACTCATTTTAAAATGTGTCGCGTCAAATTGAGCAAAAACTTTTTGATGGGCTGGGATGCATATTTGCAGATGTTAAAAAGTCTGTAACTCGTGTTAACGTGTTGTATCCGAAAAAGGATTACTGACATTTTCTATTTATGTGGTTAATTTCTTTATTATAATTTTTGATGTATAAGTTTTTCGGTTACATATCATAGGAAAAAAGTTATCAGTTTTTAAGTTAAAAATGCATTTGGATTTAAATTCGTTCAAGCCGAAGGCTGAAAGTAAAACGTCTTGGACACACATTTTTGTAATCAGGGGATTTTTTGATGTATTCCTCATGTGGTTATCATTTCGACCTCAAAACCTGACGAACGGTTGAATTTGATATATTGGTGCGTATATCTACACATTCACATCGAGGAATTTTGTTTATCACTCTACTCCCAAAATTTGCTACCAGCTCTTAACCCAAGCAACAATTTTTGGTAAAAAATCGGCTTACAAATCGATTTATAACCAAGGTTATTTACCGAAAAGTAATGAAATCGGTAAAAATCACGGCTGGGAAACGTTTCAGAACCATTACCATTACCCGAAATGGTCAGTAACTTTTGAACTTGGGTTTTTTCTTGGTAACAAAAAACCGATTTAAGAGTTAAATAATAACTTCTTCTAAACCTGGGTTTTTCTGTGGTAACAAAAATCCAGCTTTAAAATGTAAAATAATAACTTCTTATTGGAGATTAAATGTAACCGATAAGAAACGGTTAATATCTTACGTTCCATTGACGTTATTTTGAAGCGTTATGATGATGTATTTTATTTACCAGTTATTACAGGTAGTAAGGAAACCTACAAATTGGGTTTTTTAATACCTGGTTTCAACGTTGTAATTAGGTTACTTAAAAACCATTATTTTTCGTCGGTTAGAATTAGGTTACCAAAAAACCCAGTATAATTCCGAAATCAGTTATTTTATAACTATTTATAACTTTCCTGAAAATAAAATTCCTTTTAAATAAAAAGAGGTTTAAAAATTACTTTTTACATGTTTTTTATTCATGTTTAAACTAAACATTTATCTACTTTAGGAACTTAAAACTAATGCATACTTAAATATATATATATATTTATATAACTTAAGATTAATAAACAAAATTTAATCGGTTGCTGCCCCGTCGCTGAAAAAAAATACATAAATTTATTAAAAAAAAATAAAAGCAATATTTTATTTTTTAGTTTATTATAGCTACATAAATATATAAATATAACTATATAAAAAGAAATGTAGGTAAAATTAACTTACATTTTTCCTAGCCTGAAACTGTCTTGTTTCAAGTACGTTTTTATGTATGCGGATCCCTCCGCATCGCTAAAGTCAGGGAACCTCTTCCTGACCGCCTCCATCATCACTCCAAAAATTTGCTTAAACACATCGAACCGTTTTTGGTAACCGTCCCGAATCACGAGTATTCGAGGAGCAAAGTGTCTTCAAACATGCACCTGGACATTGTGCGAACAGTTTTATTCGCGCTTACTCCTCCAAATGTGCTGAGTTTCCGAATCTATTTAAAAGAAAAACAGAACGAAACGAAAATTTTAGTTATAATTTAACACATAGAGAAAAATAATATTAGTAAAAATACATTAGTAAAAATACATTAGTAAGAAACATTATAAAAAATACATTAGTAAAAATACAAAAGAATTTACGAATACCAAGGCTTGCTTAAAAACTGGATCAGCCCCAATTTTTGCTTCCAGCTCATCCATCTGGGCGTAATCTTTGATAAGCAACAAGCTGTCGGGAATTTCAGCTGTATCCGTCCTCGCAACTCCAAGGCACAGTTTCTTGATAATAAGGTTTCAGCTAACCTCCGTCTTTGTCATTAACTTTTCGAGGAATTGCTTATTTTCGACGGAATCCACTTTTAATGCCCCAGCAACATTTCGAGGGACTGGACATGCCCTTTGTTCAGCCCGCACATTTTGAATTGTTTGTAAGGCAACTTGCTGTTGAGAAGTGTTGGAATCTGAAATGTTCAATAAGAAATATTTTACAACTTATTTTTAAATTGAAACATTAAACAAAAAGAATAACATTTTGTATGGAATGATAAGAGTTATATACTTTGGACATCTGCTGCTAAGTACTTCTGGAAAATGCATAGTTTCGAATTGAGACGACAAGTATTTAAGCTTTTTAAGTTTTAGAAAATTTAAATTAAATTAATAAATCGAAAGTACTTACCGATATTATCAAAAATGATTTTGCGCGCTATTTTCTGCCAGTCGTCCGATAGTTCGAGTAATTTTTTGCATCCAGGAAAAATGCTATTAATATTTGTACTTGTTTTTTATGAGGAAGTAAAAAAGATGTCATTTGTTTACTTATTCTTTACTAGAGAGTTAAAAAGAAGAGATTTGTTTACCTATTCTTTATAAGAAAAGGCGAAATAAGGAAAAAAATACCCAAAATAACGTTTCATCCAATAAAAATAATTAAATTTAATATATTCCAAAATGACTTACCAAATATCCTTTTGGACACAATAATCCTATTGACTCCAACTCCTTTGACAAACAATCCTTTTGTTTTCGATAAATTACTTTTTTATAATTTTCACAACTCACTTATTAGCACTTAGCAAACTTTACGACTTCACGCCACGCACAACAAAAACCAACTGACGAAAACATAGTCTGATACTGATTGGAAAATAGTTTGTGTGGTTGAGTGAGTTTGGTTGTGGAGAGAATACAAATGAGTTCGACTATTACTGAGGCTCTAGATAGGTAATATTTAGACTAAATATAGATAATATGGAGTAAAAATAGTAATTTTTTAACTTTTACTAAAAAAATGTTATATTTCAACTCAACATTAAGCTTTTTTTAAACCAAATTTACAATTCAAATAAAATAAGTAAAATATAAACCAATAAAACAAATTATTTAAAAACCAATTTGACTTAACTACCAATAAAAATAAGTTTTTCTATAGCCAGTTTTACATTTTTAGTAAAACTGGTAAGATTATAGCCAATAAAATAATTACCAAATTCAAAAGTGTTTTTTTTTAACCTAAAAAATCAGTTATTTTAAAGCTGGTTTTGAACTTGATAGCTAGAACTGGTAATAAATTAACCAGAAAATTGAAAAAAAGTAAATAATTGGTAACTATAAACCTGATTTATGACCCAGGTTTCAAATAGGATTTTTTAAAGCCAATTTTAAACCTGGGTTATTAAAATACCTAAAAAAAGGATGCAAAATTACCTGAAACTAACTTTATTTTTATTTCAGGGTTTGTTTTTACCGAAAATCAAAAGATAACCTATTTCAAACCATTTTAAAACCAAGGTTATTCCAGGTAAAATTAATAACCGCGGTAAATTTGCTACTGAGGTTACAAATTGTTGCTTGGGAAACTTTTCATAATAAGCTAATAATCAAATTCTGTCAAAAAGTTGAATTGACTTAAAGTCTACCCAACTAAATTACATGCATGAATATTCTGCAAAAATGTAACGAGTCACTTGTAAATGTTTGAGAACCCCTTTTGTTTTTGAATATTGTAAACGTTTCCTACCATTTAAACAATATGAAACACTTGCTTAAGTAGGCTTATCGTAAAGGGCTTCTTTCGATTTGGAGATAGTTTCTTTGGAGCGTGCATTAACCTCGGTGTTAATTTTACCACATATAAACTTAGCATACCAATTCTAAACGGATGATTTTCCTTATGCTTAACTTAAAATGTTACACCTCATAAACTAATAGTCCGATAGCTGTCAATTTTATACACGAATCGCTTGAACGATCTATGTATCAGATCGCGATCTTTTTTTTAGTAGCAGAATTGAAACACAATACAATATGTCAACGTTTTCAAAATTCAAACTGTGTAGCGGAAATCGTTCTGCCAAACGAATATTTACATATTTAGATTTCTGATACTTTAGAAGTTATTATGGAAATTTTCTATAAAATCCTTGTTAAAAATTCTAAATCTGATTCTGCAGCAAGTTAATTAAACGTGCATTTTATGTAAACAATCCGTAAAAAAATCCTACTAAAGTTAACACAAACAATTTTCCGTTTTAAAATCGTTTTTGAATTGAAATCATTAATAATAACATCAATCAATTGCTTAATAAAGTGTTGACTATGCCTTTTTATATCATATCAGAAAAAGAATAACTCCTTTACCGCTAGAGTACATTCCGTTGGAAAAATCAACCAATTGTCGAATATCTTACTTTCTTCCAAAGAGCAAGATTTTCAAATCGGAAAATGTGTTCATTTTTTTTTCATTATCTAAACAATAATATTTATATATCAAAATAAATCGGCATTTTTGGTATAAGCCGAAACTTAAAAACCCGACAACTTATGTGCGGCGCGCGTGGCGGTGTGAGGTAATTTGTTTGCTCTGGAACAACATAGAGAACACAAAGACGGTGAATATAAAGATGCGGTTGACCAAGTGGTATGTGCCCAATTCACTTCAAGCATCTGTAGCAAGCTAAGAGCTGTCCAATTCAATAGAATCATAGAATGACCCATCGTCCATCGGCAGCAACTCAATTCAGCAGACCGTACCGTACCATCATTATCAACAGGCTTGGGAGAACACGCTTCGCCCTCATCCCGCGTGTCATCTAACCAAAAACTAAGTTTGAGTTTATTTTGAGTTTTAAGTGGTGAGTCGAGGTGTTACATTCTTTCTTTGTTTTTGTTATTGGTTTCTGTTCTTTCTCTATTTTGCCAAACAAAGATACTTGAAAAAGTATCTGACTGAAAAACTTGAGGCTGAATATAACAAGATACAAAGAAAAAAAGGTGAGACATTAAGGAGAACATTATGAGTATGCTTTATTTTAAACCAATAAATTAATGTAAACAAGATTTCTTCGTGTTTTAGCTTTGATTTTCTATTTAAATTATTAACACGTTTGGTAAAAGTAAGAAGAAATATTTTGGTTCTTTTGTTATTTTTCTGTTTTTGGTTAAGAGTTTTGTATAAAACAATGGAGGCGATGGAGACGCACGATCGACGACATAATGTGTTCATGTTGTATAGTAACATTACATTGGTTTTTAACCATTCTATTGTACATTAAATGCTTATTGTGTCTTTTTTTGAAAGACGATGGGGCCTCAGGTATAGGAAAGAGTTAGAGGATGAAGTTTTATTAAACGTCGTCCTCGTTTCAAAAGTAAAACAACATACTTTTTGAAAACTTATAACTGTTTTTTATATTTCGCAAATTCAGATATGAAATGGCTGCTAAATTTTGAAAACCAAACTTTTGTATTTTGTATTAAAAAACCATTTCAATAACATTTTTAACTTACCTTATGGCCTTTTTGTAAGTGTTACCGTGTCAACAGAATTTTTCGAAACATAGAGTTTTAAAAACTCGAAATTATTATCGTAATGAAAGATACACAGTTTTGATCTTGCAGAAGATTACATTTCTAGTACAACAACCTAAATTACATACATCATGAAAGAAATGGATAATGGATGCAGCTCAGGTTTTTGAAGGCTGTAAATTAGAAATTAAAATTATTACTAATTACTTAAGATGGTGCTACAGTCCTGTGTGGACTAGGGTCTCACCCAACAAACTTCTCCATCTAGCTCGGTCCCTTGCTTGATGTATCTAGTTGTGCACTCCAAGTTGGGTGAGGTCACTTTACACTGGTGCGCGCCACCTAATCAACGGTCTTCCTCTACTATACGCTGTTCTATGGGTGTGGATTCGAAGACTTTCCAGGCCGAAGCATTGGTTTCCATGCGCTCTACCTGACCCAACCATCTCAGTCGTTGGACTTTTATCCTTCTGGTTAAGCCATGCATACGGGACCGTAGATCACTTGAAGAACTTTTCTCTCGAAACGACCCAAGGTGCTTTCATCCGCTTTTGTCATAGTACATTCTTCTGCACCGTATAGCAGGACGAGGATGATGAGGGTCTTATAAAGCGACACTTTGGTCGCTCGAGAGAGAGCTTTACTATTCCATTGCTTTCTTAGCCCAAAGAAAAAGCGATAATTCTTCGTTTGATCTCTGCGCTGGTGTTGTTTTCTGTGTTTATTGCGGAGCCTAGGTACACAAAGTCCAAAACTACATCAAAGTTACGCGACGTTTTGACCGGGACGTTGGTGTTGTAGTGCCTTTCTTGATGACAGCATTTACTTTGTTTTGCCCTTATTAACCGTTACACCCATTTTTCCGCCTCTAACTTAACACTAAAAAAGGACTATCGACAACACGCTGAGTTATTCCGATAATGTCAATGTTATCAGTATATGCCAGTAATTGGACAGACTTTTGAAAGATAGTGCCTCTAGTGTTGACGTATGAGCTCTGCACTGTTCTTTCAAGGACGATGTCTAAAGCCTATTTTTAACATCGAACGGTTCTATTAAGTTGTTTCTAACCTTAATGGAGCAGCGCGAATTCTTCATGGTCATCCTGCACAAACGGACAATTTTGGCAGGGATGCCAAAACTACCGATCGCATGGGTCAATACAGCTCGTCCTGTAGATGATTTCATATGCGCCGTAATATGAATATTTGATCGACTGTGGAATTTCCTGGTCTAAAACCACACTGATAAGGACCTATCAGGTAGTTGACGATGTGCTTAGTATTTTTTTTTTAATTTGGCTAGACAACAGTGCCAAAACCGTGTATAAATTTCATACTCGTATAGCTTTTATTAAAAGTATATTGTCTACCAATTTGTCAGTTCTTTCAGATGTTATTTGTGTTCGCTTTTTAGCATTTTAGCTTTGCTTCTTATGATATATTTTCGGACTAGAGTTCCAGTTCGTCTGTTTTGCATTAAGATCAGTTGATTATGGGGGTGTTACTAAAACTTTTACTGTTATAAAGAATCCTCATTCAAGCTGCGTGAGCATTATGATCATAGAGCCCTTACTTTTATAACAATTGTGTTATATATTCATTGACTATCTTTGAATTAGTCTTCTAAGTATCTTATGATCCATGATTCCTTTTATTATGATGACCTTAAATAAATCATAAATGACGTTAAATAATCATAAATGGGGGTCAAACTTCCACTACCCATTTCAACATCATGTTTTGTCAATTTTTGATGTCTTTTAAGCCTGTTCCACAATATAAAAGAAAGTCCAGAAAGGTGTTATGAAAAGATGTGAATTCCAACAAAAATGTTTGGCATCATGTTCGCTTGAGCTTGTAGCCAAATAAAGATGGCTACGGAGGATTTATATTTTCATATAGAGTGTTTTTGGTTTTCACTTCCTATGTAAAATTGAAGCAACATTTTCTCAAAATCGTTGATTCATTGCGACTTTAGCGCATGGTAGAAACAATAAATGTATGTATGTTTGTTCAGTGCATTGGGTTCAAGTTCTAAAGGCTCGGTCGTTTTGTTATCTTAGAAACGGAAGGACCCTTTAGAATGGAATGGCCCCGTCACTATACTCGCTGTGCTAGCTTTCAAACGTTTGAGCATAATAACCAAAGAGCCAAGGACTGAATTACCTGGTGAGTAAAATATTTAAAAATAAAATTAAATTGGATAATCTTATAGAACCAAAATTAATAGATCAATAAAATCCAAAAAAATACTGATTAAGTTTTGATGTTATGGTTCTTTCCGACGACGGGAATGCAATACAAGGAATCACACTGATTGGTCTTAACTGTTTTCGAATAAGCGATTAAGATCCCAAGTGGTCTCTATAAAAATATCAAATTTATTCGCCTTATTTCGCTGTTTTTAGCTAAGAATTCGATAGTTAAATTATGTCTCGCATTCTCCGAGTTATAATTACCCAAGCTTTGGCAGGTGAAGCGAGGAGTTCGGTCCCACCAGTTGATCTCGCCCGTGCAATATTTTTATAGTTAGTTACTCTTTTCGTGAAGATATGGTGTTTTAGCCGTTTACGTTGAAAGGCGTATTTGTTGACAACCTTTCAATGGAAAATATAGAAGTAAATGTAAATGTAATTGTAATTGTAATTGTAATTGTAATTGTAATTGTAATTGTAATTGTAATTGTAATTGTAATTGTAATTGTAATTGTAATTGTAATTGTAATTGTAATTGTAATTGTAATTGTAATTGTAATTGTAATTGTAATTGTAATTGTAATTGTAATTGTAATTGTAATTGTAATTGTAATTGTAATTGTAATTGTAATTGTAATTGTAATTGTAATTGTAATTGTAATTGTAATTGTAATTGTAATTGTAATTGTAATTGTAATTGTAATTGTAATTGTAATTGTAATTGTAATTGTAATTGTAATTGTAATTGTAATTGTAATTGTAATTGTAATTGTAATTGTAATTGTAATTGTAATTGTAATTGTAATTGTAATTGTAATTGTAATTGTAATTGTAATTGTAATTGTAATTGTAATTGTAATTGTAATTGTAATTGTAATTGTAATTGTAATTGTAATTGTAATTGTAATTGTAATTGTAATTGTAATTGTAATTGTAATTGTAATTGTAATTGTAATTGTAATTGTAATTGTAATTGTAATTGTAATTGTAATTGTAATTGTAATTGTAATTGTAATTGTAATTGTAATTGTAATTGTAATTGTAATTGTAATTGTAATTGTAATTGTAATTGTAATTGTAATTGTAATTGTAATTGTAATTGTAATTGTAATTGTAATTGTAATTGTAATTGTAATTGTAATTGTAATTGTAATTGTAATTGTAATTGTAATTGTAATTGTAATTGTAATTGTAATTGTAATTGTAATTGTAATTGTAATTGTAATTGTAATTGTAATTGTAATTGTAATTGTAATTGTAATTGTAATTGTAATTGTAATTGTAATTGTAATTGTAATTGTAATTGTAATTGTAATTGTAATTGTAATTGTAATTGTAATTGTAATTGTAATTGTAATTGTAATTGTAATTGTAATTGTAATTGTAATTGTAATTGTAATTGTAATTGTAATTGTAATTGTAATTGTAATTGTAATTGTAATTGTAATTGTAATTGTAATTGTAATTGTAATTGTAATTGTAATTGTAATTGTAATTGTAATTGTAATTGTAATTGTAATTGTAATTGTAATTCTAATTGTAATTGTAATTGTAATTGTAATTCTAATTGTAATTGTAATTGTAATTGTAATTCTAATTCTAATTCTAATTCTAATTCTAATTCTAATTCTAATTCTAATTCTAATTCTAATTCTAATTGTAATTGTAATTGTAATTGTAATTGTAATTGTAATTGTAATTGTAATTGTAATTGTAATTGTAATTGTAATTGTAATTGTAATTGTAATTGTAATTGTAATTGTAATTGTAATTGTAATTGTAATTGTAATTGTAATTGTAATTGTAATTGTAATTGTAATTGTAATTGTAATTGTAATTGTAATTGTAATTGTAATTGTAATTGTAATTGTAATTGTAATTGTAATTGTAATTGTAATTGTAATTGTAATTGTAATTGTAATTGTAATTGTAATTGTAATTGTAATTGTAATTGTAATTGTAATTGTAATTGTAATTGTAATTGTAATTGTAATTGTAATTGTAATTATAATTGTAATTGTAATTGTAATTGTAATTGTAATTGTAATTGTAATTGTAATTGTAATTGTAATTGTAATTGTAATTGTAATTGTAATTGTAATTGTAGTTGTAATTGTAATTGTAATTGCAATTGCTTAACTGTTTAAAATATTTTACTACTAACTTTTCAATATAGACAACAGATCTGACTTTGAGTGTTGTATACAAATAAAATATACTTTAGATGGTTAAAAACCAAGCAAGACGATGCAACTCATTTTGCCTCTGCCGACGAGGAACACCCTTTTGCCGCTGCCTACAATACAAACATAGACTGGCTCGAGAAGATGTTTGGTCAAGATTAGTGTAACTATAAACAAAATGAGGCGAGACGAGACGACGACGCTTTCGTTGTACCTTGCTGAGCCCTAATTGATGGTGGAATATCTTCTGGCTGGGCAGTCTCATCATTGTCGATCTCGTTGTGTCCATAAAGCTAATGTCGCTTTGTAAGACGCATTTAAACGTGGCTTCGATGGGGATGGAAAAAAGGTTTTTTGCTATATGCAAGGCGAGAGGGCACAGCGTCTGATCAGTCCAGTCCACTGACGGTTTTCTGTGTATTGAGACTCACTTTGCGGGTGACTATACTTTGTATACGTATGTTTGTTTTTATGTTGATGGAGAATTTGAGCGAGGTAAATATTGACCCTTCTTCGATTTATGAAAACAATCTCCAAACAAAAAGCATCATTAGCGTGATAATCGCATCCCGCGTTACTGATGAGAAGAGAAAATTAAAATCAAATGAATTCTTCTTGTTCTCAGTTTCGCTTAAGAAAATGATACTGATGGAATTATGGTATAGGTAGGTACGAGTATTATGGAATGTCTACCCACAATTTTATCAAGAAGGAACGAGAGGACGTGAAAAGTAATTAATGATTAATTAAAATTGTAAATATAGGTATTCAACTATAAATAAACATAATTAAATGGATATTTAATATTACAAATATGATAGATAAAACATAAAAGAATTTTCAAAATCAACCTCTTTAAATGTTTGTACGTATAATGTCATTTGTTGGGCGCCACTTTAAATATAGAATCAAAATTATTTGAATGAACTAAAAATCAAAGAAATTATTTATCTTTTAATTAAGTTTTAAATACATATATTATTCTGAGAAGCTTCCGTCTGATTTTGCCACCGTTTGCTAGTTGAGGCTTACGTTTCACTTGTGCTCTCTGCTCTACCTAGCCTTAGAGCCTTTGAACAAGGAATTAGTTTCTTGACTAGATGTTTGATTTTCGTTCGCAGACAAATAGCTGCAAGCTATGCTATTCATTTTAAAGCTTCATTGCAGTGGGTTAACAAAAACATTGCCCACTCCGTAATTCTTAAGTATTTAGAATCAATGCCAGTGAACATATAGACTACACCATCTTCCAACTTCAATTCGACAGAAATTTCCAGATTTCCATACATTCCGGATCTTTGTGGGAGGATAGGGCATCCCTGGAAGACGAGCCAGTCCACTTTTACACAGATTGATCAAAAACAAATGAAGGGGTTGGTGGAGGTGTGTACTCTGAAAGACTGAAATTAAGTTTTTTATTCCGCCTTCCCAATCATTGTAGCGTGTTCCAGGCGGAACTTTTGGCGATAAAAGAAGTCTTGTTCTGGCTTAGTGAAAACGTGATATCAACATCTGATGATATCCGTATTTTTGACAGATAGTTATCAAATCTCTGGACTCTGCCTCTACAAACTCTATAACAGTCCATAACTGTCGATCATCTCTAATGGAGACGGCACAACAGTTTAATTTTCACCTTGGCTTGGTGCCGGGCCATAGAGACATTTCAAGAAATTATAAGGGCAAGAGTACGATAACTTAGGCGACAAGATATTATAACGGAATTTTTTAGAACAGTTAAAAATAAGCATTTTTTACTATGGGAGGGGGGGTCTATCTCCCCCCGTTTAGGCAGGAGGGGCAATTTAAAAAAAATATTACTTAAAATGGAAAAAAATTCTTAAAAAATAACGGTGATACTTACAATTAAGTTGTATACATTTTTTTAAAGCCAACATTCTGTTCTATTAGCCAGTTTTTAAATCAAGTCAAAACTACGCGTAGTTTTTGAAAAATTTAATTTTAAACTCAAAATTTGAGTAAAAAAAAGTTAAAAAAGATTTAAAGTGTAACTTTTTCAATACTTCAAGATTATCTACCATTGTTTTTATTTCAGAATTTATTACTCTTATTTGTTTTTGATCAAAAACTGAAAACTAGATGATTTTATGTCTTTTAGTTTCTGAGAAAATTGAAAATAAAAATTGAATTTTAAACTCAAAATTTGAGTAAAAAAAGGCTTAAAGTGTAACTTTTTCAATACTTCAAGATTATCTACCATTGTTTTTATTTCAGAATTTATTGCTCTTATTTGTTTTTGATCAAAAACTGAAAACTAGATGATTTTATGTCTTTTAGTTTTTGAGAAAATTGAAAATAACCACAACTACTATTTTAATTTAATTCTTTTTTTTTTGCTTGAGTGGTCTTATTTTGATAGTAATATTGGTATTTGCGTATGCGTAATACGTGTTTGGGTGTATGCAACAGTAAGGTGTGCGCGAGTTTGGGTGTATGCAACAGTGGCATCTGTAAGGGGGGGGGCATGCTGCCCCCCTGCAACCCCCCTGCTTGGGCACACTACAGGATTTGAGGTGGGTGCAAGTTGGAGTGCGTGCAAGGGGGGAGGGGTCACGGTTCGGTGGGTGCAAGATGGGGTGCATGCAAAGTTTCTTTTGCATTTAAATAAGCTGGATTTAAGAAAAATTAATTTACCCTAGGTATATCTTAATCCAGATTCGATTATTACTATCAAAATAAGACTACGTTAATACTTAAGCAAGGAAAAAGTAATTTAATTAAAATATTTATTTTGGTAATTTTCAATTTTCTCAAGAACTAGAAGACATAAAGTCATCTAGTTTTCAGTTTTTGATAAAAAACAAATAAGAGCAATGAATTCTAAAAAAAAAACAGTAAATAATTTGAAAGTTTTGAAAAATTACACTTTAAACCTTTTTTTTAACTTTTTTTGCACAAATTTTGACTTTAAAACAATTTTTTTTAAAAACTATGCATAGTTTTGACTTGATTTAAAAACAAGCTAATAGACAAAAGTGTTGGCTTTAAAAAAAGGTATAACACTTAATTGAGGGTATTACCGTTATTTTTTAATTATTTTTTTTCCATTTAATGTACATATTTTTTTTAACTGCCCCTACCGCCTAAACGGGAGGAGATAGACCCCCCCTCCCATAGTAAAAAATGCTTGTTTTTAACTGTTCCATACAAATCCGTCATTAAACTTTGTCGCCTAAGTTATCGTACTCTCCCCATTATAAGGCAGATGAACTCGCTAGAAATGGTACGGTACAACCCATTCTACCATGTTTGGCTTATACTGGCATACCAATCGCTACATGTAAACTATTGCTAATGCAAGACGCTATAAAGAAGGCAAACATCAGGTGGAATAACATCACAGCGTGCCAGATCACAAAAAACACCTGGCTTACACTAGATTTAAAACGCCCAAGGTGCTTGCTGTCTCTAAGCAGATCGCATATAAACTCGATAATCGGTGTCATAACAGGGCACTGTCTAATAGGACAAATGACTTTGTGATTCGATTACGATGAATTTCGTGATAGGTCTGATTGTCTTATAATAATCTACAATTGAATTGTATTTTAAAAGGGGTGCATTTGAACATAAATAAAAATAAAAAATAAAATAATTGAGAACTAAGACTTACTACTCTCAACCATTCCTGTGTGCGAGTACTGTTGTCAGGGATGAAGGGGACCTACAATTTTAAGCCGAATCCGAACAGCTAATTTGAGAAAGCACTTTTCATGACAAGAATTACTTTTGGAGAATTTTTCAATTCCTCGCAAGAGGCAGTACCCGTGAAAAAAACTTTAAATGTCATAGGCAGGGATCGAACCCAAGCCCTCTGGCATGACAGTCCAACACACTAACCATCATGCCGTGGGTACTACATTTAGCATTTGAACATAGTACAGTGAAATTAAGAACACAAAATTACCTCTTAATTCTCATCGATCCCTATTGATAACATTAAACAATTTTATCTTATATCAAAATCAAAATCTTATCATTCCATTGACTCAATATGACGTTTAAATATCCTGAACGATGGCGCTCACACAAACTCTATTTAAGGAGTGGCGCTTTCCACAATCCTCACAATCCACATAACCGAAAGAAGCAACCACAATTCGCAGACGCATCGCAGTGTGAATTTTCAATTAATACGACACATATCATGTCGCATTGCCAAGACCATTTTACGTATAGGCAGGTAAGTTTATAATGTAGGTAAGGTATATACTGCAGTGAGTCCGATCCATTGAAAATACTCATACTTATGAAGAACTAAAGGTAAAGGCAACACCGAACTGTCAAGTATCCAGGCGCAGCAGCTCCATCCAAACTGAAAATAATGTGTCGTTGATGATCAGTAGTCCAGAAAAGGATGTTGCAGTGATAATATGGTCACTCGGTTCTTCCAAATATAGTAACACGATTCAATTTGCAAGCTCCATATGGGAAGGTGCCCGTTGCTGACAGATTACTAGTGCCACTATAACCAACATGGATGTCTCAAAACGTTGCGTTTTCGTCGCTGTCCATTTCGTCTGTACACTATGCACAATCTATACCTACTGTTACTGTCACTACCGTCACCGTCACCGCCAATGGAAAGTGGTGAAGGCATGCCGAAGCGATAATAAGTCTTCCAAGAGAATTCACTTAACAAAATAAAATTGAAAATGGGAAATGGTATCGAAAATCACACCATAGTGTGTTGAATTGACAGCCGCAGCAGCAACAACAAATCTTTGACCGGAGTGTCATGGCGGCAGCGACTCGCGCGGTGTGTAAAGGCGGCCAAGAAATGTATCTTAATTGACGTGAACATTGATGACGGATTAAATTGAATAGCATTTTTGGATTCAGCCTATCAATGGGACATAAATTTGGTTAAATTGCCACACATGTTTTGCCATTAAATCCGTCAAAAATGTGACAAAGAACGTCCCTATGCGTATGGTGTATAAAATAAAAAGCTAAATAGGATTTGTTGCCAATAATAATAACTTGGTCTATTATAATAATCTTACAGAAGAGTTCGCACTGATGGTGATATTTGATGGAACGCATGTTTTTTATTTGTCGGGTGATCCTCATTACGAATTCTTCCTGTGTCCAAAAGTAATTTGCTCAATTGGCGCCTCGGATCTTGGCCGCAATAGTTATATTCTATAGCCCTCACATGTATTCGTTCGAAGAGACACGTTTTCGAAGATCGAAGTGGTTTCTGGTTCTACATGTGACTGGGGACAACAATTGAAGTTGTCATGTGATCTAAAAATCTCTGTGGCTGTGATTGAGAAACATTTCGTTTTCGAAAGTTTTTCTTACTTTTATTTATGTATTCCCAACTTTTAATGAGTGGTGGAGTTGATGTTTTGTTATATGGTATTAGACTCTTGGAAAGTTATAAAAATCACCAAACCGTGAAATTTGTCTGTAGAAGTATTGGCGCAAAATTTAAAAGAACCTCTTGTTAAGCGTTTAACAATTTACTAGTAAGCAATCTGCTAAATATTTAGCAATTTACTAAGAGAGTCCAAATGTTAAACCTTTGCTGATTGCCTTTTATTAAAAAACGAGCATCATCCAAACATGTCTTAAAAGTGACAGTTCATGAAAACAAACAAAGTAAATACGCTTAAACGGACCTTTTAATTATGGAATTCCCAAATGTGGACTGAACCATTCCATGAACTGCTCTTATAAGAATAATATTACAGATGTCACATGGATTCAGAAAATTGCTAAAAGTTAAAGTAGTCATTCAGTGATTTTAACTTTAGCAAACTGCAAAGAGATAGTGAGATGTTAAAATCGTTTAAAATTGGGTAAATCACCTATTTATGCCCATGTTCTGCATTTCACTTATTGTGAATACACTTTGCGAAAGTGAATTTGGGTGTTCCACAATTCGTTATTCTGAATTGGATTTTCGAACATGGAAATGCATGTTCTGTATTTCGGTTGTTCCATTTTTTGAACGCATTCAAATCACATTTTTTATTTCTGTGAATTGATCTTTGATAGCTTCCTTCTGCTAGGAATCGGAGGGTTGCAGCAAGTTTTTGAATTGAAGGAATCGATGAAGGTATTATAAAAGGTTCTATTTCCCTTAGAACATATAAAAAAGCGTCTTTGCTTAATCCAAAATTACAATGAAAGCTTACATAATTTTCACACACTTATATTGTGTCAGGTAAATCTAATATATTTGATTTGTCTCGCAAAAATCGTCTTCTTATTTTTTCTCTTGAATTACGCTTCCTTTTTTCACTTAAAATTGACAATAATATTGCATCCATCTTAAAAACAGCAACAATTTTACTTCAGAAACGAAATAAAAATGGATGATCCTTCAGTTCTGACAGTTCGAAACACTTTCGAAGTTTTCGAAATCAATCGAATTGAAGAACATGCAATTTCATTTCACGTGAAATTAAAAAGTGATTTCAATTCACTTTCGATCGAAATTCGGAACATGGGAGTTAGTCTAGTAAATTTGGTACTTACAATTATTTATTTAACAATTTAATTTAATCGTTTAAAATTTTGCGACATTTTTTCAATGACGCAAATTGATAAAGTCCGGAGATATAATTTGAAAATCAAACAGTTTATCTTAGACACACTTGCGGGATAGGATAATGAAATGATAATGATAATTAATTGAACTACACTTTGCATCTAATCATATCTGTAGAACTTGGTTTAAAATTATTTTTGAATTCTAGGAATCTTAGATCTCAGTTGAATGGAAGTGGTTTCAAACGTGGTTCTTAAGCAATTTTTGTAGCATCCCATAGGTAGTTATACCATACTTCTGACATTTTTCATACAAAATTTTTAAAAATCTGTCACATTTTGTTGAAGCGGACATTTATTTTGAAGATTTGGTTTTTATATTCTCACATTTTTTCGAAATAAAAATTGTGTTTTAATTTATTTCAAATAGGGTTTTTTAAAATATTCTTTTTTGATAAATGTACACATATTCGTATTGATTTTTTTTTTACTGTCTACGGAGGTCTTGACTTCTATAAACAGATTTATCTACACTTTTACCTGGTCTTGTTGTTCATGAGAATATTGATAATTTTTATATTAGTTTGTTATTTCTAGACATAATTTAATTTTATGTCTATTTGTGCAGACTCAAAACTCCCACCCTTTGATGTGACGAAATATTTTAAACTAAAACAAAGCGCACAAAAGTAAATAGTTTAATGGCCTTTAGTGCATACAGAACTTGCAATTTATAAAACTATCAGCGTCTTCAAGATTTTACATTATGCAGTTAATATTTATGACTTTTTGAAACCCTTTATATGGTTATATATTTTCTAAAAATATTAAACTACATATTTCCCATTAGCTGGCCTTGCGGTCTTATTTAATCTAAAAGCGGAATGAATCTAAAAATTAGGCCTTTAGAAGAAGTAAAAACATTGCTCTCAACCGAGTTCTAATATCCTAGATCCCCAAATTTAAAGGATCTATTAAAGCGAAGTTCCTCCTCAGACTGAGATTTAAGTTAGAGTTTTAACGCCCGAGAACTTGATGAAGAAAAGGTTAGAGCTCAATCGAGTTCTAATTTATCAAAAAAAGAGTTTTAGAGACTACAACTTTGTCAAGAAGCTGGCCGTTAATGTGCTAGAAATCACGAATCAGGAGATCAGTATCAATAATGTATTAAGAATGTTTAGAACTCTTCTGCAGCATTAAATTTTCAATATTTAAATAATATTAGTTTTGAAATGAGTAAATATACTGTTCCAAAATCTGGAAAAGCTCATTTATAGCTCCAGTTCACAAGAAATCTCCTAAAAATGGAATTGTGAACTAACTTGATTTCGATCATTAAAATTCGTCAGTCTTTTCAAAAGTATTAACTCTATATCTGACCGCCTACTTCTGCAAGAAGACCTATTATTAACTTCCCATAGGAAGTTATTGTAATCGGTCTGATTTGTCAAATTGAAAATTTTAACATTTCTCGATGTTTCAAGGTCCCTAGAGTCAAAATAAAAGATTTTTAGAAAGATGTCTGTGCATGCGTGTGTACGTACGTCCTTACGTTCGGGAAGTTTTTTCGTCGTCCATAGCTCAAGAACCAGTAGAGATATCGACTTCAAATAAATGTTGTTGTACCTACAGATAATAATGTAGAAAGATGCAGAAAGTACTCTCACAAAAATTGAGTGGGTGGTTTTTTACCATAGAAATTTAAAAAAAAGACGAAAAATTTGGTTAACCCAAAATATCTCACGAACCAATAACGCTAGCGACTTAAATTAAATTTTATAATATATATTGTAAGGTGATTAACGGTTTTTTTAAATGGAAAACAAATAATTTACATCTCGAATATTTTTCGAACAAAAAAATGATTTTATCTCCAAAACATTTTTATGCAACGAAGAAAAACGTTTTTGGCATCTGGTAAAATTTTGTGAAAAATCGAATTAACAGTTTTGTTTACAAAAAATAAAAAACTAAAAAAAAAATTCTAAAAGTTGGTTAAAAATGATTTTTGACTCAAATATCTTTTCAAAAATTTGATTGGCTTCTTATTTTACCTTATAAGAAATATTTTTTTCACCATTCGGTAAAATTTTGAGAAAAATCGAATTGGTAGTTTTTTTTACAAAAAAATAAAAACATTTAAAAAACATTACTAAAACTTGGTAACTCAAATATTATCTTTTCAAACATTTAAAATATTTTTTTCAAACTAATTTTATCTCACAGCACATATTGTTTTCGACTTTCAGTAAAATTTTTATAAAAATCCAAAAGTCAGTTTTTTCATAATTAAATAAATTAAAATATACAAAAAATAGTACGCAAAGTACTAAAATTGGTAAAAATTGGTTTTCGAATAAAAATCTCGCTTACCAAAACAGATTTTGAAATCGAACTATTTCATCATATGGAAAATATTGTTGGTAATTTTTAAATATTTTAGAATAATTCAACTGACAACTTTTTTAACGAAACACCAAAACCTACAAACCTTTTAAGCAAGACAAATCGGCAGATGGAATGGGAAGTTATTAGTGTGGGTCGCATCTCAGCACATTTTTATTTAAGGGATCGTCTTGTTTTAAATGTTAACAAAAAACCACAACTAACAAATTATTTTTACATTTTTGTTCTTTGAGTAGAATATCTATTTTTACTGGCTTGGGAGCAATTTTAGACTCAAAACTAACATTTACTGAGTGTATTAGTTTTGTGGTTGTTATTTAATATACATATATTGAGAAAGTTTCTTGTGTTTTTGTCTCTGTTTACTTCCTTGCTTTCCTGGAAACGTTCTGAACCCTTAAGGCTTACATGTATATACCTTCCTATCTTGACAAACCATAGAAAATATTTACAATTTGTTTTATAGCAGCAATACAAAATGCAATAATATCATCATCGTCGGTTCTTATTCGTTCTTCAGTTTCAGTCGATCTATTATTATCCAAGGGCCACTAAATCAAATCCTTAGCAGTTTGAACAAAGGTGTTTGTAGCCCTCTCAATTAATAATTTGAAATATTTAATAAATGAAAATTTTAAACGTTTAAAATTTAAAACATTGTTTTATAACAAAACATTATTTCAAACATTGTTTTAAATAAAAGCTGATTAGTGAATTCCAATTTGTATCCAAAAGTATTTATCAACGAAAAACAGCATTAGAGGAATACTTTCCATACAACTGAACTTCTTGAGACCTCTGAGACCCAAAAGGTATTTTTGATAATTGTGTGCATAAGTTGTTAATTTGCGTTTGTTCTTTTTTTATATTTCACAGATTTTGATCATATCATCACATCAACACATCACAATCCACGTCACTGTAACACCTGTAATGGTTATCGGTTAGGTATTTATCCGCATAATCCCTGTGTGTCGAAGGTCGGTTGTCGAGGGTATCGCTTTTTTTAAATACTTTTCTATTGCATCCGCTTAAAAGAATTATTTATTTAACGATATTGAAATGGCGCCTTAAAAGGTGCTGATGTTGTCGTTGTTTCCGCTCGTGTACCCTGTTCCCTGTAAACCGGGTATGGCCAGAGATGACTTGTTTAACATGAACGCCGGTGTTGTTAGGGACATTACTGATGTTGTTTCGAAAAACTACCCCAAAGCATTACTCACCATCATCATCAACCCCGTTAACACTGTTGTTTCAATTGCTGGCGAAGTTCTTAAAGAGATCCAAAACGTTTTTTTTAGTATTACCACATCCACATTGGATGTTATTCCTTCACGAGCATTTATTGATCATGGCAATAACGTTGATTTGCAATCAGTAGATCCCAGTTTTTGGAGGCAATTCTAGTGTGAAAATCAATCCAGTTCTGTTCCAGAGCCAGCCTTAATACTCCAAAGATATCGAACCACTTATTAAAGCAAAGGCTAGAGCTGTTTCTGCTACTCCATTGAATGGCTTACGCTGGAGCTCGTCCTGCCAATTCTCTGTTGAGAGAATTGAATGGCGAACGTAAAAGGAACTTTTGGTTGAGGCCCTGCCTGAGCTCCAGAAAAACATCAAGAAGGGTGTTGATTTTGTTGCCAAGTCTTAAGCGGTCCATAAACATTATACATACTTATGTTTACACTTGAGTCTATGTGCGCAAATGTGTGCTGTGTGCGGGCTGGAGCAGACACCCATTTTTTGTGTCATGTGTAAGGGGATGCGCGCCAACATTTACTATTCAGTTGCATCCGAGTTGTTTCAATAATAGTTTCAAGATTCAACGTCACTCATTCTGATCCCCCCTTTTTGAGATCTCTTTTACAACTAATGTGTGTGTGTACGATTTGGTGTATCTTCTGTTGCGGAACGCCACACCAGGTGTCAGTACACTGGTGTGCACACAAGCAGGGTCGTAGTTAGGACAGGGCAACCGGGCGGAAGCCCGTGGCCTCCACAAACGGGGGCCCCCACAATAGAGACTACGAAAATTTTTGTTTCAAATTCCAACTAGTAAACACTATAGTAAACAACTTTTCCTGTGATATGTATTTTTTTTTGCTCTTTTACCTACAAGTACCTTTGCCTACAGTACTTTGTACATACATGATTTCTGTTGTTTAAGATTAATATACCTAATTAAGTTTATATTAATCTTAAAGAACAGAAATCATTGATCTACATATATTTGTTCACTCCAATCAGGCAATCAGTGAAATCAAATGGCCCTGATAAGAAGCACTTCCAATTCACTACCTATCTTGAGGGAGTACCCCAATCGCTTAAAGGCTGAGTGGGGTGGTTGCCCGCAACCTCGGAGGTTGGGTATTCGATTTCGTGTCTCGACAATTTTTTTTCTTATATACATATGTATATATGTACATATAAATTAATTGCTGTATATGAAGAACCACGATGGGACAAAACCGTCTATCGAAGCTTTCTCTCCTGAGCAT
This sequence comes from Eupeodes latifasciatus, assembly GCA_920104205.1. Taxonomy (NCBI): domain Eukaryota; kingdom Metazoa; phylum Arthropoda; class Insecta; order Diptera; family Syrphidae; genus Eupeodes; species Eupeodes latifasciatus. The sequence continues at coordinate 174,114,337 of OV049924.1, read as the reverse complement.
TGAAAGCGATTTACTCCGAGAACTGGATTTCAACGAAATCATCAACGATTTTTCGGCGAAAAAAGCTCGAAAGGTTCCGTTCGTTTAATTTAATTTCAGATAATTCTTTTTTCCGTTTATATTTATATGTACATATGTGTTTGTTCAATACTAAAGGAATCTACTTGGTTTCACAATAAATTATTTATTCAAAAACTCGAGTGAAAAAAAAAATGGTTTACTTTATTTTGAAAATAATTTGGGGTGAGGGGGCCTCCGATCCTTTATTGCCCGAGGCCTCTGGACCTCTAAATACGGCCCTGCACACAAGTGTGGTTTCTATGGTTTGCTTTAGGGTATTGTCTTGTCTTATTACGAACTTGAAAGTTAATAGTCAATAAACAAAAACCAAGCATTATTTAATAAGTGAAAAAAAGGCTTTTCAAGTTGTTTATTCTTGACAAGGTCTTACAAACTTAAAATACTTCTTGGTTGATAATTCTTTTTTGCACTTATCGAGCAGGGTTTTTCTAAGCTTCCCTTGATGTAATATTCCACCCTACATATCATGAGTTGACAATTTCTGATTCCCATCACTCTACATATCCACCTTATTCGTTTAAATATTCCAGCAAATTGTACCTATTTCCAACAATGAAACCTGTTCGGTTTGTTGATTCCAGACTTGTATAATCCCAGCAAGAATATTGGTCGCAGTTAAAGAGAAAGAGAAAAAACAAAATAAACTTTAAGCCTGACAACGAAAAATACCAAGACGCGATGTGTTGCATAGTAGAGTTTTCTTATCTCATGGTTGTCGCTGTCGCTGTCTCCATCGTCAGTTTGGTTTTCCATCAACGTTAAATCGAAATCAAGTTTAGAATCCTCACAAAATGTCCCATTTAATGCAATCCCAGCGGACGCGAGCGAGCGGCGCGGCGTTTCGTCGCGGTCGCCTAGCTACATACATGAGCATTATAAACAATTTCAGAATAGATGGATGAGAGTCAAGACTACAAGACAATAGACATTCATCCATACGTTCCTGCCATTTCGCTAGAAGTGTGTGATTTATTTATAAGCAACCATCCCTACTCTCATCATTCCACACACAATCCACTTCATTTCAGTAAAGGTAGATCCCTCAACTTTAAGGCAGATGGAATTAACAACAATAATACACCTAGCAATTGGCCTAAAGCGAGCGAGCACTAGCTGAGCTGAGCTCGTTGCTGATGGCTCATCATTTATGCAACACTGCACCACATTGTTGACATCTGTTCACTTGTTGCCACATCATTTAGTAGAAAAATGAAGCGCAATGCTTTAGTGCGGACAGAGTATTCATTTGCATTTCTGCATTTTAACGCACCTTAAGTATAATAATGTGATTGATAAAGATGAGGAATTGATTTGATTGTTACTGCTCCTGGTGGTTCGTAGGTTTGATTATTATCATATATGCATAATTTGTACACAAAAATAATATTCCCGCACACACCCTATTTGAACTCTTTAAGTTTACAGTCTTTTGCATAAGAAAACTTTTAAACGTTTGTTGTTTTTTGAATGCAGATCATAATTTTGAATGTATCAGGATATACATATGTAAATTAAGTCTTAAACGATCCTGGACGGGTGAAATTCCAGATAACAGTGTATTGGGTTAGAAACTGTCTCTTTTAAGTATGAAATTTGTATTATAAGCATATTAATCTCAAGAACCTGGGCTTTGCCATTTGTTGGCTTTTGATCTTTGAAATCTCTTGCAAGCTAAAGCAACAAACAAATTTAGTTTTCTAAAACAGGAACAGCAAATTATTTAAATATTATAATATATTATAAAAATATTCTATCATATTGAAGACCTGATAACTACACATCGGAAGATATTGCAATCCTCACGATTTGTCCAATTAAATACGTTTCATTTTTTTTTCACGATAGCAGTGTAAGCGTAAGAAAAGCAGGGAACATTTAGTCTTAAAGTTTTTAATATCAAAATGGGATTGAAGCACAGATTTGGGTAAAGTATTCAACATTCTTGATGTGCGGTTAAACAAATAATCTCTATACTTGACAGTATGTCCAAAATTACGCTCAAGGATAAACTGATAAGCATTTCTGGAAGTGCGAGTAATAATAAATAAATAAATAAGGTGGCGCAACAGTCCTTAGAGAATTATAGGGCCCAGTGACTGACAACACCCAACAATTCCTGTATGCGTGGACAAAAATTGGTTTATCAATAACATTTACTTACCTTTTTTTCTTACTTTGAAAGATGTTAAAAGCGAGTTCCGGATTCATAACGACATATCGTTTATAGATCTTCTACCTGAGCGTCGAACTTGTCGAGTTGTAGAAGCTGAGTAAGGTCAATGATTCTCGGGAATTATTTCCCAGAAGAGTCCTGAAACCAAAGGTCGCTCGCCCCTCCCCTTCCCAATCCTTTACCCCCCTCCTCCGTCAGCTCTGTGCTATTATACTGGCTGATGTCTCCTTATCCCCTGACTGTATGGTGTATAACTGTCTGTCATGCCTAGTTTCCTTCCTGGGACGCTTATGGCTTAATTGCTGTTCGTCTCTCCTTTTCCAAAACATATCCTTCCCTTAAACTTCCCAATTGGGCTGGATCTAAGGTGTTATACGACCCGTGCCGATGATCGGCCAGGCTGAGGGCCCAATTTCTAAAAATAGCTCAGTCGTTAACGGAGTATCCGGATACCTGGCGACCTCCGGATTAATCAGCCTTATCTGTATACACGGATCTCTGTACAGATGGACCACCCTTTATCCGCTACTCGTGGGATTCAAATGAACAACTTAAAAACAAAACAAACAAAACAAAAGTCAAAGACCGAACCGGCCAGCAGTACGACGGCAAAGTTGTCTGCTGCTCATCCCTCTTCCACTGGTGCTGACATGGCTATGGACACTCACAGCCCTGTTGTCGCCAGTGGAATATCGGATAATCAGGTAATATTACCTTCTTCCTGTAGTGAGGCAGTTGTGAAGAACGGCTCCTCTACTACCACAGAGAGTAAACCTCTCAAATCTTCTACACCGCGAGTCGGAAGTAGTAGGGCTATGGTGCCAGGTCCTTCTACCACCAAAGACAAGAATCCTAAAGAAGGTCCTGGGGGAGATGGACGCAAGCTCAGACCCTCCAAGGCCTTCTACAAGGACTTGGGTAGTGCTAAGAGGATTCTCCAGACGTTTGGTGAACAACTAGGCGCTGGAGGAAACTCTCAGCACGACGCCAAAATAAAATGGGCCAAGAGCTTCCTGGCCAAAGCTAACATAAAGACCAGCCAAGACTCAACGTCGAAGCGACAAAGGTCTATGGAAGGTAGTGTTTCACTACCCAAACGCCCTAAAGTGCTAAACATCAGCACTTCTCTTGACCCTCGCAAGGCAAAAATGTCCTTCAGTGACGTTCTGAAGGATAAAATGGTAGTCGCGATTATCGACAGAAGTGACGTAGATGGCACGATCTCTGCCGAGAACTGGACATTGGCCAAAGGACAGCTGGCCTTCAGTTTTGTCGAGATTATGTCTGACAATCCGGGACCACCGCCCATCACAAAAGATGGCGGTTGGCATCAGGGACACATTAAGTTGATGGTCTGTGATGATCGGAGGTCGTGCGATCTGCTGACGCTAGCGGTTAGTCGACTTGGGGAGGTCTGGCCTGGTGCTAAGCTGGAGGTTGTCGCAAAGGAGGACATTCCTTGCAGACCAAGAGCTCGCATCACGGTTCCGGCCATATTCAAGGAAGCTGACCATGTTATGAAGGTAATCCGGCTCTCCAACCCAACCCTTCCTACTCACAACTGGAAGGTTGCGAAATTGGAGGATCCAAAGGGACCCTACAAGGGTGCAATTGTAATCATCAATGCAGAGTCCCTTTCTCCTCTGGCGCAGTCAAAAGGTGTGATTAGGTTCGGGTTCGATGAAATACCGCTGAGAGTCTACAAAAAAGATGGGGCTGAGGCACAAACCCTTCCCCCTTCCCCACCCAACCAAGCGGAAACGGTTGCTGAGGAACCTGGTGCATCGGTCACATTTCCTTCATTGGAAGACGATGCATCCCAGGTATCCCCAGTAGCAGTGGAAGCTCCTAACACCGACCAAGGTTTTTCCGCAATGGAGGCCGAGGTCTGCGACAGCGGAGATGAGGACATTCTTTTAGAATCGTCCTCTGATATGGATGACTCCGACATCACTGTGTTGGAGGCTGATCGGGAGTACGGTAGCGAAAATGCTGCGGTTACTCCAGATTAACCTCCAACACTCCATAAAGGCTTCGGCCTCCCTTCTTCTTCGCTTATCCAGCAGCGATGAAGATATTGTCCTGATTCAAGAACCCTGGATTGTTAAATCTATTGTTCGAGGAATCAGGACTCCCAAATACTGCGTGCTATATGCATCAGGTGAGGATGAACCCAGATCTTGCATATTAGTAAAACGTAGCCTAAAAGTATATTTACTCCCTAATTTCAGCAATCGAGATATCACCGCCGCAAGTCTGGAAACAGCCAGAGGAACATTCTGGTTGGCGTCGGCGGCGTATCTCGGCCACGACCATCTTGGCCCTCTCCCGGGTGACACTCTGGAGAGATAAATAGCTGAAGCGCAAAGGCTCAACATCGGCCTCATCATCGGAAGTGACGCTAACGCCCACCATACAGTGTGGGGTAGCACAGATATAAACGACAGGGGTGAGTCTCTTTTCGACTATATTCTAAGCACTAACCTACTCATAAGTATAGTTGGCAAAGAGCCAACCTTTATTACTAAAAATCGACAAGAAGTTTTAGATATAACTCTTGTCTCCGACTTCATTTATAATAATATTTTGAACTGGAAAGTATCTAAAGATCACTCCTTTTCTGATCATAGATACATTCAATTTAACTTTTTAAATGATCCACCTTGCCAACCGATCTTCCGAAACCTAAAAAGAACAAATTGGCCAAAATACAAGAGAATGTTAAATAGTTTAGTAACCAGAACTTTTTAACACCCCCTCTAACACTGAAGATCTTGACAACAAAGTCAACAATCTAACATTAGCCCTAAACAAAGCTCTAGATACTGCATGTCCTCTTATACAAGTAAGAGGTAAAAAGAAACCACACTGGTGGAACTCAGGGCTGGATCCACTTCGAAAAGAATGCAGAAAACTCTTTAACAGAGCGAAAGCTTCTAGAGACTTGTCTGACTGGGATTCATATAAAGAATCACTGAAGATATATAAAAAAGAGCTGAGGAAAACCAAACGATCGTCCTGGAGAAACTTCTGCAGCAACGTGGAAGATTGCTCTGAAGCATCCAGGTTGCGCAAAATCCTCTCCAAAAATCCAATCATGCCAAGCTGCTTGAAAAACGCCTCTGGCCTCTGGACCAATTCAAGCGAAGAATCGCTCAATTTGCTACTAGACGTTCACTTTCCTGGTAGCTCTAATATTATTAATAACATTGCACCTAATAATGGTGGCAATACTTTACAACCCCCACAAGGTCTAGTCACTAGGGAAAAACTCAAATGGGCTATTAACAGCTTTAAACCATATAAATCTGCTGGTCCGGATGGTGTAATTCCAGCCGAACTGCAAGAAAATGCAAGTTTTCTAATACCCATCCTAGAAAACATCTTCAAGGGATGCCTTAATTTGGCATACATCCCGATGTCTTGGAGACAAGTTAAAGTTGTTTTTATTCCAAAAGCTGGAAAATCCAGTCACGCAAACCCTAAAGACCTAAGACCTATCAGCTTTTCATCATTCCTTCTCAAAACTTTTGAGCGTTTGATCGATATTCACTTAAGGGCAAATATTGATAAGTCCCTCCTTTCAAAGGCTCAACATGCCTACAACAAAGGGAAATCAGTTGAAACGGCTCTACACAGTATAGTACGTACAATCGAATATTCCCTCCATCATAAAGAGTACACCTTAGTTGCCTTCTTAGACATAGAAGGTGCATTTAACAATGTCGACACATCTGCAATTGCACGTGTATTGACATCTCTGAAGGTAGATAAGTCGATCAGCGAATTGATTAATCAGATGCTGATAAGCAGGATTATCAATTCAAAACTGGGCGATTTTACTACACAAAGGGGTGTCAGCAGAGGTACGCCACAAGGTGGTGTCCTATCCCCTCTCCTCTGGAATTTAGTAATAAATGAATTACTAACTACTCTAGAAAGAGAGGGATACAGAGTGTTTGCCTATGCGGACGATGTTGCTATTGCAGCAACGGGTAAACATCCCAATATACTAAAAGAACTCTTACAAAACGCTTTAAATAAGCTCACCAGATGGGCTAATCGGTGTGGACTAGGCGTTAACCCACAAAAAACCGACCTTGTCCTCTTCACAAGGAAATACAAAGTCCCACACATTGACCCTCCCCTCATAAACGGTGTACCACTTAAATTCTCTGAACAAGCAAAATACTTGGGTCTCATTTTAGATAAGAAATTAAGCTGGAAACCTAATATTCAAGAGAGAATAAACAAGGCCACAGTAGCCCTGTTCTCCTGTAAAAAGGCCATTGGTAATAAATGGGGCCTACAGCCCCGCATTACACACTGGCTATACATCTCGGTCATAAGACCGATCCTTACTTATGGAGTAGCGGTATGGTGGACGGCGCTAGATACAGCGACAAATCGCGATAAACTCAGCAAAGTCCAACGAACAGCCTGCCTGTGTATGGGAGAAGCACTTCGCTCCACCCCCTCCGCCTCACTAGATGTTCTGTTCCATCTAATACCGCTGGACATTTTCAGCAAGCAAACGGCCGCTAATACTGCCATACGGCTTCAGGCCTCCTCTCTGTGGATCAATAATGGAATTGGCCACACCACTATTTTGAACTCGTTCAGAACTATAAACAGTAATATTGACTACACCATACCCCATCTTCAGTTTAATAACTATAGCTTCAAAGTGACTATACCTCCCAGGTCTTCTTGGGAGAATACATCATTTTTGAACGATGGTCCTATAAACTTCTATACAGACGGATCAAAAACGGAGGATGGGGTTGGTGGAGGCGTATACTCAGATAGACTAAACTTAAGTCTCTCCTTTCGTCTACCCGATCATTGTAGCGTGTTCCAAGCTGAAATCCTGGCTATAAAAGAAGTCCTATCCTGGCTTAGAGAAAACGTTATATCAACTAATGATATACGCATCTTCTCGGATAGCCAAGCCGCGTTAAAGTCCCTAGACTCAGTCTCCACAAATTCATTAACAGCCCTAAATTGTCGATCATCTCTTACGGAGATGGCTACACAGTTCACCATTCACCTTTTCTGGGTGCCGGGCCATAGAGACATTCCAGGAAATTGCAAAGCTGACGAACTTGCAAAAAGCGGAACAACTTTACCTCTGCTGGCTCACAATGCTAGCATAGGTATCCCCTTAGCTACATGTAAGCTCATGCTAAAGCAAGATACCATAGAGAAAACAAACTCCAGGTGGAATAACACCACCACTTGTGTCGCAACTAAACTAATTTGGCCTATTCTTAGTGCCAGGCGCTCAAAACAATTAATCTCTCTGAGTAGATTGCACATTAGCTACGTTATAGGTGTCCTGACTGGGCACTGCTTAATAGGAAGGCATGCTATTCGACTCGGAGCCCCTGCAAATGATTTTTGTAGGAGTTGCATGGACGAAGAAGAAGAAGAGACAATCTCTCATCTTCTGTGCACATGCCCTGCCTTATCACAAAGACGTAGAATCCACCTTGGAGACTACTACTTTAACGATACCAGTGATCTAAAGAATTCAGACATCACTTGTCTCCTACGCTTCATTCGAAGCTCCAACTGGTTCAACGAGTTAAGCTGATTAACTGATCCATGTGGTATCACAACGGACCATACTTTGGTCTAAGTGTGTTGGACGTCCCAACCAACAGCCACTTTAACCTAACCTAACCTAACCTATCGTTTATAGATTTGGAAATCAATAATTCATATATGTATGTATAAACTGCAATAATTGGGAGAACGGCTTTGAAAAAATAACGGAGCTAAATAACGATAGAGGATCTTCCAATTTTATGCTGATTGGTGATTTGAACGCGAGAATCGGTCTTGAGTCAGGAGTAATGAACGAAGTGAAGGGCATTGGAAGGCAATCAAAAGATACCATTTGTAATGCCAGAGAAATTAAATACATTTGGATTTCGAATTATAAATGGAATCAGTTTGAGCCACTGTGCGGGATATCCTACATTTTGTGAAGATTGGGAGCCTATTGTAAAGGAATTAGAGACCAAACAATTCTCATACTAAGATCATTTTCCAGTGGTTGTTACCTTCCAATGGCTTGTACAAACAAATGAAGAAACCTGTAATACGCGATTACTTCCTGGACTCAACTGGAATATCTCAAGGATCCTGGCATTAGAAAACAACTTGATTTAAAACTTCAATCTCACCAAAGTGTAGAGTTCCATACGTTAGAAAAAAATTTTAAGTCATCTTACCCTCAACAATTCAGTGAAAAAAGGAGCAAATTTAGAAAGGAGCCTTGGTTTCAAAGAATTATTAAATCCAGCCAGCATAACAACAAATTGGCATTATGCGATACCTGGATTAAACAACCAAATCCTAGATACGGAAATTAACCTACAAAAAGTTGAAGTAGGATCTAGATAGAAAAGCGGCGGTGCAAATAGTATTCCTGTTTAGGTCTATAAATATGGAACATTCATGCTAAAAGAACGTCTGGTAACACTTTTTAATGGAGTATTTGAGGGGGATATTCCCGCAAATGAATTTCGAGACGCTATAATATTTCCGATACATAAAAAAGGATCCTTGTTGGATGCAACAAACTATCGTGGAATTTCTTTTCTTATTTCGACATACTCGTATAAGATATTTACAACGCGTTCGGGCTTTTTCTCGAAGCCTGTATACAGGAACACAGGCTGCAATGTGGAACGGATCGGAGCTTTCTTATTGGTTCACAACCACATAGAGAGTTAGATCTTGTAGATTATCTTCCAGGTGGTGTTGTTTTCGCAGGGGTTCGTTTTAAGGCATTGATGTTTGCTGATGATGTTATCATTTTTGCGTATTGACCAGGAACATTACAATCTATGATAAATAGGGTATACCATTACTGCTGAACATGGAACTTAACAGTCAATACTCAAAAATCTAAGGTGATGATATGTAACCAAGGTGATATGAATGAAAAGTGGAATTTAAACGGAAAAGATATAAAATTTGTTAACGTATACAAATATCTTGGCGTAATTTTTTCAAGGAACCTTAATATTAATATTTCATGGAAAAAATGCTTTGTGAACGCAAACGTAGCTAAGTAGTTGCAGAAAGTAGCCTTTTTTAAAAAAGATTCACACGGTGAAAAAACTCTTAACACATTATGTAAAGGGAATATTTCGCTTGCCAAAAAATACGCCAAATTACGTGATTATTCTGGAAACCGGACTATCACCTCTATTCATAAAGCCCTAGAAGATGCAAGAAGATTATATTCTGCACGTTTTCAGTATGCCCGAATACCGACTTGGTACAGCGAGTGGGTGTGTCTCGCGGAAGGATGCAATTTAAATACCTACTGAAAATGTATAGCAGAGTAAAGTACAAGGTTATAGTAGCAGTGTTAAGTAGAATATGCAGGAATTGGGTCATTGTTCAGAACAACTTATAGGCTTAAACATAATCTCGTAGAAAGGAACTACTTCCATGATGCAAATAATAGAAACGTCATTGCACAAGTTAAGGACCGAACTACTCATATCTACTATATCGTACTAGTTGTAATTAAGCATTAAGTCATATATTTCGTAGGAACTTGTCCAACTCTCAGGGAAAGTAGAAGAAATAGTCTTGGAAGTGACTTTTTATTAGAAGAACAAGTTCTTAGTATGCTGAATGAGATGGATGCCTCCAAACTGTATAACTATTTCAAAAATGTGTTACGTGTAGTAAAGATGTGTTAAACTTGCTAGTGATTTGTTTTGTATTATTTCTTTTTTAAATTGGATTTTTTAAAATGTTTTTCTTTTATGTGTTTTTTCGTTTGTAGTTAAACCTAAACGTGATAGCTAATTACATTAATTCTGTAACTAATTTATTTTAGTTTTCAATCTGGCAGACGGCAATTCGCATGCTATTATGATTTTTGTGGTATAAATATTTATGTAATAATTGTAAAATTAATCTCTTAATCAATGAAAATCAATTATCTATCCATTCTTCTATCTACTTACGTATTGCCAGGCGCTCTCGAGCGCTTCAGAATTCGAAAAATTAAGGTTCATTCTTTCTGTCTACATTGAGGTCCAGAAAGGTGCAGCGCATATTCGGCAGATCTTTAAATGCTATAAAGGTGCTACTTCTTATTAATCGAACGAAAATTTCGATTGAAATCTTCAAAATTCTTGTATGGCGTTCTACTGGAAAGGTGATAGTAAATCTTCATGTATTAATTTTTTTTAAATTTAACATAGTCAAAGGCGTTCAGCTTAATACCATAGAACGAAGATCAATCGATCGTCGCGTAGCAATCGGTGCATAATGTAGTTGACATTTGAAGGTATGAGGTATGTATAGTAGTAGACGCCTAAATAAAGTTTATTGTTTTATCAAACTCATATTTTCTGTCATGATGTAAACTTTTCCCACCAAGCATCATCCCAACCCATCCGTTCAAAAGCACTTGCAATTATTATTATACTTTAGAAGACGTAGCAGCATCACAGAGGGAAGAATTTAAGTATACACAACGAGACGATATCGCCGCCGCAGACGCCGCCGCGCCGCCGCTCCGTCGATTAACTATGAATCATTTGTCCAAATGAAACGATTAGCTCACCAAACCAAATGCATCCAACAACGATGCACATCCCATTCCGACTACGAAAACGTTTGGTTCAGAGAATCGATATACTCTAAGTTTTTGTATGGAAGTCGTGCTGTGGGAGGAATGCAATTTTTAGCTTAATACTCACATAACCTATGTACATTGTACAGTAGAGAGATATAGTATAGTACTCTGTTGTATGTATGTACTTTGATAAACTGGAAAGTGGTTGACTTCTTAATGTCTCGCCGGGAAAAACGGTCGAGTCAAGTCGAGTCGATGCAGCAGACATTATACCCACATCATGCACTTCACTTCCACTACTCCAACACTACACCGCACTCATTTAACTATTTTAGTGGATGGAAGCTCTTTGTTTCACGGGCCACATCCAACTTTTTCCATAGAGTAGGTACCCAGTACCCACCACCCGGCCCCTATACCCTCTCCATGACTAAATGCTTTATTTATATTTTTATTTTTTTTGCAACAAGCTCTGTATGTGGCACACCTTGAACTACTAAACGAGCAGAAGATGCCAAGAAGAGTAAAATACCGATCTAGGGTAGGGTAGGGTTTGAGCCGCAATTCGATTGTTGCTTTCACGGTAGTGCAGTGCAGTGCACCGTTGAACATACTTGAGGCAGATGCCTGAGCTGCCCTGCCTGGCTATAGAAAAACAAGTGTGTGTTTCTTTTTATGCTTACTTTACCGTGCATATGATGATGGATTTTCCGTATCTAATTTGAGTTATATATAACACTTCTATTTGTATTTGCTATCAATCACCTGAAACTATTTTATGCATATATGGGAAATAAGATATATTGCGAGTAAGGACTGATTAAAATATTTAGGTTTGCATTGTTAAACTGTGTAAAATTTCCGTCGGAGGCGGTGTTTTAATTGAAAGCGTATAGGTAATAATTTAAATAACTTGCAAAGATATCATACAAGAAAGAGTATTACTTTTGGTGACGTTAAAAAAAAAACATTGGAAAGTAGGTTCTACATCAAGATCGAAGATAAAATTTCTCAACTTTTCTGCTTATGGTTGTATCCGTCGCGCTTAATTAATCAATGGTAGCTCCCATCTTTAAAGAAATGTCTATTCTTAACAAATCATATGTTCAGAGTTAAAGTTAATAACACCTTTTCTACAACCTGAATAACGGTATTCCCCAAAAATCGCCACTATCAGTGGTAATTATAGCCTACAACGATATAAGCGAAAAAATGTTACAATCTAAAAATTTTGACATCACTCTTAACGCAGACGATCTTAACATTATTTCAAGATTCAAGATAAACAAAAGCAGACTTTTGCATATTTGTAGAAAACATTTATGTTATTGCCTGCTACGAGTATTAACATAAATAATATCTAAATTCCTTCTGTTAGTAATGAAGCATACTTATAATTGTATTTCATTGTAAATTTATGATTTAATTATCATTGGTCAACGTTACAAAAGCTGTTATATTATCGAAAATTGATTATGGCCTTGTTATTTATGGACAATTTACAAAATGTTGCATCTAACCTCTTAAAGCACACTTTCACACTGCAATCAGAGCCAACATTAAAGCTTTCAGAACCATGCCAATAATAAATACCCCCGCAGAGGATGGTTTCTCATCAATAGAGGAAAGATAAGAACTCCTTACAGCAAAGAAGGGTGGGGGTTATAACACATGGAATCTTGTATTTCCGCAAAAATAGTTCTAATTGGGTTTTGTGTGTATTAGTTTGTCTAAGATATATTAAAACTGAGTTGTCCTTATTTGCACATATATAATAATAATAATAATAATAATAATAATAATAATAATAATAATAATAATAATAATAAGAAGAGAAAAAAGAGATGCATTTGTCCTCGTATTCTTAAAAAAAATCAGTAATGTGTACATACATATATGGTTCGGAAGACGGTAGCAAACTTTCTTTTAAGTATAAATCATGTGAACATCAATTTTTGACTTAAGAAAATTACATATTTACAAAGGTATAGGGTTTTACAACTTTGAATTTAAATTGTGAATGCACCCTTTCACTAATCATTAAACTGTAATTGTCAATTTATTGAGTAAACTCAACAAGGTAAAGTACACGAATAAGCAACGTCTGCAAAATATAAACAAAATTCAATCAAAATTTGGAGTCGGTGAACAATATGAACGAAGTCGAATTTCATTCATAAATGTTTTGATTGTTCTTCAAGTTTTAAAAATATTTCAAATATTTTGCGTTTTATTTAAACCAAAATTATTTAAGTCCTTATTGGAAAACCCTATGATGTCAGCTCGTAAAAATGTTTACTCATGATTATTATGTGTTGTTGCCTACTAACTTATATTTTTATGAACAATTAAATTAGTTCACTATTTTATCTAAATAGCTATTTATATCTCCCTTAGCTCATATTAATGTCAAATAAAATAACACTATAAATTCCCACGCAACCCATCTACTTGTACTCTAAATTGTTTAACTTACCACCATCATACACCTACTTCGGTCTTCGAGATCAAAATCAGATGAACAAAAACAAAATTTGATATCAATGGTTTTACACACTCCACACACATTATTCCAATCAATTCGTTCTCCTTCATACTTAAAGACACCGCAATGGTGATATTGAGCCATCATCAACAGCATTTCCATCCATAATATCACTAAATTAGATGAAAATATTTCCACTCAATAAAAATGGCTAAGAACCAATTTGATATTTTCAAGCGTGTTTCCCGCAACCAACAAACACCCGCAGCATCGCATCTTTTAAAATAAAAGTTCGGGCATCTAACAAATATGAAAATGTAGTGGGCGATAAAACAATAAACTTCCATTTCAACTGCTTATAACGCCCTTTGATTTCATAATACTTCTGCTTTTCACTGATCACACCTGATCACATTCCACGATTCTTAGGTGAAAAAAATACTTAATCCTAAACAAATTGGCCAATAAAATGCTGGCTTTTCCAATCCTAATTGAGTGCCAAGTAGGGTCAGTTCTTAGTTCTCATTTTATAGGCACAACCGGTTCGGTTGCATTAAACAATAAAACAGAAGAACAAAAAGTTCTGTTTTTATTTATAAAAATATTGGTGTGTTCGGACTAATACACCATTGTATCGGGTGATTTTTTTGAGGTTAGGATTTTTATGCATTAGTATTTGACAGATCACGCGGGATTTCAGACATGGTGTCAAAGAGAAAGATGCTCAGTATGCTTTGACATTTCATCATGAATAGACTTACTAACGAGCAACGCTTGCAAATCATTGAATTTTATTACCAAAATCAGTGTTCGGTTCGAAATGTGTTTCGCGCTTTTTTATCGACAAATTTTGTTCAGCGATGAGGCTCATTTCTGGTTGAATGGCTACGTAAATAAGCAAAATTGCCGCATTTGGAGTGAAGAGCAACCAGAAGCCGTTGAAGAACTGCCCATGCATCCCGAAAAATGCACTGTTTGGTGTGGTTTGTACGCTGGTGGAATCATTGGACCGTATTTTTTCAAAGATGCTGTTGGACGCAACGTTACGGTGAATGGCGATCGCTATCGTTCAATGCTAACAAACTTTTTGTTGCCAAAAATGGAAGAACTGAACTTGGTTGACATGTGGTTTCAACAAGATGGCGCTACATGCCACACAGCTCGCGATTCTATGGCCATTTTGAGGGAAAACTTCGGAGAACAATTCATCTCAAGGAATGGACCGGTAAGTTGGCCACCAAGATCATGCGATTTGACGCCTTTAGACTATTTTTTGTGGGGCTACGTCAAGTCTAAAGTCTACACAAATAAGCCAGCAACTATTCCAGCTTTGGAAGACAACATTTCCGAAGAAATTCGGGCTATTCCGGCCGAAATGCTCGAAAAAGTTACCCAAAATTGGACTTTCCGAATGGACCACCTAAGACGCAGCCGCTGTCAACATTTAAATGAAATTATCTTCAAAAAGTAAATGTCATGGACCAATCTAACGTTTCAAATAAAGAATCGATGAGATTTTGCAAATTTTATGCGTTTTTTTTTTAAAAAAGTTCTCAAGCTCTTAAAAAATCACCCGATACTTAATAAATAGGCAATATCTATTCTCAACACCTTCGAGTATCTTCTTACAGAGTTCTTAGATACCCGAGCCGTTAATAAGGGGGGGGAGATAATTTGACTCTTTGGACGCACAATGCACAAGCTATACAATTCTTATTGAAAAGATTTCTTACCACCATAGTAAATGTCAAGAAGAACGTAATCTTACTTGAGAAGCAAAACCCCCCCGTTGCGTTCGCGTCGACGATGATGCTTTGTTGGTCGTTGCATCGCATCAGTTTTAAAATGTGGTTGTCAAATGGTCTGATTCTGAATTTGATTATGGTGGTGCGATGTCACTTGGGCTTAAAATAAATTCTCCACTCAAGAACTCAAGTAGTATCGCTGTCGTAATCAGTTATGGGGAAACAAGAACACGTAGCTAATAAGAACCGCCGACTATTACGTAATGTATTGGTCAAAGGATTCATCTACGTCATTAATATAGCCTCCGTTGTCTTCTCCTCAATGAGCTTCATCACTCAAGACCAAGAGTGTTCCATCCACAGCTTGCAACGTACGTTACACCCACGGGACTGGGAAAGGGATTGGTCCATGCATATATCCACCACATGCATGTACAAAGGTTTGCCATGTCCATGTTCGTTTCGTATACACATCTTCGTTGGGTTGCAGTTTTATTTTACGAACAAACCACCTGGTGTGTATCATTAGAAAGAAACACCCAGGATACAAAAGGGTGATGTGTGTTTATCTGGCATCTGTCCTTTGGCCAAGAAAAAGGGTCAAGAGGTAGCACACAGTGTGTTTTGGACTGCTCAAAGGATTGATCTCCAATAATGATTATGTTTTTGTATTTTCTTTAAGATTAATACATAAAAAGGGTACGTTAAAAAATCAAGGAAAAAAGAAAAACGTATAAAGATTAAAACTAGGGATCGTTTCATTTGGCATGTATGTAAGTCAAAAATATTTTTATTTTTAGTGTTGTTTCTTTAAAAAGTATAATTTTTAGTAAAGCCATGGCATCATTAAGTCATTTTGTTGTTTCTACAAGAAATATGACTAATGCTGACTAGGGTAATAATTAACTCAAAACTGAGCAACTCTTCTGCTAGAAGATTCGTTGGTAGAGGGACACCACAATGTGGTGTTCTATCCCCACTCCTCTGGAACCTGGTGGTAAATGCAATCCTAACTGGTCTGGATGCGGAGGGTTTCAGAGTGATTACCTATGCGAATGACGTTGCTATAGCCATTTCAGGAAGGCATCGTAACACCCTATAAAAGAAATCTTACTTACTTACTTAAGGTGGCGCTACAGTTCGCTCTGCAAGCTGGGAGAGGTTAATTTCCACTTGTGCGCGCCACCTGATCCGCGGTCTTCCTCTACTGCGCTGTTCTGTGGGTGTGGATTCGAAGACGTTCCGGGCCAGAGCATTGGTTTCCATGCGCTCTACATGACCCAGCCAACTTCGTCGTTGCACTTTTACCCTTCTGCAAGTCTATGTCGTTGTACAGCCCGTAGATCTCGTCGTTCTATCTTCTCCTCCACTCCCCTTCTATGCATACGGGACCGTAGATCACACGAAGAACTTTTCCCTCGAAACGACCCAAGGTGCTTTCATCCGCTTTTGTCATACTCCATACATCTGCACCGTATAGCAGGACGGGGATGATGAGGGTCTTATATAGCGTTACTGTGGTCGCTTTAGAGAGGGCTTTACTACTCAATTGCTGTCTTAGCCCAAAGAAACAGCGGTTAGCAAGATTAATTATGCGTTTGATCTCAGCGCCTCATTAACCGTTAAACCCATTTTTACCGCCTCTGCTTCAATATTCACAAAAGCCCCATTGATATAACGCTGAGTTCTTCTGATTGTGTCAAGGTCATCAGCATATACTAGTAAAGTAATTGGACGGACCTTTGAAAGATATTGCCTCTAGTATTGACGTGGGAGCTCTGCACTATTAATTCAAGTACGATGTTAAAGAAATGACGTGACAACGCATCATCTTGTCTCGAGCCTTTTTTGACATCGTAAGGTTCTGTTAAGTTCCCTGGTCAAAACTAGACATGGCTCATCCCTGTAGATGCTGTTTTATGTGGCCTTGAAATCGATGAAAATATGGTGGGTGTCGATTTGATGTTTTTGGGTCCAGGATCTGCCGTAATGTGAATATTTGATCGACTGTAGACTTTCCTGGTCTAAAACCACACTGATAAGGACCTATCATGTTGTTGACGATGGGCTTTAGACGTTCACAAAGAAGATTTTGTAAGCGATGTTAAGTAGCCTGATTCCTATATAGTTGGTGCAGCTTAAAGGGTCTCTTTTTTCAGCATCAATCAAACCACACCGACGCGACGGTAAAGTAGAAGATGGTTTTACGTGATAACACGCTTAGCTTTACTTACTCTTTTCCAAACAGAAGCATTTATTTGAAGGTGGCCCAAGTGAATTTAGTTCGGTTTTTACTTTTTCCCAGAAGATTTGGACATCTTCTTTCGCTGCTTTTGTATGTATATCCTTGAGGTATATCCCGTTCAGCGCTTATTATCTCTAAATTTCTTTCATACTAAGCCTTGTTTGTAGTTTTTGACCTTTTAAACAAAAAATATTTTGAAAATCAAATTTTGTAAAATACCTTACATTTTTCTAAAATTTAATCGCTTTTGTTTCGAGTCCCACAGAAATAACTTGTCGTAGAAAAGGAATGTTTCATTCCATACCACTCGGAATTAGTGAAGCCAAATTTAACGAATTTACTACTTTTTCCAACCCGGTCCAGTACGAGTGGAATTTTTGATACCTTTATCGGGAAAAGTAGCATATTTTCTACTACGATGAAATTGGCGATAGGGCTGAACATTTAAGGATTAATAATCAAGCTGGCTTAACCCACGCACTAACAAACTGTTCACAGACGATGCCATAAAACAAAACTCAAATGCTATTTTTTTATAAACAATGGCTAAAACAATTTATTTGGGGATCGAAGAGTTTTCCAAAAAAGAGGCTGGGATGCGACCCACACTGATAACTTCCCATCCCGTCTGTCGATTTGTATTGCTTAAAAGTTTGTCTATATGTATCAATTTTAACCAAATTTGCGTACTATTTTTTGTAGATTTTATTTTTTTATGAAAAAACGGACTGTTGGATTTTTATAAAAAAAACTACTGAATATCGAAAACAATATTTTCTGTGAAATATAATAAGTTTGAAGCCAATATTTGTAATTTTTGAAAAGCTATTTGAGTCGAAAGTAAATTTTTACCAAGTTTTAGCATTGTTTTTTTTTTTTAGGTTTTTATTTTTTGTAAGAAAACTGTCAATTCGATTTTTCTCAACATTTTTCGTAATTTTGAAAACAATATTTCTTATAAGTTAAAATTAGTTAGAAGCCATTATCTCAAATTTTTGAAAAGATATTTGAGTCGAAAATCAATTCTTACCAACTTTTGTTAATTTTTTTTTAGGTTTTTAATTTTTTGTACAAAAACTGTCAATTCGATGTTTTTCAAAATTTTACTGAATGTTGACAACAATATTTTTTTAAAGATAAAAGTAGTTTAAAGCCAATATCTCTAAGTTTTGAAAAGATATTTGAGTCGAAAATCAATTTTTACCAACTTTTATTAATTTTTTTTTTTTTAGGTTTATATTTTTTGTAAAAAAAAACTGTCAATTGGATTTTTCTTAAAATTTTATAGGCAACGGCCTAGTCACTGATAAAGCATCGGTTCTTCGACCAACAATTTAATTTTCGGGGTATTTTGAAAGTGCACGCTTGAGCGGCTTCATTCCACCAGGGGCATTCCTCTTTTTATATAGATGCGGTCTGATACAGGATAGATTGGCAGTTCCGCTAATCTACCACGTCAGACGACGAACGTGGATAGGCGACTCCTGTACAATCGGGACGTCATGGCACAAGGCGGAGCAGACCTCCTTCAGTTCAGTAGGGCTGTGTCCGAACGGGACCGAACTGATAGGGTGAAGCAGAAGAATCAGTTTTGGTGGCTTCAATCTGCACTTGATAGTGGGTAGTCGGGATGGGGTTTAAAGCCTTTGCCGGCTTACATACTTGTTTTATAGTTTTAGGGTTTAGTTTAAGTAGAATAGGCATGGTGGCAAAAAAAAAAAAAAAAAACATACAAAAAATACAAAAAATACAAAAAAGAAAAAAATACAAAAAATTACAAAAAAAAAAATTTAAAAAAAAATATGGAATAATCAAAAAAAAAAAATGAAAAAAAAAGACAAAATATGAAAAACAAAAAACGTTAGATAGTTAGATTTGCTGCTGTGGTTATTCTAGTTTTAAGTAGTTTATAGGTAGAATAGGTAGTTTTAGTTAGCTTTAAGTTTTATATTAAGGACCTTATTTTAAGTAGTTTTTTAAGTAAAAATAAAAAAGGATATTGACATTGGTTTTTTCTAAATTTTCTAATGAATACAAAAATAAATAAAATGAATTGAAATTAAATAGATCTTAGGGCCGAAAGGCATTAGCATTAAGTATTATTGTTTAACTTAGAGTGTCCGTATGGGACCAGTAAGTTAGTTGTAAGTTATGGTTAATTAGGCTAGTTTTATGAATTTTTGTCTAGCTTTAAGATAGGTTTAAGATTGAAGTAATAAAAATGAATTTGAAAAAAAAGCATCGGTTCCCATCGATCACCGAAATCAAGCATCAGTGAGCGTGGTTAGTACTCAGATGGGGGACCGTCTCGAAACCTACCGCGTGCTGTTGTCATGTGTTCTTTCTTTCTGTTGTTCTTTCTCTTCTGCCCTTCTGTCTTGTATTAATGTCTTGTGTTGTTATCACCTTATATAGTCTAGTCGCTCAAGGTGCTGTGTTCTCTACTCTGTACATTTATGTGCTGAGCAGTGTGTAATGTAATGTAATGTTAAAATTTTATCAGATGTCAAAAACATTATTCTTCGTTGCACAAAATTGTTTTGGAGATGAAATCATATTTTAGTCGTAAAATTTTCGAGGTGACAATTTTTTTTTTCAGTTTTTTTTTTTATTTATAAAAGAAACCGATAATTGGATTTTTTTCCAAAAATATAATTGTTTTGTATCACGTTACAATATATAAGATAAAATTTAATTCAAGTGTCTAGCGTCAGTGGTTCATGGGATATTTAGGTTTAACCAAAATGTTCACCTTTTTTTAAACTGCTATGGTAAAAAAAACCACCCACGCAATTTTCTTGAGATTATCTGTATAACAAAATTTATTTGAAGTCGATATCTCTTCTGGTTCTTGAGCTATGGACGATGAAAAAAACGTCGCGAACGTACGGACGCACGGACATACGGACGTACGAACGTACATACGTACACACGCACACACAGACATCTTTCTAAAAATCTTTTATTTCGACTCTAGGGACCTTGAAACGTCGAGAAATGTCAAAATTTTCAATTTGACAAATCGGACCCATTACAATAACTTCATAATGTGAAGTTAATAATCTGCTTTTAATCTAATGTGGAAAAAGTCAATGTTTCTTTTATTTGTATCTTTAAAAAACGTCGATTTTGACAATATTGATCATTCAATCGGCCGGCGGTGTTTACATTGGAGTTTTTTGATAAGACTTATTTTTACGTCTTAGAAATACTGCGCTTGTTTATGATTAAAAGCTATTTTCTGCTTATTTGCTGATACCTCTTCCATGTTCTGTATTTATTATAGAGAGTGTAATTTTGTAGTACCCGTGGCGTGATGGTTAGTGCGTTGGACTGTTAAGTAGAATAGGCATGGTGGCACAAAAAAAAACATACAAAAAAAAAATACAAAACAAAATACAAAAAAAAAAAAAAAAAAAAACATGGAATAATCAAAAAAAAAAAACAAAAAAAGACAAAATATGAAAAACAAAAAAACATTAGATAGTTAGATTTGCTGCTGTGGTTGTTCTAGTTTTAAGTAGTTTATAGGTAGAATAGGTAGTTTTAGTTAGCTTTAAGTTTTATATTAAGGACCTTATTTTAAGTAGTTTTTAAGTAAAAATAAAAAAGGATATTGACATTAGTTTTTTCTAAATTTTCTAATGAAGACAAAATAAATAAAATGAATTGAAGTTAAATAGATCTTAGGGCCGAAAGGCATTAGCATTAAGTATTATTGTTTAACTTAGAGTGTCCGTATGGGACCAGTAAGTTAGTTGTAAGTTATGGATAATTAGGCTAGTTTTATGAATTTTTGTCTAGCTTTAAGATAGTCTTAAGAATGAATTAATAAAAATGAATTTGGAAAAAAAAAAAAAAAAGTGCGTTGGACTGTTATGCCAGAGGTCATGGATTCAAACCCTGTCTGTGCCATCTAAAGTTTTTCTTTTCACGGGTACTGCCTCTTGTGAGGAATTGGCAAATCCTCCAAGAGTAATTCTTGTCATGAAAAGTGTTTAAAACTGTAAACCCTGACAACATTACTCGGACATAGGAATGGTTGAGAGTTGTAAGTCACTAGGTCCTAGTTCTCAAACGATTGTTGCGCCACCTAATTTATTTTGTTTAATTTTGTGCCAGTTTATACAATCCCTCAAACTACCTTCTTCTTTTTTATTAATAATTATTTATTAATAAATCCTGCGTCATGAAGGCACTTACGTCGAAGCGGTGATGATGATGATGATGATGTGAAAGGCCAAAAGTCGGAAAGGAATTATAATATTTTTATCCTTTTTAATAGAGCACCACCAACACCTGATAGATGTGTGTTGTCGTCATTGTGTTGTCTGTTGCTGCTGCTGCTGCTGATCTCCTTTGGGGTTGTTTCACATCATTTTTTTCTTCTGCTTTTAATTAATGGAACACATTGCCGGTTAAATTAAAAAAAAAATCAATAAAAATAACATTGATAACATTGACGTAACGATGTGTGTATAAAACCTATCACATATGATGCGAGGCAAGTTGTAATAATATTACGAAAGGATTTTATAACCCCTATACCACGGTATATACGAACATCTAGTTTTCTATGAGGTAAGCTAATCAGTAAATGATATAGCTTTACATATACATATGTATATGCGTTTTATGTTCTGGTGGTCATTAGGAGTCCTTGATTACTCAATATACAATATATTATGATACTCGATTTTCAAATTTAAAAGAATCAAGAATAAAATTTTATCAAAGTTTGTAGTTATGTATATGATACTTAATGCGTGTCCCTTGTTTTAAATTTTGTACTAAAAACATGATATTTCAATGATCTTTATGGTCCTTGGATTGATAAATTTCTGAAGTATATTCTTTTGAACAAACAAAAGAAGACAAAATTGTTGATTTAAATTTTACATATAATGTAATTTCGTTACCAAGAATTTAGCTTAACTACAAAGATAAGCGTTTTTTATTATAATTTAAAAATTATTTCGGGAAAGTGATTGTCGCGGCTGGCTCAAATAAATTCCATTTATATTTCGACGCATGCCATGATATTATAAGTATTTGAAGGGGATATTTCAGCAAATGAATTTCAAGACGCTATAATCTTCCCGATACAGAAAAAAGGATCCTTGTTGGATGCAACAAACTGTCGTGGAATTTATTTTCTTAATTCGACATATAAGATATTTAGATCAGGGTACTCTACAAAAGATAACATTTTCATTCCCAGGAGGCTAGCGGAAAGCTATATGTATGTAATCTTAATTGACTTGAAAGCGTTCTCGAAGAGCTGTATAGAGGAACACAGGCTGCAGTATGGAACGGAGCAGAGCTTTCTGATTCGTTCACAACCACGTTGGGAGTTAGACAGGGGTGCACATTGAGTCCCACCTTGTTTTCGCTCTTCTGAGATGATCTTGTAGATTATACCTTCCAGGTGGTGTTGATTTCGCAGCAGTTCTTATTAAGGCATTGATGTTTGCTGATGATGTACCTAATCATTTTTGCGTATTCCCCAGAAAAATTACAACCTGTGATAAATGCGGTATACCATTACTACTGCCTATGGAACTTAACAGTCAATGCTCAAAAATCTAAGGTGATGATATTTAAAAAAGGTGGTGGACAAAATGCCTCGAATGAAAAGTGGAATTTCAACGGAAAAGATATAATATGTGTTATCGAATACAAATACCTAGGCGTAATTTTTTTCAAGAAACCTGAGCTCGGAGAAACATTTAAGCGAGAAACTCCAAAAGGTAAAAACCGCAATTAATATTTCATATAAAAAAAGTTTTATGAACGCAAACATAGCTCACAGTATTATAGTATAATTGTAAAATTAATTTTTAAATAAATAAAAATTAACTATCTATGTATGCATCTATTTATCTATCTAAATAAAGAGAATTGTTATTTTATTCATGTAATAATTTATTTGAGGTAGTTGTAAAAATCGTCGTTCAGCTTTTAACTTTTCATCATACATTTTAGTTTCCATTTTGTGCACTTTTATTCACGTTTTCTATTCTACCTGTTCTATATTTTTTCTGGTTTTGCTACAAAAAGATGGGGGTAAATGTATTTACGTTTACCAAATTTTATAGGAATTAATAAAAAACGCGTTAAAAATTGTTAATTTTCGATAAGTAATAGAATCGAGAAAAATGAACGTTAAATACTGTTATAAACAAATCAAGTTTAAGAAAAATTAAATTTGCAAATTCCATTACAATTACCCCACTCGACCATAGACAGCTTTCTTACATAGTGATGACTGATGATTATGATGTTGACGATAATGACGAATTTATATATGTATGTAATTGCGATACCATCAAAACATTATGTTAATTTTCGTCAAATTATAATATTCGGTTCTCACGATTTAGCAATGAATATAAGCAAAACTACTAGTAGTATAAATGTAGATATTTATAGCTTCTCAAAATTGATATCTTACTCATTTTAAAATTAACATAAAGGTAATTACTAAATTGGTGATAGATATAGCTACTAGCTAAAAGCAATCACATCCTTACATCATTAACTTTTAACACATGATCTATACCAATGGCTGCTATGCTGCTACTGTGTATAACCAGTTGCACCTGATATAAGACTCAGTCTATGAAATGTAAAAATGTACATTTTTTGTAGATACGTTTTAACGTTAAGGTAGGATGAGAATCGCGACATTTGCCACCCAACCCAACAGGTGATGCGGAAATTCATTAATCATTTCCCTATTATTCATCAAACCGATAAATGTCTGTTTGTAAGTACCTTGGTGTAAAATTTTTAAAACGTTAGTCAAAAATACCATTACGATGTTCACGACCCGAACCACCACTGGAAGGGAAATGTTGTTTTAGCCATTTGAAAGACATAAACCACCATCTGAGATTTGCGACGCGACGGCAAGTTGCACTAACTGATAAAAACAACAACTCTGACTCAACTAGCATGACTTGACTATATGGTAAGGAATAGAAGACAGGTGCTGGTTCAGGGGTAGGTATTCGTACCTATAGCAATGGCAGCCGAATGATGAGATGCCAGCTTGCCTCTTCATTTGTAATTGTTTTTGATACGGACAGATTGAAATTCCTGGTTTCGCTGACACAAACTGCTATACTCGTAGTAGTCGAGGAGTACCAAGGTGTACTTTCTGTGACCACTTCAGCTACATTTCTATACAGCTTTTTCTCTAGAAAACGGAAAAAAAACGCATGAGTTCATGGTCAATTGGAAATGGCAATTGCTCATCCGTGTTAACCGTGATTACCGTATTCAGCATTTTTGCAAAATGGATATATTAATCAAAGTTTCGAGTAAAGGTATGTACTTGTATGACAGAGATAGAGATTTGCAAACTCATGTGTAATATGATGAACACCGGACATTTGCGTTGATGGCCTTTAAATGAAGTTCATCATCAGCGGAATGCATATTTCAAAGTTAACCGATAATTTCAGAATGCATTGATTTGGAACATTTATATATCTTATTTTTATACACTTTAGGTTTTAAGTTAAGTACCTAGTTAACAGGAGTGGCAATTTCGAAATTGAATGTGTAATTGGCCATGAAAAAGTGTTTATTATATTTTCCAGAATAAAAACAGTGACTATGACGAACGCGTCTTCAGTTTTACACCAGATAAAGCAGCATCCAAAAATAACCCTAGAAGAGGTTTCAAATAGGGTGAACTATTGGTTGAAAACTGCGATGGACTACTCTGGCATAAACACATCTGTTCCAAATAACAGTGAAAGCAGCAAACCAACTAGTTTTTAAACATTTTAGAAAATTATAAGACGGAATAGCGCAATTTTTGATTTGTATTTGCTATTTTGCATATTTCTCTTATTATTTTTTTATTTCTACAAAATTTTGTTTTTTCTTTGTTTTGGAGTGTTCAAAATAATTGAGAATGTTAAACAAAGTGTGTGAATTGGTCCAATTAAGTAGCAGTCAGTTTTGAAATAAAAAAAATGTGTTGTGATGTTCAAATGGTAGACATGTGCATTCAAGAGAACACAAGCGTCCACAGGTTTTTCTCAAAACCCACCTCTGTCTATCGACTCCTACTCTCACCTCCCCGTGGTGAACATCGGGTGCCTAGTACCTCAATTGGAGATTTGGTTCCAACCCCAGTGGAAAGTTGTTGGGGGCAGCAAACGAGAGAGGGAGGGAGGTGTTTCCACTAAGGCACCTCTCCTTATCCAGACGGCAGCGGACGAATTCTCGAGATGGAATCAACGGTGGCGTCTACAGTTCCAGTAAGATTGAACTACTTAGTGAACACCTTATAGGGCTTCTACGACTTATTCGGAGCCCAGGCCTATAAGGAGCGGTTTATCCGGCTCCCCGTCCTTGGAGTTATACTAAGGACCTGGCCCTCCAAGTTGGGGGTTGTGCCGTCGGGGTGACTTCCTGGCCACGTAAAAACGTCATAGTTGCGAAGCACCAACAAGCCCCGGATACTGACGGATTTACTGTTGACAACCTACGCAAACGAATTAAGGACAACAAACTTCAGATATGCACGTAGAATGTTAGGTCCCTTAACAGACCACGTGCGGCCGAAGAATTAGCGGAGGCCCTAGACTGCTATAAAGCAGACATCACCGCCATCCAGGAAATACGATGGGATGGGCCGGGCAAAAAGAGGATGAAAACTGCGATATTTACTATATGGTGACTGCTACCGAGAAAACCAACAACGCTTATTTAGATGCGGCTTTGTCATTGGAGCCAGACTTAGGCAAGAAGTCTTGAGCTATAGGTGCATCAACGAGCGCCTCATGACCATCCGCATCAAAGCTAAATTCGGCAACATAGCGCACGCCCCCACAGAAGAGAAGGAAGACAACACCAAAGATATGTTCTTCGAGCTCTTAGCCAAAACATATGAGCAGTGTCCTAGCTACGATATTAAAATTGTCCAGGGCGATTTTAATGCCAAGCTAGGAAGGGAAGACATCTTTGGTGGAATAATCGGGAAAAACAGCCTGCACGACAACGGATTCAGGCTCATTGATTTTGCTGCGGGGCGAAACGTCATGGTAGCCAGTACGCGTTTTCCACACCTCAACATCCACAAAGGAACTTGGAGTTCTCCAGATCAATCTATCGTCAACCAGATTGACCATATTGCGATCGACGCCAGACACGCTTCCAGCATCATGGATGTCCGAACTTTCCAAAGAGCTAACATCGACTCGGACCACTACCTCGTTGTAGCCAAGGTAGCACTTCGGGTTTCCAGACCCAAGGCAAAACAGGGAGATGCTGGGAGAAGGTACAACGTCGAACGCTACAATCGCAGGAGATCGCCAAATCCTTTTCCGACCGAGTTACAAGTAACCTCTCTCGAAGTTCTCTGCCGCCAACACAATGTATCGAAAACCAGTGGCAACATTGCCAAGATGCCATCAGAGAACCCGCCTCTGACGTGCTGGGTTTCAAGAAGCCAACAACAAGGAAGCCCTGGTTTGATGAGGAATGTCGGCAGGCAAATGCAGCCAAACAACAGGCACGCAAAGCGGCGCTGCATAAAAGGACGAGAGCTGCTCATGAGCTCTATGAGCAGAAGAGGCGAGAGGAACACCGACTTCTCAGGAGAAAAAAGAGGGCATGAGAAGCGTTTGGTCAAAGATGTTGAGAGGTTTAAAAGCAGGAATGAAGTTCGAAAGTTTTATGAACAGGTGAAACGAAATTCACAGGTACATAAACCTAGAACCGAAGGCTGCAAAGACGAAAGTGGAAACATCATAGTGGAACCGCAGTCAATGCTGAGGATATGGAAGGACCACTTCTACAGACTGTATAACGGCGACGACGAACCGAATTCCGCTGTCAGGCAGGATGATCCATTCAACATAGACGACGAAAGCCAACAATCCCGTCCTCCCGACTTAGACGAAGTAAAGATTGCCATATCTAAGCTGAAGTCTAATAAATCCGCTGGAGCGGATGGCTTGAATGCTGAGCTCTTTAAAGCAGCTGGAGATAAGTTGGTTAGGAGCATGCACCAACTTATCTGTAAGATATGGTCGAAAGAAAGCATGCCCGATGAATGGAACCTCAGTATTGTTTGCCCGATCCTGAAAAAAGGATAACCTTTAAACTGCACCAATTATAGAGGAATCAGTCTACTTAACATCGCCTACAAAATCTTCTCTGCCGTAATAAGTAAGTAACAAGTAACAAATTCATTTATTTATATTCTTATATATACAGATTTACAAGTTTATGAATTGATAAGCTATGGCTTAGCCGTCAGCCTGGTTAGCAAATTTTATAAATAAATAACATATTTTGTTAATTCACATTTTTCAATCTTAAATTGGTATAAAAATCAAACATATTCCGTCATTAGTAAGAATCTATACTTAAATATGGCTTTTAAAAAGTTGCTTAAGGTCTTCCAATCACATTCATTCAAAATTTGGAGTGTTTCTTGCATGGTTAATGTATTTTTACCAAAAAACACTAGCCTCTGTTGATAAAATATTGGACATACACTTATGAAGTGATAACAATACTCGTTTGATTTTAAATTGCATAACGTACAAAATTGATTGAAGCTGCTGTTATAGGGTCTAGCATTTAAACTTATAAGTTCACATCTTGCTTTAAAAATGAAAGAAATGTCCTTGAAGCTAAGTCCATCATGGAAGTAGTTTCGTTGGCTATGTTTTAGTTGAGCTGAGAGTATAATACTCTACTATCTGATTCGCGAGCTTTTTTAATGAAGGATTCTCGAACTATGTCTTCATTCTTCTGTATAATCCTGTAAAGTTGCTCCTTTAAATTGTTTAAATGGTTGAAATCTATATACAGTATCTC
Source organism: Eupeodes latifasciatus (assembly GCA_920104205.1). Lineage (NCBI taxonomy): Eukaryota > Metazoa > Arthropoda > Insecta > Diptera > Syrphidae > Eupeodes > Eupeodes latifasciatus. Next base: position 174,086,146 of record OV049924.1, on the reverse strand, counting down.
TCCACAAGTATTACCGATATCCTGCCATTTTTTCATCCACCAATCTTTATTCCTCAGTTCGTACAAAAACATTTTTTTCGATAGTCTATTCTCCTGGTATGTACAAGTTTTAATAATTTAATCAGCCTGTGCCTTGAGTGTGCTCGTGAGAAGTTTCGGTATTCTGGTTTCTAAATACATTGCATAAATCGGTGTTTTTTGCGGTAAGTTGAAGAGTTTTCTCAAAAAATTCCTTTGAAATTTTTCTATCACTTCGTACTAATCTGCACCCCAGACCTGAGAAGCGTAGCAGAGAGTTGATTTCACAACGGCATCAAATATTTTATATTTGGCTGAAAGGATTATTCTGTCGTTTGAAAAAACATTTTTCCATGATAAATTCAACAAGCTTTAAGAGGTGCTGGCTTTTTCCATAAGGTGTTTGTCGAAAATTAGGGTTGAATTTAGCTTTACACCTAAACATTTAATTTCTTTGGATATTTCTAAAACATTTCCATTAAAGTACCATCTATTTCCGCTAAGGTTTCGTGAGAAGATCATTATTTTTGACTTGTCTGTATTAATAGATAATCCCCACCTATCACAGTAATCTGCTAAGCAATTTATCATCAACTGTAGGTTTTCTGGTGATTCCAACAACAGGACAAGGTCATCAGCGTACAGTAGCACATTTATAACAGAATTAGATATTCGTATTCCTCTAGGTAAGGCTTCCTCTATGTCATTTATGAACAGCGAAAACAACGGCACTGAGTGGACAACCTTGTTTTACTCCGGTACATGTTTCGAACCATGCTGAAAATATCTTCCCATCCCAGACTGCTGAATTAGTTCCAGTATACATCGCTTTAATTACTTTCAAAAACCTCGAAGATAGACCCAATTGTTAAAGTTTATAGAAGAGCGCGCTTCTGTTTACAAGGTCAAAAGCCGCTTTTAGTAAAATGCTTTTATTTGATAAGAGTTGCATTGCGTTGCTTAAATTTTCAAAATCCTGTGTCCATCTGTTACAATTTATATAGCAGGGTAAAATGCACATATTAGAATAGTCAAGGAGTTTTACTATCGTGATTCCTTTAAGTTCATCAAACTCGAACGTATTTGATAATAGCCGCGTTTTATTATCACCATGATCTGATCCGGATCTTGAATTTACATGCATTACAACAACAACACAAGATCCTGCTTTGTGTTTGGATCTCAATTTGAGATCCAAAATTTAATTCTTTTTTTCACAACAAGGAGCGCTTCATCATTGTTATTTTACATGTAAATGTTGGTATCATTGCAAACAAATTAAATAAAACCTGTATTGCCATATAAACATTTCCATTTGACTGAAATAAAATATTTTTTTAAATAGAAAGCGAGAAGCTTTATATTTATTTATTTGGTATATAATCCATGAAATAATTAGATATTTTAACAAAACTAGATATTAATTGGTGAAATTAAAATAATTAAGTCCAAAAAAATGTATATTTGACATAATTTATGGGTATTAGTTTCACCCAGTAGTACCCGTGGCATGATGGTTAGTGCGTTGGACTGTCATGCGAGAGGTCTTGGGTTCAATCCCTGCCTGCCACCTTAATTAAAAAAAAAGAGTTTTCATGGGTACTGCCTCTTGCGAGGAATTGACAAATTCTCCAAGAGTAATTCTTGTCATGAAAAAGTGCTTTCTCAAAATTAGCCGTTCCGATTCGGCATATAAATTGTAGGTCCCCTCCATCCCTGACAACATTACTCGCACACAGGAATGGTTGAGAGTTGTAAGTCACTAGGCCCTGGTTCTCTACGGACTGTTGCGCCACCTAATTTATTTATTTATTTATTTTCCCCCAAAAAAAGGAACAAACAAATCATTGAGCAAAATGTTCTTTGGGCAACCCTGCTTTAAATGTCAAAAAATATAAATAAAATCGAGAAAGCTGCTGCACAAACGGTAGAAAAGATTTTCAAATAAATTGTAAGTAATCTCTAAATTAAATTATTTAAGTGTCACATTTATTAAAAGGTCAAAAAGAATCTGGACTACATGTGAGACCAAAGCGTTCCTGGATGCTTCTTGCACATCACCAATAACATCCTGAGTTTCCCATTCAGAAATGCAATGTTGGAACACATTAGACAAATCCATTTTATTTTAAATTTTAAATCAAAGTCAAAACACCGAAAGTCAAGCCTAGTACGCTGCTGATGCGAAACGAAAATTCCCATACAAAAATGACATGGCGAAATCATAAACGAAAAATTTCGCTGTGCTTTTCGTTTTTCAGTACGCTGCTGAACGACGAAATGTGACATTTTAGTGGATAGCTGTACTAGATTTCTTAGTACAATTCTCCACTCTTTTCGTTCTCAATTTAGGCGCCAGTTATAGCTATCATTGAAATCGATCCGGAAAAATATTTGAATCGATAGTTGACGGTGTTTCCCTTTGATTAGAAATGAAAATTATATACTGATCGATCGGAAATCACACAAAGAATTTTTTTTTGAGAAAAAAAGTGTAATTACGCATTTATTTTTCTCTAAAAATGTATTTTTCTATTTTCCGGACGGAAATTCATTTTCCTGAACAGCTGATTCTTTTATGTTCAAAAGTGAAACGAATCGTTCCACTGATTTGTGTTCCAATTTTACACAATTCCAATGACAGATTTCTGTCAGTAAAATTTTTTCGGTAGCTTTCAATCAGGAAAAATTTTTCAATGACAGAAATTTTTAATGATAGCTATAAACGACCTGTCAAAAAAATTCCAATGATTGTTTTCAATGATGAAAACCAATGATAGCTATAACTGGCGCCTTAATTGCCCAGCACATTAATTGCTTGCGACATTTTGACGTTTAATTTTTGTATTGAAAAAAAAATTGATTACTTTGGTGATATCTTGAACTCGATCTTGGGGCTAACTACCATCCTTTGGGATCGTGAAAATTATGTTTTTGCCTTTAATTTCCCGACTTTGTAGCTCCAGTTCATCTTCAAGCAATCTACAGCGATCTTCAAAGTGTTGAACCCTATCCGCCAACTCTAGATTCAGCTGCCGAAGATGACTCAACTCTTTGTTTATGTTGTTGATATCATCCTTTGTTGCCAAGTTGATAACGGCTAAAGTAAGCTCTTTGTGAAGTGATTCATCGATTATAGATTTAATTTGTTGGAAATCCGACTGAGAAATAGACATTGGTTTGTTATATTTAAAAACCTTCGATGTTCTGTCGATTTTAAAGAGTGGGTGTATATTGCCTTCGGGCGAAGTTTGACCAACTTTTCTTTTGTTGCCAGTCATGTGACAAAAAGTACGGCTTTCGAATTATTTTTCGGGCTTAAAAGCTAATTACCTGGTTTTATTTCTTAACTTTTCCAGTGTCTTTAGGTAAATAATCACTAATCACAGAGCATGTACCACTTTTAGCATTATTTAGTTTTAAATATTTAAAATTGAAAATTAGCAAGAGCGATACGTAAAGTTAACTTATTCAAATTAGAGCAGAGTTGCCAACCCTCTGCCGTAATATGTGAACGCCTAAAGCCCATCGTCAACAACCTGATAGGTCCTTATCAGTGTGGTTTTAGACCAGGAAAGTCCACAGTCGATCAAATATTCACATTACGGCAGATCCTCGAAAAAACCCAAGAACACCAAATCGACACCCACCATCTTTTCATCGATTTCAAGGCCACATATGACAGCATCTACAGGGACGAGCTGTATAGAGCCATGTCTAGTTTTGGCATCCCTGCCAAACTCGTCCGTTTGTGCGCTGTCATGTGATTTTTTTAACATCGTACTTGAAAGAATAGTGCAGAGCTCACACGTCAACACTAGAGGTACTATCTTTCAAAAGTCTGTCCAATTACTAGCATATGCTGATGACATTGACATAATCGGAAGAACTCAGCGTGATGTCAATGGGGCTTTTGTGAGTATTGAGGCAGAGGCGGCAAAAATGGGTTTAACGGTTAATGAGGGCAAAACAAAGTACATGCTGTCATCAAGAAAGGACCTACAACACCGACGTCTTGGTCAAAACGTCACCATCGACAGACGTAACTTTGAGGTAGTCAAGGACTTCGTCTACCTAGGCTCCGCTGTAAACGCAGAAAACAACACCAGCGCTGAGATCAAACGAAGAATAACTCTTGCTAACCGCTGTTTCTTTGGGTTAAGAAAGCAATTGAGTGGAAAAATCCTCTCTCGAAGGACCAAAGTGTCGCTATATAAGACCCTTATCATCCCCGTCCTGCTATACGGTGCAGAAGCATGGACTATGACAAAAGCGGATGAAAGCACCTTGGGTCGTTTCGAGAGAAAGGTTCTTCGTGTGATCTACTGTCCCGTATGCATCGAAGGGGAGTGGAGGGGAAGATGGAACGACGAACTGTACGGGCTGTACAGCGACGTAGACTTAGCCAGTAGGGTAAAAGTCCAACGACTAAGATGGCTGGGTAATGTAGAGAGCATGGAAACCAATGCTCCGGCCCGGAAAGTCTTCGAATCCACACCCACAGGACAGCGCAGTAGAGGAAGGCCGCGGATCAGGTGGCGCGCACAAGTGGAAAGTGACCTCACCCAACTTGGATCGCGATACTGGAGACATCTAGCTAGGGACCGAGCTAGATGGAGAAGTTTGTTGGGTGAGGCCCTAGTTCACACAGGACTGTAGCGCCACCTTAAGTAAGTAAGTTGTGAATGGGCTTCTTTATATTTTTTACCGTCGACGCGACGGCTCGATATGGGCTCAACAACTTCTTGAAATTTGTTTTTGTATTTCAAGTCAAAGTTTGTGTATATTATTGAAAAGCTCATACATTTCACAATCAGGTTGTGATCGGGGGACTGAGATGGCCATGGTACCACAGAGATTCGACAATCGCTAAGACTAGAAGGGTGCTTGGGCTCGTTATCTTGGTAAAAATGTCATCTAAGTGACTTATTGGGGGAGAGTATGTTAATTGTAGCGCCAAGAAATGATACATATATGCAATATAAATTGATTCATTTTTATTACTTTTTTCATAAAATGGCCCCTCCGTCCAAACCGGGGAGTCCACCCCTGCGATAATAAAAAATGCTTGTATTAAAGTTTTCTACCGTTGATCCACGGTCTTCCTTTTACTGCGCTGTCATGTGGGTATGGATTTGAAAACTTTCCGGGACGGATCATGTTTCCATGCACTCTACGTGACCAGCCTTTGCAGCTCGTCGTTCCATCTTCTCCTCCACTCACCTTCTTTGCATATGCGACTATAAATCATGAATAACTTTTCTCTTGAAACGACCCAAAGTGCTTTCATCCGCTTTTGGCATAGTCCATGCTTCTGCACCGCATAGCAGGACGGGGATGATGAGGATCTTATATAGCCACACTTTGGTTTTTACTATAGTAAATTGCTTTCTTAACCCAAAGAAACAATTTGATCTCAGCACTGGTGTTACTTTATGCGTTCATAGCGGAGACTAGGTAAACGTCGATGGTGACGTTTTGACCGAGACGTCGATTGTTGTAGGTCCTTTCTTGATGAGAGCATATACTTTGTTTTGCCCTTGTCTGAAGCCTATTTTGACATATGAAGATTCGGTTGTTTCCAACCTTAATGGAGCAAACAGAGGAGTTTGGCAAGGATGCCAAAACTAGAAGATGGTGGGTGCCGATTTGAAGTTCTTGGGTTTTTGAGGATCTGTGGTAATATGAATATTTGATCGACTGTGGACTTTCCTGGTCTAAAACCACACTGATTGGTTGTCGACGATAAGCTTTAGACGTTCACATATTACGGGATTTTGTAAGCGATGGTAAGTATAGACTGATTCCTCTATCGGGCAAACAATATAAAGGTTCCATTGAAAAAGGCATGCTTTCTTCCGACCATATTTTACAGATAAGTTGGTGCATGCTCCTAACCAACTAATCTACAGCTGCTTTGAAGAGCTCGGCATTTAAGCCATCTGCTCCGGCGGCATTCACAAAATATGAAAAATAAGAACCACAACATACAGCAGAAACGAAGTGTTCGATGTTTAACAACACCTTATTAATGGTGGAAACAATTACCGATTTGCTTTCAATCATTTCAATTGAAATGAGCTTATTAATCATTTCCGATGCAAGCAACAATTGCTAACAATACAATATTCAAACAAAAAGTACGTACCAATCATTCTCCATCTACATAGGCCTATATACATACATACATATTTGTTGATTAAAGAGATGCATCAATCTTAAAAAAATTAGCTGGCGTTTGAAATATACAAATAGTTGCTTAACGTCAGATGTCAAAACATACTTTATTTCTTACGAGTAGGCTTATGTACGATTTTATGAATTTTTATTAACTACACTCTAAGTTTGCTTTATTATCACTTATTCAATTACTTTTGATTGATAAGGTTTAAACATAACTCAGTGAGACATTATATTTGTTTCTACAAACTAATTAGGTGGATAACTTCATGTTAAATTGTCACAAATAAACATAACATTGAAAATGTGTTATTAAACAGTTCTCTTTTAACAGCAATTAATGTCATTTTTCTCCTGTCACACTTGACAGTGATATTTTGAACAATGTTATTTTGCATGGATATATGGGGGAGCAATCGCTTCTTATACATATATATTCATACATACATACATACATATCTGGATATATTAAAATAAAACAATAATATTATTAGTCTCGCTCAAAGATCTTACTGCAGTTGCATTCTTAATCGAATAAAATACATTTCAAATGACATCCACATTACCTAAATTCATCGCTAAAATTTGAATCATATCTAATTATAAGGACCTTAATAAAATGCAAAATAATAAGCATTTAAACTCTTCATATCATAATTATCAATGAAGCTTACAAATAGATTTAACTGATCAACACAATAAGACAAGGGCTCTCATCACTTAACTTTTCAGACGACAATCGTCTAAGCGATAGTCGAGGATGATATCGTGACAGACAATGAACCTGTTTGGTGAAATCAAATTTTCATAGTTTTATGGAATTGTTTTTTTTTATATGAGTTTTGGCAGCAAAATGTGAATATTTGTAAGAAATTTTTAATTACAAAACAGACCTCACATTGTAATGTTATAATGCCTATTTTGATTTCTGACATTTACGTCATTATAAATTGTGTTTTTGTTATTGTTCCTTCTTTGGTTCTGTCGAAAATGTATGTAAGTAAAATATAAAATATTGCAAACAAAAAGAATACTTAATAAATACTTAAATTGTGGTAGAATTTATGGGCGAGCATCCAGAGTTAGAAAAGGAATATATTCCAACCAGCTTCGAAGGAAAGCAGGAGCTACACAAAACTTGGGCAGATTAAGCTGCGAAACTAAATGCCGATGGACTTCTATCAAAGACCGTAACAGCGTGTCTGCGAAAGTATGTGTTGGAAATTCTATGGTAATACCTTTTGTATTTACCTTTCTGGCAACTCTCATACTCATACTCTATTACTCTTCATCTGTCCTCTTTGAGTTATAGTTCAGACGTGTATTTTTTCCTTGCGCTACTGAAATAAATCTATAACTAAACGATCTGCGTTTAATTTCAACAGTATGTCTTTTTATAAAGTGTAAATGTATACATAACTTTAGAAATAGAAACATTTTTAAAGGTTTGAATTGATTACAATAATAGGGCCAAAAGGTAGTGCCCGTGGCATGATGGTTAGTGCGTTGGACTGTTGACAATTTCGTGATAAAACTCGTCCGAGGTCACAAGAGCAAGAGCTATGTCTTCGACCAACAATTTAATTTTCGGGGCGTTCTATCCGAACGACGAGTATTTTGAAAGTGCACGCTTGAGCGGCTTCATTCCACCAGAGGCATTCCTCTTTTTAGATAGATGCGGTCTGATACAGGATGGATTGGCAGTTCCACTAATCTACCACGTCAGACGACGAACCGTTAATAGGCGACTCCTGTACAATCGGGACGTCATGGCACAAGGCGGAGCAGAGCTCCTTCGGTTCAGTAGGGCTGTGTCCGAACGGGACCGAACTGATAGGATGAAGCAGGAGAACCAGTTTTGGTGGCTTCAATCGGCACTTGATAGTGGGTAGTCGGGATGAGGTTTTAAGCCTTGGCCGGTTTACATACTTGTTTTATAGTTTTAGGGTTTAGTTTTAAGTAGAATAGGCATGGTGCCGCAAAAAAAAAAATACAAAAAAGGAAAATACAAAAAATACAAAAAAATTTAAAAAAAAAACATGGAATAAAAAAAAAAAAAAAAAAAAAGACAACAAAATATGAAAAACAAAAAACGTTAGATAATTGGATTTGCTGCTGTGGTTGTTCTAGTTTTAAGTAGTTTATAGGTAGAATAGGTAGTTTTAGTTAGCTTTAAGTTTTATATTAAGGACTTTATTTTAAGTAGTTTTTAAGTAAAATAAAAAAGGATATTGACATTAGTTTTTTCTAAATTTTCTAATGAAGACAAAAATAAATAAAATGAATTGAAGTTAAATAGATCTTAGGGCCGAAAGGCATTAGCATTAAGTATTATTGTTTAACTTAGAGTGTCCGTATGGGACCAGTAAGTTAGTTGTAAGTTATAGATAATTAGGCTAGTTTTATGAATTTTTGTCTAGCTTTAAGATAGGTTTAAGAATGAATTAATAAAAATGAATTTGGAAAAAAAAAGTGCGTTGGACTGTCATGCGAGAGGTCTTGGGTTCAATCCCTGCCTGTGCCACCTTAATTAAAAAAAAAGAGTTTTCACGGAATTGACAAATTCTCCAAGAGTAATTCTTGTCATGAAAAAGTGCATTCTCAAATTAGCCGTTCGGATTCGGCATATAAATTTTAGGTCCCCTCCATCCCTGACAACATTACTCGCACACAGGAATGGTTGAGAGTTGTAAGTCACTAGGCCCTGGTTCTCTACGGACTGTTGCGCCACCTAATTTATTTATTTTTTAATAGGGCCAAAAAAAGTGGAGTCACAACTTGCTGTCTTTGAAAAAGACTATGTAACCATTGTTTTACCTAGAAGAACATAATTATTTCTTTTAAAATTATAGTCTCCTCGTGGAGGATTGTCGAGAAAGTGTTTTGGGCAATAGGGAATCGTTCCAGTAAGTCACTGATATCCACCTCTACTTAATGTCTCTAAAGTTGCTAAAAATCTCAGTATTGTAAATTTATTGTTTCTACAACTTCCAAAAAAGTTTCTTTAGAAAGTCGAAACCGTTGAATAAAATTCTTTTCCGCTGCCGAAACCTCCAAGAGCCCTTTGTTTGTAGTGCTTGAAAATAAAAACGAAACAGAGAAGGAGACCTTTTGACTTATAGCTTATTTATTTATTTAACGATTCTTCATCAATAAATTTGAACTCAATCTATAATACATCGAACGTCAATTTTCAAATTAAGAATTTCAAAACTCGCTTTATAAAATCAAAGAGTTGTCCCTGATTCTCTCTTGATGTACTTATTGCAATTAAAGCAACAGATTTTTCATACCGTTCGTTGGAGACGTTTTTGTTGTCAAGAAATCTTTCGCGAGTTTCTAAACGGTCACGTAATCACGAAATACTATTTTTATAATAATAAGTTTAACTCCACTCGGTCCTTAAAGTTTTTTTCTGTAAAGAAGTTAAGAACATTGGCTTAATGTTCTAGTTACTGATGACGATATTGTTTTGGAGGATATAAATCGTAAATTCACTACTTCTCAAACCCAATTTAGTTTTATGTCCTCAAAAATTGCAGAGAGCGATGATATAGACGCATTCTAGGTAAGTGCGGTAGATGAGTATCAAGTAAGAAGAACAATATTTTCTATAATATACTCATCCTGACTTTTATGAAATTCTCCTGCCTTTTCTGCTTCCTCACATAACTCACATCTTCAACACCTCTACATATCCCACTTCTTGAAAGGTGTTTAAAATTATCCCTAAAATAAAAAAACAAGGAATGAAAAAGGAGTACAGACCCAATCTATATCCTTCCTTCTTATCTAAGGCTTTTGAAACTTTTATTAGTAACCAATTAAAGAAATATATTAAAGACAAACAACCCTTGACCTATCTGCAGTCAGGATTTCGGTCTTTACAAAGTTGCGTTTCAGCTTTGGCTAATGTGTCCGATGACATACTGTGATAACCTTACTTGACTTTTCGAAGACATTTGATTGTGTGAATTCTATTATTCTCTGTGATAAACTGACTACTTACTACTCTATTGTAATGGTAAACTGTCTTTGTTCCTTCCTGCTCATACTGGTGTTCCCCAAGGATCAATCCTTGGGCCTGTACTGTTTTAGTTATTAAACAATAATCTGCTTTCTGTCTTGTCCTTCTGTCAATACCATCTACGCTGATGATGCTCAGTTATATATTAGTTTTCCTGAGAGCATGATTAAGGATGCAATAGCTAAAATGAACCTTGATCTACAGTCTATATACGATTGGTCGACCCGCAACGGGCTTAAACTTATTGATAAAAAAACTAAAGCTCTTCCCATATCGAATAAAAAACTCAAACCTGAAAACTTCCCTTCCGTTATATTAAATAATTCCATATAATTGATGATGTTACACATGTCAAAAACTTAGGATTGATCTTTTACAACAGACTAACTTGGAATAATCACGTCGATACTGTTGTGTCAAAGACATATACTACGCTCAGAGGACTATATGTTATTAGATCACTTCTACCCACTCGTACTGCCTATCATTACGTACAAATATAAGTGTGAGCTTTTTGCAGACCTTGAATCTCATTCGGCTCAGAAGTTAAAGGTAGGATTAAATGCCACTGCTCGATTTGTTTTTAACCTGTGTAGATTTTCATGTCTCGTTTCAGGCTCGTAAACTTTTTAGCTGTAATCTGGAATCTTTCTTCAAGTATCGTTGTTGTATCTTACTTTTCAATTTGATTGTTAAAAAGACTCCAAGTTATCTATCTAATATAAGTACTTAATTATTGTTTCTCAAGTCGTTTATCTTATAACTTGTCCTCCCTCCCTCACCACCGACCGACCGAATTCAAAGTTCACTATGCAAATGGAAGTACTCTCCACGAGGCAGGACAATGGATCAACATTCCATTGCCATAAATCGATTTAGTGGGTGTTAACAGACACTTAGACGCTCTCACTCTTTCACTATAAAGGAGAGTTGCATTGCAACTTGCAATCTCCAGCATCAATTTGTATTCATATGTGAAATGCTCGTTACGTACTATAGGAATATACTCGTAGGATATTGCGGTCGTTCTTCATTACAAAAAGCCGTTTCAAAAATTCGAATCCCAGTGTGAATGCACTTGTGAAATGTACCATAAACCCTACCTCATACCCACAAAGCACTTATTTCGGTACTCGGTATATGTGCGTCCTCCGTTTGCCGCGTCGTCGGTTCATTCGGCTGTGTCGGCAAAATTGGAAATAGGCAAATCCGTCATACCGTAAAGTACCTGTCTGACATACCCAGAATTTACTAACTACTCGTATAGTGATATCCGTAGCTCCTGTTCGTCAATCGGAATCGCCAAGAAATCTGTTTCTGTTGTTGGAGTCCTCTCCGTGAATCAGTATGGACGTTGAAGTCGTCGTTGCCGTTGTCGTTGCCTTTTTTTGCTGTCGTTGTCGTCGTCGTTGTGGTCGTGGTCGCCGTCAACGTTGACGTTGTTGTTATCGTCATACTTAGTCGGCGGTATGGCTGGCTTCTTCGTCGCATCGTCCATCGTTTCGATCTGGTTGTTGGAAAACGAACAATTCACAATAATCATATGCACTGCACTGCACACCATACGGACACTTTCAAAGCTTTAAAGTAGATTCTCATTCAATTATTATTGTCTTCGAATCGACTGTCAATGATTGACAGTTGAATAAGAAAGTTTGGTGACATTTCCCGTATTTGGTTCGAGGGGGTTTCATTTCGCATTGTGCTCGTGTGGTTTCTTTGCTCTCGCTAATCAACATGCGATAAAAAGAAAAACCACTAGACGAATGGAATAGAGTTGACCTCGGTTCCGGCACTTTATGATGTACCATCATCTGATATTTTGATTTAGTAAAACAACTTGCAGGAATAATTGCACCAACGCAATTAATTCATTTGACATTTTAAATCCTTGCACCTGTGTAATTCATATTCTTTAAATTGTTTATTTTTTTCTTTTTTTTATTTGTTTAAAGCTTCCAATAAACATTATCTATCGCAAGTTGCGCTTCAATAGACTAACCAAAGTTAGTTTAAAATAAAAACAAACACACAATCGATTGGCATTTAGCTTCAGTTACCGTTAAACTATGGCCAAATTCAAGCAGCCATTGTATGTCATACTGGAATGGGAATAAAGTCGAGGGTTATTAGTTATTACTGTTATTTGTGGAATTTCTCGGTTACTTGAACACAACTACGAGAAGTAGTAAACTATAAACCAATTGATTTGATGGCAGGAGCTTATTGGGTTGTAAACCACCAATTTAGATTGAATTGAAATGCAGTGTTATAATTGGCGTTTTTCTTTTTTAGTTCAGAGCTCGAACTGTCAAAAAAATAATTGTGTTTCTTTTTGAGCTCTGATCGTTCAGAGCTTCAAATTCGTGTTTCTTTTTTAGTTCTGAACATTTTCAGAGCGCGCTCTGTGAGCTCAGAATGAAATAACAGAGTAAGCGGAGTAAAATGCTGAACACAAACAATTTGATATATGAAAGCCGGGAAATTAAAAAAAATCATCGTCAAAACAATAAAAACAGCGGAAGATTCTATTCGTTCTAGTGCAGAAGAAAAGATAATTTAGAAAAAACTAATTGCATATAGCATTTTTATGAACCAAATTTATTTCAGGTGTCAAATGGACCAACGCTATGACTGTGTTTTTATTTAATTTGATTAAAGAAAATTTTGATCGCCTTCAAAAAGACGACATTTCAAATCATGACAGTTTAATGCTCAAGTTGTTTCATAATTAAATCAGAGAGCTCTGAACTTACTCTGCTCAGAACTCTACTCTGTTCGCTCAGACTCTGCTCAGAGCTCAGCTCTGAACTAAAAAAGAAAAACGCCAAATAAGAGTGTAAGAGATTGTATTCTGCATATATTTTTAAGGGAAGGGTGTTTTTTTAGTACAGAGATCTTCTATACTGGCTTAAGTGACTTACTGAAATATCCTTTCAAACAAATGTATTTGAGATCTCTTAAAGAACTAGATATCTTTTACTGGTTGCTTGTCTTTAAAAAAAGGAATTTCAAATCTGAAAGGCTCATTTAATTTCGTACTGAATTCCTAGATAATCTCACAATTGCCTAGAATAATAAATTTTCGGCTCAGGTGAAGCAATAATAAGCATCCCGCAAACAACAGCGGAATTGCATTTCTCAACACAGTACTCAAAATTTTCATGGAAATCCTGAGACAGGGCGTTTGACTGCAAATGAGAAATGGGTTTTTGGGGAGGACACCAAAGAAACATTAATACCAATACTAAGGTTTATCAATTGCAAGTAACCTTAATATGGAAAGACACCGTTTAACCAAACAAAAAGAATGCGGTTGGGACTGGTTTGCGCAATGTTTATGGAAACATACATATCTCATTTAGCTCAAAATATCGATTATTTCTCGCAACTTCCAAAGCAATAATGCTATACGCTGCCGAATCCTGTAACTGGCGTCAATTTGAAACTGCTGAAAAACTCCTGAGGTACTTGAAGGATTGCAGTCTGGACAGAAAAATCTAGAACTTCGTGGTTTGAAAAATGGATAAAGTTAGTTGAAATGTGTGATCTTCGTTTCAACCAAATTTTGCAAACTCAATGTATCCTACAATCTAAAAATTATAAATTATTTAAGCTAGGCTATAATCTGGCAGAAGTTATGTTTTTTAAAGAAAGAATTTAACATAAACCAAAAGTAAATGGATTCATGCATTTCACGTAGAAATGTTAGAAATTGTTTTGAAACGTAACTTTTTTCAAAAATAATATGTATATTCTGTAGTAAAATAAAAATTGTATTTTCATATAATATACATATATAATATATATTATGCAAAAATAAATAACTAAAAATATAAGGGGGTTATATCCACTAACGCAATACGATACGTTTTGAAGTGAAGGAATTTAATACAAAAATATCTCCCAGGGGGCGGGTCATCCGGATCAATCCTGCTCCGGATAGAGACTTGTGTGTTTTTCTCAACTCTTATTTAATCTTTGTACATGACATGTTTTCAATTTTGTATAATTTTCTTCCGACTTTATATCATTTCAAGTACGACTACTTTTCACAACAAAGTATTTTGGCAAGTCTTCAAAAAACATAAAAGATATAAAAATTCAAATCTTACTTCTCTTTCTAGTTTTTAACCTTGATAAGCATAAAATCGATCTTTGAATTTTTTGCGCTCGGGCTACTGCGGATCGTTTATTTGGCAATTTCTCGCTGTACTATAAATGGAAATCAAAACTGTTGTTTGATTCGCACTTAAAATGAAAAGATTCGAATATTTTTCTGATAAAACTTCACTGAATTCAAGTGCAAATACTTATGTATTTAACAAAGCTGTTAAAAGCTAAGCTATTTACAAACATGACTGCTGACTCGTAAATAAATTTGATACCACAAAAAACCGTTTATAAGAGCTCTCACGTAATCATAGAGGAAATATATTTCCTCTATGTACATAATGAAGAATGGAATCTCGTCTGTGTTCCTTCCACGAGGTTTGAAGGTTTTGATATAGATAATTAAGATTGAGCAAAGTAAAATTCATATTTCTTATCATTTTCAATTCCAAGTTCACCTTAGTTTGAAGATATTCGTTACTTTCTTTCCATTTTCTGTGTTTTCCTCTTTAAACCTTAAAAAAACCTTAAAACAGCTGAAATTCTAAAAACTGAAAGGAACATTTACTTAAATACCTTGTGTATCTCATTTTGTATCTTATAAATCCCATAGTCCGTCAAAAGCCTTGAACGTAAGACCCATTAAGTTGTATCTTGCTAAAAATACAGCAGCGCGCAATTTTACGTCTAAAGCCCCTAAGGTTTCAGATGCATCGCATCACCGACCGCGCGCCTCTGACGCCGTCTCACAAAGCATCAAACTAACATTATTTAAAATATGTATTTAATAAAAATAATTTTACATTTTTATTGTCCAGTATACGCGGGAAAGGTAGTTACAAGTAACACGCCATACCACAACGGCCATGGCGTCGTCATCGTCATCGTCATAGTCATCGTCGCGGTCGTCGTCGTTAGAGCCAGGTTTAATTAATGCTCAACTAAACACACTGCACACTCAGCTGTCTAATGAAATCTCAGAAAGAATGCGGTGCATCGTTGCTGTTCTGTTCACTACTGTAGCGTTGTCGTTGAGCTACTTTGTCTATGCTGATGCTCCCCAGTATGCAATAAACACAAGACGACCGAATGGAGCCCGTGCGCTTATCTACCTATAAAGTCTTTGCATCCGCAATATAGCAGCTTCAAAGTGAAGCCTCAGACAGTGACAAGACACTGGCTGATGACGCGACGCAGAAAGTCTGTACAATAATGCCAGGTACACCTGTATGCTCATTGAATGTTCAGCTAAGGAAGATGGTTGGTAAGGTACACCACCGGCCGACAGCAGAACCTTCCCGTTCGTCCCCATACCGTACCATGATAACATGCGTAACTAAGTGCAAACTCACAATGCACACCTTACTCCCCCTCTCCTACGGGCGGCGCAACGGCATTGCTGAAGTCGTTGGTTCGCTGTCGCAAGCAAAAGGGAAGGGAACTTGCAAGCTATATAGCAACTGAATGCGTGAATATGAAAAATTAATGGTGGATTTATGCTACACGCTAAGTAAATGAATTAAGAATGTTGCCGAAGCTCCAACTCATTCGGGACACAGGACGGGGAATATACACAGATTGATGCAATTCACAGATAATTAAATGTAAAAGTTAGATTCAGCTGAGAAATTTATTGATGATGTCGGTTGCTGTTTCTGATGTGCAGCATGCAGCATGCAGCACACTCACTAAATGCAACTTGGGGGGAGCTGAAACTCAGAAAGAGATAAAGATGGTATAGGCCTAACTTCAAGAAGGCATCGTATACAAAACCTACTCTTTTTCGTGTTACTTTGAATTTGAATCAAAGGTGAATGTTGATGCTGAATGCCGTGCTGCTGTGCCTTATTATTATGAATGTAACCAAATGTAGATAAAGATACCTTCAACTGCAGTAGGTATTCAGACTTAGAGGATGTTTTATGCCATCATATCCAACCAACCAACGTCAACGGTGTCGTGTGGGGTGGCATTTTGGATGAGCATGAGGCGCGTTGATATTCTGTATAAACATTTGCAAACACATCTCTACCTTCTGCTATACCTTCTATGCCAAGTTGGTTTAATAATCTTTAAGGTGAGCGTTGAACTGTTACTTACAACGCGTAACAAGTCAACTTTCTATCCTTATTTAAGTCTTTTTCAAACATCACTTTAATAGGTTTCTTCTTACTTCAAAATATTCATTAAATATTTACTCGTAATCATTTGCAGTAGTAAGTCGGTTTGATACAGGTTTTCACCTTACACAATATAAATGCGACCATTTCTATTAATAGAATTTTATCAACTGGGAATTTTAAAGTGCTTCGTAGGGAACCCTAAGAAAGAATTTAACATGGGTAACTGTTAGGATGACAACTCAAACTTTTTTAACTTGCTATTAGTGCCATTGATAGATTGAAACTGTGAAACTAAAATTTCGGCAATCTGTTTTCAATGAAATTGAACCATTTGTAGTTGTAGCATAGAGATCTTAGACGATTTCCTAAATTTATTTCCTCAGAAACATTTCTCTCTTTTTTACATGAATTTAGTGTGAAGCCCTGCGATAAGAAATATTTTTGGTCTTTCCTTCATATACAAACACAAATAATTCAGCAGGTTTTCCCTACGATATTTCCGTACCATTATTCTAAATCAATCCCGTTAGAGTTTATTTATTTATTTAGCTTAATACAAGCGAAACTTAAAACTAAACTTATTCTATGGTGGGTTTTTACTTAAAACTAAACTTATTCTATGGTGGGTTCTTAAAATAAGTGAGGAAAAGACAGGGGATAGAAGGACTTTTTTATGGAAGTGATTTTTTTTTTTTTTTTAGGAGTTATAGAGAGAGTTTCTGAGAGAGGATGGACTGATGTGAAAGTCAAAGGAGTACTGTGAAGTATTTGCCAAACGCAACATTCTTGAAATCGGTTCAAAGAAGCCGTAGTTTGTGCGGTGGTGAGGTGGGCTGAAGAGTGGAGATCTGATGTTACGTGGGTTAGTATGGATCGGGATCATTTCCAACAGAATGGGTGAATCGATTGTACCCGTTAAGAGTTGGTGAACGAAGATTATATCAGCGACTTCTCGACGTTTTTTAAGAGTTTGCAAGTTTAACAATTTTAATCGATCTTCATAGGGGGGCAAGATGATATTATCGGACCATGGAAGGCCGCGGAGGGCGAACCGAAGGAATCTACGTTGCACAGCTTCAATTCTTCGGGAGTGAGAGATCTGACATGGCGACCAAACTTGGCTGGCGTATTCAAGGAGGGGCCTAACGAAAGTAATGTAAAGGGACTTCGTGACGTAAGGGTTCGAGAATTCTTTAGACCAACGTTTTATGAAGCCGAGAGAGGAATTGGCTTTGTTAATTATATGATCGAAATGAGAACGGAAGTTAAGCTCACTGTCACAAATAATTCCAAGGTCTCGAATGGAACAAACAATGGCAATGGCTTCATTACAAAAGTAGTAAGTTCTGGGGGGTGAGGGTAACAGTTTACGGGAGAAGGTTATAGATTGACATTTAGCAACGTTGAGTTCTAAAAAATTCTTATTGCACCAAGTTTGGAATAGGTTTAGGTCGTTTTGGAGTAAGCGAGTGTCAGCGGAAGAAGAAATGACCTTAATGATTTTCATATCATCTGCGTAAATAGACAGATATGAGTCACTAATTATACTTTCAACATCGTTTATTGTTAGGACAAAGATAAGAGGGCCCAAGTGACTGCCTTGGGGGACGCCTGAAGTAGCGTTGATGGGATCAGAGATTGAGAACCTGAAGAGAACCCTGTATTGACGTTGTTCTAGGTACGATCTTAACCATGAAATGAAAAAGGGAGGAAATCCAAGGGCATTAAGTTTAAGGTAAATAGTTTGATGACAGATTTTATCAAAAGCTTTACTAAAATCTGTGGTTATGACATCAACTTCTTTACCTTTCTCTAATGCATTAAGTGACCTAGATACAAATTCAGTTAGGTTAGTTGTGGTTGATCTACCCTTAAGAAAACCATGCTGCAGAGGAGAAAATATAGACTTACAGTGAAAGTAAAGGCAGTCATAAACAATGCTTTCGAAGAGCTTGGGGATAGAAGATAGTTTGGCACCTTTTTTGTGAATAGGGAAGATAAAGGAGTCCTTCCATAATTTCGGAAAGGTAGCTTGAGAAAGTGAAAGACGAAATAAAGCTGTTAGGGGCTTACAAAGTGAACTAACACATTTTTTAAGTAATATGGTGGGTAACCCATCGGGACCGGGAGAGAAGTCATCTTTAAGCACACATATTTTTTTGGTGACAATATCAGTCTTAATGTCGATAGAGACTAGAGAGGTTTGAGGGCAATTCTTCAAGTAACTAAAAAATTCGCGGTCGGGTTCGTATGTGTTATCACTATATGATTGGCTGAAGAAGGAGGCAAAAAGGTTACTGATTATTTTAGGGTCTGCAGAAGAAGTATTTAAATATTTCAAAGTAGAAGGGAAGCCATCAGATTTTTTCTTAATATTAATGAATTGATAAAAACGTTTCGGATCCGAGATCAGACTAATCTGCATTCTATCTAGATAATTATGGTAGAGTGACTCACAGAGATAGGAGAAGTTAGAGGAAGCTTGCTGGTAGAAGGAAAAATCTGAAACAGACCTAGATATAAGATAAGTTTTCCATAGCTTGTTTCTGGCGTTACGAAGCGTTCGCAACTCCTTATTATACCAAGGAGGGGAGTATGAGCAGTTCTTGCGAGGGGCATAAGGAACACACTGAATGAGGCACTCAAAGATGACTGAGTAAAAGAAAGAAACAGCCAGGTCGATGGAGGTGTTGTAAGTCTTGTTGTAATACTTGTTCGAGTAAAACTAAAATTTATAGAATAAATAAACAGCCTGTTAAAAACTAGGCCCTAGTGACTTACAACTCTCAGCTATTCTTGTGTGCGAGTACTGCTCTCAGGGATAGAGTAAGCCTACAGTTTTAAGCCGAATCCAAACGGCTAATTTGAGGAAGCACTTTTTCATGAGAAGAACTACTCTTGGAGGATTTGTCAATTCCTCGCAAGTTGCAGTATCCGTGAAAAAACTGGTAATGGCATAGGCAGGGATTGAACCCAAGACCTCTGGCATGACAGTCCAAAGCAGTCAGTTTTTGACTAAAAACTTATGGAGATGATATTGACTAATTAATAATTCCAACCCAAAAACAAAATTGCAAATACATTCTAAGTCTTTCTAAGGTGAGTGTTGGAAGGTTGTTTAAAGCGAGCCTTTTAGAGTACACAGGTACAAGACTAAAACAACCATCCCATTTCATGATACTCTGTGCAACAACTCAAGTGAGGAAAATTTACTTTAGAAGAGGAAGAACTGTTGTCATCGTTTATATCTATGAAGAATTTTGCAAACATGTTTGCGATAACCTTAAGCTCTTGACTAGTTGACGATGATTTTGACAAATGCAATAGTTTTCTTTTTACAATTTACGAGTTTCGAGAAACTATCTGAATTAGATTTAAAGTCATTTTTTATTTTAGAAATATAACTTTCATATAAAGAATTAGAATACCTACTCTGTAAATAGTCGTTTTAGAATTAAAAAATTTTCATAATCTTCATCAGCTCTTGTCCTATTATATTTTACCCAGGCTTTGTTTCTTTTATTTTGTATGGTTTTGAGATGCAAATGAAACCATGGTGGTACATTGAAGTTACTACGAGCCCTTTTTAAGAGAGATTGTTTTGTAAAAATAGCTAAAGAGTGTATTATAAAAATTGTTAATATTTCAATGCAAAAATAATTGATTCTAGTCAATGGTACATAACAAATTAAAAAGTTCAAGTTGGTTAATAGCGTTATGGTATGGAGAGAATAGGTTAAAGTTAAGCGCAATACCTAATGCGGATGATGTCGATATTTCATCTATTGCTTTAACAGCTGAAGCTAATACTGCAGTTTCAGCGCTCACAGTATCGGAGAAGAATACGAATACCAGTGTTCGCCCTAAACAATCTTTCACTTCGTTGAACTGGCTCAAACCACATGAAAACATTCCATCAATTAATGAAAGCTCAATATTACTTCTCGCATTAACAGGAACGTTGAAGTAATCATCATTCATTAAAACCCAATTTAGGTTTGGTAGGTGCGGTAGTCAATAATACTGTTCTTGGTCGCTAAAACATTTCAACCTCCTACAGTGTTGGAGTTATTAATGTGGCGACGACCACGTCTAATGTTTTTATAGCGGGTATGAAAAAGCTCAGGAATAGAGCTGTTCAAGCAAGTATCTGTCACTTTTAAAAATAATAAATTTCAAAGGTCCGTAAAGCTGGAAACACCACAATCGAATTTAGAAATTCTAATTTGTTTGAATTCTGCCTGAATTTCATGTAATGCATCATCTTTTTTTGATTATTGGAATTATAGTTTTCCGTCGGCTTTTTGGTCACTATAGTTTTTGCAATGAAACAATTACGTTACATTAACTTTCCCAACGTTTCGGCAGGGGTTGCATCATCGTTCAATCTGTATACATATCATAGAGGAAATATATTATCTAGAGTCCCGACCGGTACCCGTACTACCTGAAACACCATCAAATTTTATTCGAGGTGAACTCTCTCAAATTCGAGGTGAACTCTCTCAAATTCGCTATCGGTGAATACATGTGAGTGGGAAAAAAAAAAACTAAATGGGAATTGGGCTAAAATAGAAACTTATGGAATTTTTGTGACCTGTCAAAAATGACAATCATTTTGCAAAACAAAATAGGATTTCAGATTTGAAGAGTAAGTCTTTGTTAATTGTTTTGATATTTAATATAATTTGATATTTTTAAGACCAAAAACCTTTATAATAAAAAGAGTATATACAAGTTCACTTCATTGAATAAAAAGTAAGTCAAATTGCAGTGAAGGAGGTGTAACAATGATCTCTTTTTGTATAGCCTGTATTTTCATTTTAGATGCTGCCAATTACATACCATAATGCAAAAAGCAACTTCCCTCAAGAAATCTGGAAGATAAAGCAAACAAGGCGTTGATTTACAGGTAAGTTTTTTTATATTATATTTCTCTTAACAAAATAATATCAACGTTTTTAACTACAGACGTGTAAGAACACTTTTCTAAACAATTTGTGTGGATTGTGGACTTAAAGGTGCATCTCTCTGCCCAGTACTTAATTGCTGCTGTATCATGTTTTCTGCTTCCATCTCAGCGGCCATAGCTGCCGCAGGCATTGACGGTGGAGGTGTCACCATCTCTACCAAAAGTCAAATGCTTTCAATGCAACAAACTGCAGCAACACCACCAAGTCAATAGGCATTCCAACATTCAGTGTAGCCGACCTCTAACGCCCTTCTAGCAGCTGATGTTTGGTGCTGGAACGACTCAACAGCATTAACAGCAACTGCAGAGTAAGCAGGCAATTCAGGTTAGTTAATTAACTTGTGAGTGATCCAAACAGAAATATTTTAAATTATGATTCTTTAGGGCTTCCAACATGCTCGACCTATTCATCAGCTGTCAGGAAATATAATGCAAGCCGCTCACAAAAAAAAAACAACTTTTGCAGTGGCAACAAAAGCAACATCTTCTGGTTCCACAAAGTACAACAGCGAGCGGAGACCAGTTGTGTAAGTGCGAATCGAAACATTTATATCATGATCAACTCGCTTAACCTTCGTCTTTTAGGTCTAAGTCCAGGCTTATAGTGCTAAAGGTCTCACTATCTCACTGCCACGAAAAGAACTACAGGGACACTTAGCTAGCTGAGGCAGCTGCTGCCGCTGAGGCTGACACCGACGACATAGAAGAGGTAGCTGAAATGAATGCCGGTTTAGAAGCATCTTGTTGGGACAATATAGAACCTCCTAAATGGCGGGAGTTGGAAACCATTGGTTAGCCTTCTTAAAAAATATATTATAAATAAATTGAATACAAAATAATCTCTAATCAGATTTGTATGTACTATTTTAGAATTCCCTGCAATTTTTATAAACTTGAAGACTGACAAAATAGAAGCTGAATTGCATGAATTCATAATGTCTTTTGAATCACCAAAGCTAAGTGCATTCTGTTTAGAACTAACTGGAATCGCCACAAGAATACCCCAACAAACTGCCCTAATGATGTTCCAAGATAGAGTCGTGAGCCGGCAACCTTCACGTAGTGAAAATGTCCGATTGGGATTTTGGAATTTGCCTCGCAAAAGAATGACAACCCAAACGACTTAAGAAGCCGCATATTTTCAATCAATGTATCAACTCACGATCCCTATTCCGGGAATGGTATAATTATAACCTAATCAATTTCATTGTGCGTTTGTTGAACAGAAGGCTCATGATGGCAAGACTACTTCAAAGTAAGTTGTACATACTACATAAGTCACAAACTTTGAAAGCACTAATTAATGTTTTTTTCAGCACCTAAACAAAACGAAGCGATATTGCAACAAATTCTTCAATGAAGATCGATTCGACTCTGCCGTTCATTTGATGCGACGACATGCTGAAAATATCATCTGATAAATCTACGTTCATCGTGGCGCAGCTAGTTTTAAAATAAAGTTGTAATGTATTTCAAAATTGTATCTAACTTAGTAAAATTTTTGTTTTCAAAATTAAATGCTATTATTTATTTTGAAAAAAAAACACAAAAAACTTTGAAAAAAAATTAAATATTTAGAAGAAAAACACTTCTTTTTGGTTTTCCTAAATTTTGTCTACTAAAGTCAAATATTAAATTAGTGAATTATAACTTCATGTTTGTATTGAATTTTTGGCAAATAATAAAAAAAAAACGAATAAGCTGTATAAAGTATATTTTTCATTATTGAGGCATTAAAAACATAATATTTGTAATCCTTATTCTTCTTATGTTTTGGTCCATCGCGTTCGTGTGTATTCTTTTTCATGTGGTCAACAGACTCATGAGTCTTCATTTGACTCTACCTAAAGTTTATAAACCTTGATCGTAATACTTTTATGGTTTAAAATAGTTCTTTTAAGAGTTAATTTTTGATGCTGATTACGAATACGAACTTCGATGTTCGCTACAAAACTATTACAATATTTTTGTATATTTTTAATTTACTACATGAACTTGGTGTACAAATTCGTAATAAAAAGTACGAAACAACTTTAAACGGAATATTGAGGAAAGATATTGTAGGTTTTTAAAAACATCACACATTTTTTTTTTGAAAAAAAAAGCTATTTCATGAATTTAGATAGCCTCGAAAAGCCTTATTATAAGGTTGGATGACGAATAGAATTTAAAAACATATTTTTATTAATTCCACTTTATTTTAAAAACAAATAATCATGATTAACAAATCAAAAAGTCTACATGTTTAATAATTTAAATAATTCCTTATCACAAAAAAAGAATACAATATTATTGTTAAGGACTTTTAACTAATGTGAATTTTAATGTGGATATAATCTAAACAAATTGTTTTTATTCATATACTCATTCTTGCCAACAAATAGGAGACATTTTACATTTTTAACGGATCTATTCCAAATCGATATGCATGCTTTATTGAAAATTGAAGCCACACCAGGCATTCGGACACTATGAACAAAAGAAAACATAAGAAATTAACAACTTGAAAATCGTAACAGTAAACTTACTTATAGGGCCCATACACTACGCAAACACGTTTGTTCAAACGTGTGTTTGAGCAAACATATTTTTGCCACACACTACGCAAACATGTTTGAGAGATTTTAGTTGCGTGACGTTTTTCATCGAGTGATTTAGCATGTGCAGCTTTGATTATAGCCTTGGCAATTAAAACAAAAAACAGAAAAAACAAAAAAAAAAGAATTTGGTGTAAAGAGTGGTACAAAAAAAGATCTATTTCAGTCCAAAAAATTTGTTCCTCTTGTTTATTCGTGTTAACTCTATGAAAATTGGCATCGGTTTGAGCAAAATTCAATACACACCACACAAACATGTTTGTGCAGGCACGGAAAATTCAAAATTTTTTGATTTTGTTCAAACCGCTTGCGCAAACACGCATCATCGCTACACACTACTCAAACAGTTTGCACAAAAAATTTTACAACAACAAAATACATTCGTTTGCTCAAACAGTTTGTGTAGTGTATGGGCCCTATTACTTCTAAGCAGCGTTGCCGCGCAGACAAAAATTTTAAGGGCCATTTTGATGGCCATTTCCAAAATGTGCGGGCCACTAGCCCACTACCCTAGAAAAAATTTGTTTAAGAAAATAATAACAATTTATCTTTTCTAAATAAACTTATTATATTTCGAATTAAATTAATTGAATTAAATTATTTAAATTAAATTTTCGAATAAGTCAAATCCGTAGCCAAAATATATTCCATTTAAGGGTTTCAAAGAGAACTGTTCGAAATCAACTTCAAATATATTGTCTAGGCTTTCTAAGTACTCAGCTTTAACAAATTTTTCTAAAATAACATTAAATTTTTTGTTTGCGTTGCAACAATTTTTTTTTATTTTGGTGTTCTTCAAATCAAGATATTCTTGAAAACTTTAAGTTCTTGCCTTTTTGGGCTGTGTTTTAAAGGTCCAACTATAATTATAGACGTAACGGAGCTTAAGCCAGCTTAAGGAAACGAACCAATACACAGCCTTATATGTCACTAACCATAATAGACGTTCTGCTTAGTTTCGTTAAATTTCGCTAACTTTCGCCCAATTACGCAAGAGCCATTTAAATGGCTCGAGCTTAAGCAAATGTCAAATTTGAATTGAATTTGCTTAAGTTACTTGAATCCATTATGGTTACTTTTTGTTTTGACGATATCTTCTCATAACTTTTCGTTCGGTTTTGACATTAGCTTACTTTCGGTTAAGTCTATTATAGTTGGGCCTTAAGAAATTGTAGATATGACAAAACAAACAGACGAGATACGTACTAGGTAGATGAAAAAAAAATAAAGTGGCGATTGGCGAAAACAAATGAAAAGCAATCATCATGTCAGTCTGAATGAATGAGTTCAGTGTCTTTTTCAATAGGTATGGGAAGATGTATATGGAGGAAACACATTGATAATTTTGTTGATGGAATAAAAAGATTGGATTTGTTGTTTTAGAAAAAAAGAAAATATATGATATGCGGGCCATTTCATGTTGGCCCCGGGCCACGGGCCAAAATAAAAAACTTAGTGCCAAATGGCCCGATCGGGCACATTTTGGCAATGCTGCTTCTAAGCCCGAAACTAAGCTGCAACAAAGCATTAACAGCAGCAATATGATTTGGACACAGTTGATCGGTTTGGGGTGTTCCCGGTAACGCTGTGCCACTATTGTTATATTGATATATTGTTTGTGATGTTTAGTAGCTATTGTAGCGATGTCTGTGGTCTGGACTTGGAGATCGACTTGATTCAGAACTTGAATCTGATTTTCAACTTGTTGAGCTGGTATAAGATGAATTACTGCTAGAGCTACGTCTGTCGCGGCGATTTTTACCGCTTCTTTCAAGATTCGAAAGAGCTAAGGGAACTTGGAATGCATCAAAGGATAATTCCATTCATCACCCCAGCCTGGGAATTTAACTCTTTATACAATCACTTCACGTGTTGGACGCACTCCTCTCTCGTCCTCATAATGAGGACTCCTATGTGCTGGCAGTCCTTTTTATCTAGCTCTGCGGCCATAAGGATCTAAATATTTTGACACATACATATATTGAACGCATGTGTGTATGTAATGGGTGATTTTTTTGAGGTTAGGATTTTCATGCATTAGTATTTGACAGATCACGCGGGATTTCAGACATGGTGTCAAAGAGAAAGATGCTCAGTATGCTTTGACATTTCATCATGAATAGACTTACTAACGAGCAACGCTTGCAAATCATTGAATTTTATTACCAAAATCAGTGTTCGGTTCGAAGTGTGTTTCGCGCTTTACGTCCGATTTATGGTCTACATAATCGACCAAGTGAGCAAACAATTAATGCGATTGTGACCAAGTTTCGCACTCAGGTTACTTTATTGGACATTAAACCAACCACACGAATGCGTACAGTGCGTACAGAAGAGAATATTGCGTCTGTTTCTGAGAGTGTTGCTGAAGACCGTGAAATGTCGATTCGTCGCCGTTCGCAGCAATTGGGTTTGTGTTATTCGACCACATGGAAGATTTTACGTAAAGATCTTGGTGTAAAACCGTATAAAATACAGCTCGTGCAAGAACTGAAGCCGAACGATCTGCCACAACGTCGAATTTTCAGTGAATGGGCCCTAGAAAAGTTGGCAGAAAATCCGCTTTTTTATCGACAAATTTTGTTCAGCGATGAGGCTCATTTCTGGTTGAATGGCTACGTAAATAAGAAAAATTGCTGCATTTGGAGTGAAGAGCAACCAGAAGCCGTTCAAGAACTGCCCATGCATCCCGAAAAATGCACTGTTTGGTGTGGTTTGTACGCTGGTGGAATCATTGGACCGTATTTTTTCAAAGATGCTGTTGGACGCAACGTTACGGTGAATGGCGATCGCTATCGTTCAATGCTAACAAACTTTTTGTTGCCAAAAATGGAAGAACTGAACTTGGTTGACATGTGGTTTCAACAAGATTGCGCTACATGCCACACAGCTCGCGATTCTATGGCCATTTTGAGGGAAAACTTCGGAGAACAATTCATCTCAAGGAATGGACCGTTAAGTTGGCCACCAAGATCATGCGATTTGACGCCTTTTGTGGGGCTACGTCAAGTCTAAAGTCTACACAAATAAGCCAGCAATTATTCCAGCTTTGGAAGACAACATTTCCGAAGAAATTCGGGCTATTCCGGCCGAAATGCTCGAAAAAGTTACCCAAAATTGGACTTTCCGAATGGACCACCTAAGACGCAGCCGCGGTCAACATTTAAATGAAATTATCTTCAAAAAGTAAATGTCATGGACCAATCTAACGTTTCAAATAAAGAATCGATGAGATTTTGCAAATTTTATGTGCTTTTTTTTTAAAAAAAGTTCTCAAGCTCTTAAAAAATCACCTGGATACATGTATCCATAGATATATGTATTGTATATGACAAAAGGGTAAGTTTCAATTTCGGTCTTTTTGTTGTTTGTTGATTGTTTCTTTGTTGTCCTACCTATGCAAAACGTAAGTTGCGTATTTTGTGAACTTAAACAGGTGTAGGTAGGTACTCAACTCATGTAAATAATTTCGATACGATACAAAAAAGAGGCTCGGATGTGACCCACACTGATAACTTACTATTGATGCCCGCTTAAATTTTTCAAAATTTATTTTTTTTATTTGGAAAAATTATCGGTTGATAGCCAAGGAGTAGTGAAAAAAATATGGGACATTTTCTTCTATGGGGATGAGACATCTGTATAGTTTCTTATCTGTGGTTGAACTACTTTGTGAACACCTTATAGGGCTACTACAACATATTCGAAGTCATGCGATTTTTTTAACATCGTACTTGAAAAAATAGTGCAGAGCTCCCACGTCAACACTAGAGGCACTATCTTTCAAAAGTCTGTGATATTGAAGAACTCAGCGTGATGGCAATGGGGCTTTTGTGAGTATTGAGGCAGAGGCGGCAAAAATGGGTTTAACAACAAAGTACATTCTGTCGTCAAGAAAGGACCTATACAAAACCGACGTCTCGTTCAAAACGTTACCATCGAGAAACGTAACTTTGAGGTATTCAAGGACTTCGTCTACCTAGGCTCCGCTATAAACGCAGAAAACAATACCAGCGCTGAGAGCAAACGTAGAATAACTCTTGCTAACCGCTGTTTCTTTAGGCTAAGAAACCAATTGAGTAGCAAAGCCCTATCTCAAGGGCTGAAAGCACATTGGGTCGTTTCAAGAGAAAAGTTCTTCGTGTGATCTACGGTCCCGTATGCATAGAAGGGGAGTGGAGGAGAAGCTGGAACGACGAGATCTACGGGCTGTACAACGACGTAGACTTAGGCAGAAGGGTATTTTTCCTACTTAAACTCTAGTTTAAAGATCTAAGTTTTGTCCTGTTTGACTGTTGCCACGAGCAACTATAAAACAAAAAATCAATATAAATTTCAATCTAATATAAATTCATAAATATCCCAGGGTTAAACCTATAGTCTTAAGTTCTAAAATTGCAACAAAAAGTTAAATGCAACAAAAAATAAAACATTTAAAACTACAGACTTTCAGTGGCTTGCTTAATTGCATTGTTTAAACAAACAATAATATGCGCTGTTCTTTTATTTAACAAAAAACCTTTCAAAGCTTATTATCTTTTGTGTATCTATGCAAAAGTCCTGTAAATAAATGATAACGTATTCCGACGATCTTCGAAAAAATAATAATTACTCGTAAGTGCTCCACTTGGTCGCACTTTCTTGCACATACTCTTATATAAATAGTTTTAATTCAATATCGTATGCTTTTTACTTGAGAATTTCTTGTTAACTTGACCGTCTTAATGACGGATTGACAGTTCTTTATTTTGAAAATGAACGGCAAGTATTCTGACTGAATTTAAAATAAGAACTTTAATGCAAAGTCTTTAAAATTAAAGTCGAAATTCGCTGTCAGAAGAAACAGGAAAATAAAAAATATCAGTTCTATGATCAGAAAAAGGAAAATAAATGCTGGATTCGAGACTTAAAATGTCTAAACCTTGGGCAGGTTCAGACGACATAAGGGACTTGAAAGTAAGACAAGTTTCTAGTATCTGATTGGCCAGCTGCCAAAAAATTGCTTTCCAATTAAGGCAACTTTAATGGAAAGTTGACTGGAAAGTAAGTCAAGAAAAATCTCCCTAACTATCAAGTCAAGTCTACTTCTGTCAAAATGACAGTCGATCATGGTGTTTTCATTCAATTGAGAGCTTAACTTTATTACTCAATGATTTATTTATTTTCTGTACAACTTCATTTAATATTTTCTGTAAAAGGGATCCTTGTCAATTTGGAAAATAAATAAGTAATATTTCCTTACAATACCTACAAAATACAGATCGTGATGGATTTGTAGCTTGCCTGAGGAGTGTTTTGTAGACAATTATGTTTTTGGTAGTTTTTGTACTATGAACTTAGAGTAGAGGTTTGTGAAGTAAAGTTCTGAATTTGAAATTCATGACACTTGAAAAACTAACTAGTTGCCTTGGTCAAAATTTACTTTCAAAGATAGATGTTGACTTCAAATGAAGTCCCTTATGTTGTCTGAACCTGCCCCTTGTTTTCTTGAAGACGCCTTAATATTTTTTTTTTTTTTTCAATAAGATAATAAAAAATATAAATATTTCTTGTGATCTTGTATTTACCTTTATAAATAAAGTACACATCATACTTTTTACATACATACATATACTATGTACATAATTATATCCCAAGAAAATAAAGACTTTTGCAGTCTAAATCGAGGTAATCGTGATAAAAGTTTCTGTACATCACCAAAGTAGTCATCGTTCAGCTTATTGAGTTTTTGTCCAAGGCAAATGGTGGTGGTTCGATGTTCTAGATCGATCTTTTAATTAACGCATTTTAGCGAAAACAAGCAAGATGAAAACGGGATCGTAATCAAATTAAGTTGCCCTAAACACAGGTTAAATTCAAAATTCAATAGAGTATATCTACACTTACATGACGGCACAAAAGATACAGATAAACAACAAACAAGTAATGAAAACATGAATTTAAACTCGGCATCTCATCACAAAGAACGCGCGCTGCTCTGGCCTCAGTGCATACCGCCGCGCCGGCCGACAGTGGTTCGGTTTGTATGGGAGAGCGGAAAAAAGTCTGTAAAATCTGAACGGTTTAACGCATTTAAATGACATGGCAAACATGTTTAGATTAATCTTATACATATTTGGTCAAAATTTGGTTGAAAAAAAATAATTATAAACAAAGTTATTGACATTTTTCTAAAATTTGAGGGTTTTTGATTTTTGTATGGGAGAACGGAAAATTTTTTGTAAAATCTGAACTATTAAACAAATTTTAATGAAATTTTTAACACATGTAAAGATTATGATTAGATTAATCTTATATGTACATGCTTGGTCAAAATTTGGTCAGGAAAAAATTATTAGAAAAAAAGTTATTGACATTTTTACAGAATTGAAGGCTTTTGATGTTATATTTAAATAAAAAAAGAAGATTTTGAACATCATGACCATTAGTAATAAGTTCACTACACAACACCGAATAAGGAATTTCGATTGAATGCATTTTAATGTATTGAATTCACTATATAATATGTATGTTTGTTATAATATTTCACTTCACTTTCACTTATTGGTTGATCAAAGAGTAAACATTTTTCTTAAACACCTTGCACAAATGCTCAATAACTCAATATTGACTTTTTTTAATTAATCCTTTATATATATAGATTTAAGTAAGAGATTTTATTCTAATAAGCAAGGTAATAAAAAATTACGCAATACACAACAAAAACAAAGCAATAAAACTTTAAAAATAACACCTTTTTTATTTCCACCTGCCCTACTTTTAGCGAAAAATAAAAATAAATAAAGGACTATCCCTTTTCCTTTTCTTTATTTTGTATTAAGGTATCATATAATTGAAAATATTATAAAACTATATTGTTTTTCGTGTGTTGTTTTCAAGAAAATTGAGTTCAAAGTTGAAAAAATTTTCCAGGCAGAAATAAATGGTTTCGCAAAAATCGAAATTCTCAGACCTGGGTCAATGTATTAATTTTGTTTTATTTTTAAAATAAAGTTTGACATTTTTTCTTAAAATAATGGGCTTAACCAGTTCATTCTGGCAATTAATACCGAAGAAATAAAACTTTTTGGTAAACACCACCGTCAAAACGCAGTTTTCCACATCCACTTCCACATCTGCACGTATCTGCAGCTGATTTTTTCTGTGCTTTAACATGAATGTATGGAGCATATGCTGGCATACTTACTTTCTTGGTATCTTTTGGTGCTTTTTTTTAAATCAAAAAGTTTAAAAAAACGCATTTTTTCCTAGTACTAAAGCTTCAGACTACTTATAGAAGGTATCTTTTATAAATAATCAATTTTTTTTTTAGATAATCGAAAATAGACCAATTAAATTATTTAAGAAGCTAGAGAATTTATTTCAAGGAACTTCTGAAAAAAACATCTCAAAATTTGTTGAAAATACGGTTCGCGATTTGAGTAAAATTATTTTTCAACTTTGAGGGCTTGTAAATCAGAACATACAATATACATATATGTTAAAAAATACTTTTAAATCATACGCTCGGGTTATCTAAGAGTACTTAAACATAAAGTTTAAAAGGATAAATATGACTTTTTAAAAAGACTTTTTTCCGCTCTCGCACCACTGTGGCCGTCATTGTTGTCGCCGCCGCGCTGCACCGCGGTGCACCGTTTTCCAACACTACCATACCACCTATCTTCGTATAGCATTTTTTTGGAATAGAAGTCGATAATTCAATGTAACAACTTGTATGTTTAACGTATGTACTATCTGAAAGCATAAAATAATAAAACTAAAAAAAAAAGCAAAATCGAAAGGAGTGTAGAATAAATATCGCAGTTTTATTACACCATATATAATTAAGATGAGCCAAAGAGATTAAAAATATGGTTTGTAAGCCGTGTTTGACCCAAAAGTGCGACAGAACCCTATAACACCCAACTTATCAATCATTAAACATATCATTTTGTAAAAACAACTTATTTATAGTTCCCACGTTCGATAAAATAATTCGATACGTTGGGAAATTATTATCGAAAAAATTGAGTGTTGAATATTTTATTGGTCTATCAATTCGACGGAAATGATTTTTTCTTAAAGTACATAGGTATCATCGTGCGTGTCGTCCGCACAAATATTCTAAAGAAACTACGTGTAGGCATATAACTTTAATATGATATCGCAGTTCCTAATTTGTAAAGAGTTGTATGAATTTTCGTAGTCTTTTCAACCAAGGTTTGATAAAGGAAATGGATAGATCACCATACTCGAAACGTGAAACAAAAGCAATCTAATCTAATCCATAACTAACAACAGGATCTTATGAACTTAAGGAATGGAGTTGGATTGCTTTTAAATAAGCATTTGCACAATCGTTTAAAATTAAAAATTTAAAAAGAGGCTGAGATGGGACCTACACTGATAACTTCCCATTGGTACTGGCTAAAAATTAAAAAAAAAAAAAATAAGTAAGTAAGTAAGTAAGTAACAAATTCATTTTTATTAGAATATAATGTATACAGAGTTAATAATTATTTATATGAATATTAAAGCTATGGCTAAGCCGTCAGCCTGGTTGGTATTTTCTGTAACAAGTCAATTTTATTATTAAGAGAAATTATTGAAAGAGTAGATAGACAATATGCAATACAAAACTAAAGTTTAAGCTGTTTTATGTGAAGATGGATTCTATATTCTATAATCAATATATTTTTATAACAAAACTCTGGTGCAAGGTTTTAAACGATTTAGTAAAAAATAAATTATAAATTAGGTGGCGCAAACTACACCATCCCCCAACTGCATTTCGACAGAAACTTCCAGAGTTCTATAACTTCCAGATCTTTCTAGAGATGGCACAACAGTTTAATAATCACCTTTGCTGGGTGCCGGCCGGGCCATAGAGACATTCCATAAAACAGTAAGGCAGATGAACTCGCCAGGAATGGTACAGTACAACCCATTCTACCACGTTGGGCAAATACTGGCATACCAATCGCTACATTACATGTAAACTATTGCTAATGCAGGACGCTATTAAGAAGGCAAACACATCAATTAATAATGAATTACATCATCACTTGTCAGGTCACAAAAAACATCTGGCCTACACTAGATTTAAAGCGATTAAGGTGTTTGCTATCTCTAAGCAGATCGCATATAAGCGCGATAATTGGTATCATAACCCATAATAGGAAAGCACGCCACTCCGCTAGGCGTATTCTTAAATGACTTTTTCAGAAGCTGTATGGATGAGGAAGAGGAGGCAACAGTTCTTCACCTTCTTTGTGCATGCCCTGTTCTATCTCAAAAACGCCAGAATTACCTAGGGGGATTCTTCTATAACGATCTAAAAGACCTAAATCATATTTAAATAATCCACGTTTCGTAAGGAACTCAAACTGGTTTGTTTGAGTTTAGAAAAAAGCCACAAGATTCATGTGGTATCAGAATGGGACATTAAACTGGCCTGAGTGTGTCCTACTCCATCACGGACAGCAACTTTAATCTAACTACAACTTTCAACCATTATTGTGTGCGAGTAATGTTGTCAGGGATGTAGGGGACCTAAAGTTTTAAGCCGAATCTGAACGGCTAGTTTGAGAAAGCACTTTTCATGATTAGTTTTACTCTCGGAGGGTTTGCCAATTCCTCGCAAGTGACAGTACTCGTGAAAAAAAATCTTTAAATGACACAGGCAGGGATCAAACCCAAGAAAGTCCTACGCACTAACCATCATGCTACTTGTACTACAGCTGCTGTTCGCGATAGTGTGGCTGAAGAGCCGTCCACCTCAACTCGTCGTCGTGCCCAAGAATTGCATCTCTCACGCTCGTCGTTGATGAACATTATGCATGAAGAAATTTGAGCACTTACAAGGTGCAATTGACTCAAAGACTAAGCCTCTTTACCATTTCAATCGTCGTCGTCGTCAATGGTGGCAAGAAATAGCAACAGTGGTTGATCAATTCTCGAAGAAAATCATCTTCAGTGATGAGGTAATGATTGTCACTTCAGTGGATTTGCTAAGCAGAATTGCAGCATTTGGGCTAATGATTGGATTAAGTGATTGTCGAAAAACCAATGCACCCAAAAAGAGTGATTGTTTGGTGGTGTTTATGGGCTGGCGGAATCGTCGGGTCGTATTTTTTCCAAAATGAGGCCGGTCAGGCAATTACTGTAAATGGTATTCTCTATCGTGAGATAAAAACTAACTTTGCTTGGCCCAAATTGGAAGATATGGATGTAAATCAAGAAGCAGTTTATTAAGAAGTTTGAATTAGCAAAAAGATTAGGGTGGGTTGGCTGGACGATAAGTGGTTTCAACAGGACGGTGCAACCCAGCTAACGAAACAATGGCTCTTTTGCGTGACAAATTCAATGGCCGTGTTATCTCACGTGGCGGCGATGTCAATTTGATGCCAAGATCATGTGATTCGACACCGTTGTACTTCTTTCTTTGTGGTTGTTTGAAAGAAAAAGTGTACGTCCATAAACCAGCAAGAATCCTAGATCTAAAATATGACAATAGGAAATAAAATAAAAATTGATAATACTTTCCTAAATAATTTGTGTTTTATTCAAAATCAACATCTGTCCTTAAAATTCAACCACCCTTTATATTGTAAAAAATACAACTAGGTACTCAAAATAAAAAAGAAAATTTCAACCCTTCCAATTTAGTTAATATAAATGAAGGAAATGACAAATATTTTCTAAATCATTCAAACAAAGTTTATGCTTAAAGATTCTGCTAACGATTTGGCTTGCCTTGGACACATTACGAAGAATTTAAAAAATTAGAAGTGCATCACTATCCAATATTTTTTGACCCCTTGCATACCCTTAGGCTTAATGCGATTGGAGCTTTATAAAACTTGAAACTTATGAAAACGTCTAGTAAATCTATCATTTCAATATTATTGAAAAGTTCAGCAGAATGAAGGCACGAAAAATTTATAAAATAATTATAAAAATCACTTAACATCATCATCATGGTCTATCTAAAATCGATGTTTGTGGATGCGTTCCTTATAGACTCCGAAAGGACGTAAGGACGAATAAATCAAATTTTATCATTTAATGCAACTATATAAAGAAATAAGTTTCATAAAAGTCGCATATAAAATCAAAATATCTAAGTCGTATTTTGCTACAATTAAAACAAAACCCATTATGTACTTATATACACTGCCAAACATTTTGGAATAGATTTTCCTAGTGACGCACTTTTGTTTAACCTTTTTGAGTAGTTTATTTTTTGATCTTGGGAATTCCAACGCTCGTTTCCAATTTACCCCTTAATTTTATAAGTTTGTAATGGTGAAATACGTACCTATTCAAAGGTAGTAAAAGTTTCCAGGTATAACACTTCCACCAGCTATAAAAAGCGAAAATCGGTTCTAAAATGTTTCGCTTTCTTCTTCGCAACATCAACCTTAATCTCGAGGGATCGTTAAATCATCTTCCACTTAATTATAAATTTGTACAAATATTAATTGTGTTTTTTTTTTTCAATCTGATCGGTTATCACCTTTCTTCAGTGTGTAGGTCTATTTAGGTAGGTATATAAAATTATAAGGATAAGGCTTAAGCTAGAATCTTCCCTTTTTTTGTTTAGTTGAAAAATTCTTGCAATATTTCGGGTAGCAAAATTTAATTAAAGGTTAAATTCCTTAGAAATCCATCCCACTTTTTTAAATATAAACGCTCTGATCAAAGTTTGGTGCTTCTTTTTAACAAATCCTCTTAAGATGACTCGTGCCGTATGATCAGTTCCACGAGGTGGTCCAAAACCCGTTTGTTCATAATTCAAGCTATAGCCTTCTTCTTATAGCGCTCATTTCAAAATCGTGCAAAAATTGATTGCTTCTCCAACAGTTATAGTTTGGTTCTGTATCAATGAAGCCTTTTATTTTATGCAAATCTAAAGTAAGTTCCTATTGCAAAAACTGTTCCACCAGAGAGAAATAAAAATTATTACAAAAAAGGCGTTCCTGAAAGTTTTCATGATGGCTTTTCTCCACCCTCAGGATCTGCAGGGAAACATTTTGTTCCCGTGATCTACTAAGCTCGTATGTATTGTACTATGACATCAGTGCCGTTTTATACCGTTAAAATGAAAAAAGGAGGCGTAGATGCATTATATATATAAATTCAATTCCATATGGCAAGTCGTCGCGCTTTTCCTCCATTTGGATGGGGATTGCATGTAATATGACATTAAAGAGAAAACATGCCACAGACAAACAAAAATTGAAAAATGAAAAACTATCCAAAGTTTTCCGGGCATTTAATATGCCATCACTATGAAGACCAGAGTGATGACGATGAGATGTGGTGTAGGTGGTTCCATGACGTATTCAGTTGGGCTCG
The DNA here is from genome assembly GCA_920104205.1 of Eupeodes latifasciatus. NCBI lineage: Eukaryota > Metazoa > Arthropoda > Insecta > Diptera > Syrphidae > Eupeodes > Eupeodes latifasciatus. The sequence goes on along the minus strand of OV049924.1, from coordinate 174,049,774 downwards.
GTCGAAAAAAAGGACTTACAATGCTGACATGCCATCACAATTCAGACAACAAAAAAGTGTGTACAATAAAACCCCTCAAGGCAATTATGGTGCCCTTATGTGCATCTGTGAACTGTGTTTACTCATCATTTGATATGCTTTTAACATTAACATATATGAAAGTGGCTATATAAATGCACGACGACGCACGTGTCTACGTATACCTTATCATCCAGGAACATTTTTATTAAAATTTTTCATAATTTTAATTTAAATAAAAATAAATTAAATATCTCTCTTTTTAAATACAAAGTTCTTGTTTGTACATTATAAAGAAACCTCGACCAACATATGCGGAATCGCTGCGAAAGGATGCAATTATTGGTCCACCTGTTGAGTCACGAACATCTGCATTTTTTGTGAAGTCTTCGTCGAAAGTGCCATCATTTATTCGTTCACCACAAAGTCGTATTTGATTGAGTATAATGAAATCGTTGGGACAAGCAAAGGCTCCAGCGCCAGCTTGGTCATTGGGAATAATGTCATTGTCTTCTGTGAATATAGAAACAGAAGATTTATGTTAAGAATAAACGAAATATGTGAAGAAATCTTAAACGTTTATACATAATGAGCGTCAAAAATAGCTAAAACATTACGTAAAACTCCACGTTAAAGCACATTAAATAATTGACCAAATTGATCGTTTTAAAGATTCTAGACAAAACAACTAACTTATTTTTAATAAAATGATTTAAAATCATGAAAATCATGAAAATAAAATAAATATGATCCAGCAAGTGTTCTTGATGAAGAAATGAGAAGTTCTAATTTATCAATATACCGAGTTTTAGAGACTAGAACTCTAGAAATTGGCTGTTAGCATTTTATATTGGCGACGATTAAATACATTACAAATATAAATCAATTTAGGAATTTTAAATAAATTAACAGCCAATTCCTTGACAAAGTTCAAAACTTGATCTAATAACTCTTAGTTTATTTTTAAAATTTGATTTAAAAATTATTCCTTAGAGCTTGGTGTAAAGTTATTATCGAGTTTTAAGAACTTAAATCTCGGTTTAAAAAAACAAAGTTCTAACAAATATTAAACTTCTTTCATAGCACCCGCTAGAATTTTTTGACATATGTACATCTTTGACATTCTATCGAGTAATAATATTGAATGTTTGTCAGTTTTGATTGAGCGGCAAACAATTTTATCATTGATTTCAGTTTATTAAATAAGTGGTCGATTAAAATTAATTTTCATTTTTATTTTTCTGGCAACCAATACCGTTTAGATTTTTTGTTTGTATTTTCAATATTTATTTTGTATTGTTTGCTTTTAAGATGTCTTGCTAATTTGGTTCTTACAAAATTTTCGAAGCGCTCGCTGTGACTAGACCTATGGCATTATTGATTTACATAATATCTGCGGTGAAAATATTAATGGACATTACAGAAATTGAAACAGGGTCCATGGACCTTGTGCCTTCCTTTGAACGTTCATGGAATTGAAGTTACCGTGACGAGGGTAAAGGGGTTGCGTCCGTTGTTGGGAAAATATTAATGACAATAACACGGGGAACCTGCAATATAATTTTCATTGAAACTTGTACATGTATCGTTTTTCAACAAAAAAGTATAATTTAATGAAAACTATAGCTTCTCAAAGGGACATAATGTCCACACAGACGGTTTTAAACAAACAACACTTTTACTTATAAGCTATTGCATGTTTGAGATTTGAAGTTATTTCTTGACAAACTGTCCATAGTTTTTAAGTACAAAACATACACATATTATGAGTACATTTTTAGTCTGCAGGTTGTTGTGAGCTGGACTTGTCTGCGTCCGTAACTGTATTTTCTAACAAATTATTATTATTATTATTTCACATTAAAAAAAAAATACGGTGACTTCAAATTTATTAAAATAGTATTAACTGATCATTAAATCGTTCAAAGAATTAAAAACATTGCTAAACCAAATTCTAAAAAGAGGCTGGGATGCGACCCACACTGATAACTTCCCATCCCGCCTGTCGATTTGTCTTGCTTAAAAGGTTTGTAGGTTTTCGTGTTTTGTTAAAAAAGTTGTTGTTGTTAAAAATTACCAACAACATTTTGCATTTGATGAAATAGTTTTATTTCAAAATCTATTTTTGTAAACGAGATTTTTAGTCGAAAAACAATTTTTACCAATTTTAGTAGCTTTTCTTAAACGTTTTCATTTCTTATACAAACAAATACAAATTGGATGAATGAAATTAATTTGAAGTCAATAAATTCTATTGTTCACGAGATATCGAGAAATGAACATCAATTTTTACCAAATTTGATTACTATTTTTTGTAGATTTTATTTTTTTATGAAAAAACTAACTATATTGGATTTTTATAAAAAAATTATTGAATGTCGAAAACAATATTTTCTGTGAGATAAAATTAGTTTGAAGTCAATATTTTTAATTTTTGAAAATATATTTGAGTCGAAAGTAAATTTTTACCAACTTTTAGTACCTATTGCTTTTTTTTAGGTTTTTATTTTTTGAAAAAAAAACTGTCAATTCGATTGTTCTCAAAATTTTACCCAATGTTAAAAACGGACGTACGGACAGACGTACATACACACGCACGCACAGACATATCTCTAATAATCTTTTATTTCGACTCTAGGGGCCTTGAAACGTCAAGAAATGTCAAAATTTTTAATTCGACAAATCGACCGATTAGAATAACTTCCTATGGGAAGTTAATAAATAGAAGTTTTATCTCAGACTGAAATCTTATTCAGAGTTCTAACGCAGAGAGAACTTTATGAAGAAATGAGTTAGAATTCAACCGAGTTCCAATTTTTTAATAAACCGAGTTTTAGAGACTAGAACTTTGTCAAGGACTTGGCCGTAGGTACATCTATATAACCTACATATTTCAAATGACTTTTTAGCTTGAATGCTCTCAATAGTGATAAATGTACAGAATCAAAGGATTTAAAGGCCTTATCTATTTTTTCTAAGAATTTTAAAATTCTCAAATGACTTTTTAGGTAACGAAAATTTAAACAAAGTGAGTGTAATATATTTTATCATGGAAATGTGGTTGTGGTTTAGCTGAAATAGTGTAAATAAATTACATATGTAGCTTAAATGGTTGTAGCTCAAATTTTGTATGTAATAATAATAAAATACAAATAATAACGAATGTATTCCGGAATATATTTTCATGTTTCTAGATAGTCTAAGAGCCGGCGGCAAATTATGCTTCATCAAAAATCAAATAAAAGAAATTGGTTGATTAAAGATGCATCCCTAATTCCCTAAGATAGTCTAAGATGTACACTCTAATCAGGACAAGTTTTCTGATATAGTTTGATATTGTTGTTTGTGTTCTATGTCAAAAAACGCATTTGAAAAACTATTAGAGTATCAGGGGAAGTTTTCTGATATTTTGGCAAGCAGAAGGCTGAAAGTAAAACGTCTTGGACATACATTTTTGTGATCAGAGGATTTTGTGATCACTCAATTGGTTATTATTTCGACCTCAGAATCAGAAAAATTACCATTTTCGACGGCTTAGACCCGACCATGGCTAAAAACACATGCCAGACGGTTGAATTTTATATAATAGTGCGTTTATCTACAGATCCACATCAAGAAATTTTGGTTATGACTTCAATCCCAAAATTTTCTATCGGCTCTATATCACATAAGAAATATGAAAGAGCTGTCACGAAACCAAATAACTATTTCCTACCATTGCAAAACACAAAGATTCACACACAAACATTCAAGAAATTACTAAATTGCGAATGTCAGCTCGAAAGACCAACAAACTAAATCTTGAACTTAAAAAAATCTACTTAAAACTAAGTATTTTAGTATTGTGTACCTTACAAGAATTATTTGAAGATACTCGTACTCGTACTTTGATTTTTTTTTTATTGTAGAAAAATATAAATACTTTATTTAAAAAATGGCAGAATTGCACAATTTACATAGGTATGGTTATAAACTACCTTACTAATCAATTTTGTATAGAATAAATGTTCAGGATAGATTTTGAATATTACAGTCAAAAAAAAATGTTTTACTTAGCAATTTGTGGTATTAATAAATCTTCAAAATAATTTATACGACTGAAAAATGATTAATATTATACATTTTCTTACCATCATCCTTGTTGACTATTTGAAAATCATTCGGTTCACCATTTGAATTTGTCTGATATAAAATCGTACACATTTGCTTGACGCGCTTGATGCAAATAGCATAGTTTAAATTGTTCTTAAAATATAAATTATCATTTAAAATAATTTAAACAGATTTGATTTAGAATCATAAAATATGACAAAATTAAACTTACAAGATATGTTGCTTCTCCGGATTCAACAATAGTTCCAAATTGATCGTAGTTAAAAGATTTTATAAAACCTTCCGGCTCCGTATAGAATTGTAGACAATCGTCTGGAGCGAAATCGCTTTCTAACTATAAAAGTTTATTTGATTCATCAGAAAAAAAATTCATCAAGATGTCCTTGTTTAAATATAACAAACCTGACTAATTTTTATGTTGAAAGAACGGGGACTGCTACCTTTGGCAAAGACTGATACGTATACTCTGTTCTCGATTGCATTATCAACATCGACATAAACTGAAAATAAATTCATTGAAACAATTCGTAGGAAATTTTTTGAATTGGAATAAGTATGATTTTAAAAACTTGACTTTTGAGTTGAGTCATTTAGTTATCGAAGAATAATAAATAAATAGCTCACTTAATCCATTATTTACAAGTAAGTTAGCTATAGAAATAATTTAAAGTACTTCAGCTTAAACAAATATGTTTCTAAAGAGATTATGCCCAAGAAACGGTCATATTCAAAACTTTATGATAAAACATCCATGTTTTCAATTAATTTAGCATTATCTTTCCAAACACTGGCTATTTCGTTAGAGCATTATTTATGAAAATAGCGATAAAACAATGACAGGGACGATACTTTGCGGCGGTGTTCAAGAGAAGCAAATGTCTCGGTAAGAGAACGATCTCATATCATTTTTAGAGCTCTTTTTTCAATTATATCCAGAAGACTCAAGTTCGTTATTGGGGCACCAGTCCAAATATGAAACTTATACTCGAGTTTTGGACGATTAAAAGCTTTGTAAATTATAGCCAGATCAGAAGGGGTAAAAAACTTCTTGCATCGTCGGAGAAAACCTAAACGATTAGCAGCATTTTTGGAGATGTCAAATATGTGATCACTCCACAACAAGTGGTTTATAATGCACATACCTAGGACTGATAGTTGTTCAGTCTCCTCGATGCCAGTACCACTCATGAAAAGTGGCATTGGGGGAGGGTTACGCTTTTGCGAGTAGACAACATTGAGTTTTCGAAGCATTAAATTCTACATGGTTTTTTATTCTCCATTGGACAATTCTGTCAAGATCAGAATTCAATGAACTTATCATACGCTGCCGTTGGTTGTCCACATCCGAAGAACAAGGATGAAAATCTAAAAACGAATATGAAAAGCTGAGGGCACTGTAATCAGCGAAACAATTTAGAGGGTTAATAGTTTCAGACAAAAGATCATTTAAAAAAATAAGGAAGAGCGTCGGAGACAAAACGGAGCTCTGGGGCACACCAGCTTTTATTCTGTGGATATTAGATTTGAACCCGTCCAATACTACTTGAATTGAATGGTCCGAAAGGTAATTTCTAACCCAAAAAGAAGAGATTCATCAATACCAAAAGCACGCACTTTCGATTAGCGAGCTTGATTCCAAACTCTATCAAATGCCTTAGAAATATCAAGTGTAATAATCTTACTTTCTCCAAAACGGTGTAAAGATTTGTTCCACTGTTCGGTAAGATAAACCATAAGATCACCATTGGATCTATTGCAACGAAAGCTTTCGTTCTTCAAGATATTTCTTAAGTTGAAAATTAATCAGCGTGTCCATGACCTTGGAAAGAAGGGACTAAAGTGCAATTGAACGATAGTTACAGGGTGAGGAAGATTCGACTTTTTTAGGGATAGGCTGGACATGTGCTGTTTTCGGAGAGCTTACGCAGCTTACGATTTTTTTTTTAAATTCGATATTTTGAAAATGGGTTATAATTTTTTTTAAGAATTTGAAATGATAAAACTGCGTACCGAAACTATTTTAAACTAAATAATGAAAATAACTTATTAATTTTATTTATAGCGTTAAGAATATTTTTCCTGCGCATTTTAATGTTTTTGAAGCTAAAGTATATTAGCGCCAAATTTTAAACAACCTATTGTTAATTGTTTAACAATTTACTTGTTAGCAATTTGCTAAATATTTAGCAATTTACTAAGGGAGACCAAAGCTTTAAGCCTTTCTTTTCATTTGCTAAGTATTGAAATGCTAATTGCCTTTAATTAAAAAACGAGTATTCAAACAAGTGCCAGTTCGTAAAAATGAACAAAGCAAATACGCTTAAACGGACCTATTAATTGGAACTGTTGACTGGACCATGCCATCCACTGCTCTTATAAGAATAATTGTACAGATGTCATATGGGCTTAGCAAATTACTTAAAGTTATAAAAGTAGCCATTCCGTGGCAATATGTTAAAATCGTTTAAAATTAGCTCAATCACTATTTAAGCTAAGTTAATTGCTAAAAATGGATGTAACAATTTACATATTGTAATATTAATATACAATTTACAAATTTGAACTTACTGTGCTGGCCAGTGTTGATCCCACAAATAATCGGAACTATAAAGTTAACATTCTGTCCGGATACCACAAATTGATCCTGTAGGCACTCTCCTTCAGTGGGGCGACTCAACTGAAAACAATGAATTTCTCTGAGTATCATCGAAATAAAATTGATTTAAAAAAAAATATTTCAAACCTCAAACATAGAAAAATCCAAACGCAATTGTCGAACATTTTGTCTTAAATTCACAATTAAAATACAAATCAAAGCTTCTGTCACTGGTGTGGGATAGTTAGGACTTTCAAAGTAAACTACCTGCTGATCGGTTGTGTCACCACATCCCTTTACAACTAAAAAACAATAAGTATTATTTTAACTCACATTTCATAAATTTAGTCTATTAAAAATAGTTGTTTATATTTTACAGACACAACAAACTCCAACACCACTCGCACAGGCTCCCATAGCAGTTCCACCGAAACTATTGCACTCAAATTCGTGGTAGCATATCCCGTGCAACAGCCGGATGTCACTTAACGATACCGAGCATTTCGAATTTTCGAATTTGAAAACTTCGAATAAACTCAAAAATCCTTTTCCCTTGCTACGGGGAGCTTGGAAAATAGTCGCATCAGAGGCAGATCCATAGAGCAGATTCCTTAAGCCTTCACCGATTATCTGGGCAGCTTTGGCTGTCGTTGTCGCCGCTGCTGCCGTATCAGGTCTCATTATACTAGAAGAAAATTCCGAAGAAGAAGTGGTCTCTTCTGTCACCATTATTGGCGATTTTGTGACTGGTAATAATGTATCTCCTTCGGTGGTTGTTATTTCGTAGCTATTAGCAGGATCACTATCCATGTTTTGAGTTTCATCTTTTACAATTTCATTGAGGTAATTGTTAGAAGTTGAACTTATTTCTCGTGACTTATCTGAAGGTTCATAGCGTAAATTGTAAGCTCGCCTATGATTTGTCGGATGATAAAATGGCTCATGAAAGAAGATCGCAGAATCGAGATCATGACGGGTGACGAATTTCACCGCAAAAGTAAAACTTTTACCGCAAAATACTGAAGCAATTAAAGCAAATTTAAGCACCGATTCCATCAGTTCTTTCCGAGTGCTGATGTTTGACTGTGCTCTGTGGTAAAAATGTGACAATGCTTGGTAAAATGATTTCGATCTGTAGCGATGATCGCGTCGTCTTCGTTTCAAGAATGATTATGTTTTCTTTAGTTAGTTGATAGAAGAAGACTTGACTATGTATATGCTGCTGTTTTGGTTTGAGACATTTATGTTTGCTACTGGAGCATTAATTGTCACAGTGACCCTTATTATTCTTCATGGTATATGAATTTAGTCATGCACATTTATCATCTAACATTAAAAAATAGTGTTGCGAAGAAAAATGTCAAGTTAAAGAGATGTGTATATATTCTTACAATTGGTAAACCTATGTTGTAAGATTTTTGATTATTGGGTGCCTGCAGCTTTAGATTTTGTTTTCTTTTTTAGCCTATTTGTTTTTTCCAAATAAGCAACAGATTCATTTAATGCTTCTTTAAAGGTCAAAAGTGGAAGGCACCTTGACCGCTTCAAAGGGAAAATTCTTCCTGGCTAGACGAAAGATTGGATTTGCCCCTCACTTTTTTAGATGGATTTCCATCTTTAATCTTTAATCTTTAATCTTTATTGAATACATCCTAACACAGTAAGAATACACTTTTAAATCTGTGATAGATCTATGTACATTATTAATTAATTAATTATAATAATAATAATAATATTTCACTAAAAATAAAATAAATAGAGTTCCGAATATGCTAATGATAAAAATAATATAATTTTAAATGCAAAAGTTTGAGTTGATAAAGTAAGAAAATAAAGAAAAGAAAATAAATTGTATACATATATTTTATAATCTCACTTGAGATTGCTTGAAACAAAACATATACGTTTTTTTACTTTAGTTTGACAGGATTGTCCCCAGTTCCCTCTTAAATCGATGTGTGTCATTCAGTTCTCTTAGGTAGCGCGGAAGTGAATTCCAGAGCCGGATGGCAGCAATGAAGAATTGTCTTTCGGATACTAAGTAGTAAAATCGTGGTAAAATCAAGTCTAGAGATCTGTTTGATGTCGGAAACTTGATTTTGTTGTATAGGCAGCTTGGTTGCTTTGTTCTTATTATGTTCTGAAGAATAACAAGAGTTCTAAACTTGTTTAACAATCTCTGTAAGAAAAATCTCCTTAAATAAAACAATATGACTTTCTTGAATCTCCTTATTTATTATGCGACTATGCGTCTTCATTTACTCTCTGCTAATAAATTAACTACTGATCGTTTTGTATAAGTTCAGTGATGTCGTGCTCATATGTTGCAAGCTTTTGTGCAGTGCTGTCATCTTCATGTTTCAGATTCGTCCATCCTGATGTCCTCGGCGTCCTCGTCGAGGTTTGCATTCAAATGAATCCATTTCTTCATTCGATCAGCTGCGCAAATGGATGAGAATGGTTTCTGTGTACGAGGCGCAAATGGAATATCTCCAAGTTGATAGCGATCATGTGGCAGTACTGCAGTCACCATGTATGGCCCCTTGTATTTTGGTTCCAATTTTCTAGAAGTTCCAGTTGCTGCTATTCCGTCATTAAGTATCATTACCTGATCTCCTACAACGTAGCTTTTAGCTGGCTTGTTCTTAGAATCGTGTCTATGTTTCTGTGCAAGTTGTGCTTTAATAATGGCTTCGTGTCCTTGAGACCTTATTTCTGCCAAATCATATTTTTTTTGATTCAATGCAACGCCGGTTGAAATAGGATTAGGCCAAGGTTCCTTTGGAATGTATCCCATCAACATTTGTTGAGCTGTCTTCTGTGTTGCTTCGTTATATGTGTTGTTGATTCCCCATTGAACCATTTTTATCTTTTGGTCCCAACGATTGTCCTCATCGACCATTGTGAGGAGCGCTTGCAAGATGGTCCTGTTGTATCGTTCCACCTGTCCATTAGCTCTTGGTGTTTTAGCAGCATTCAATACATGTTGTATACCATGGCTGTGAATGTATTCCTGAAATATCTTCGACGTGAATGCTGCGCCCCGATCCGTAATTATTCTTCTTGGGCTTCCAAATATGTTGGATGTTTCTGTCAAAAAATTTATGACCGGTTTTGCTTGAGTATTGGAAAGAGCCTTCATATTGAGAAACTTGGTGAAAGCACCCACCATCACGATCAGATACTGATTTCCCTTAGTTGATTTCACAAATGGTCCAAGATGATCCAAGTGTATGGTGTCAAATGGAATGTTTTTCTTTTCTATGGGGTGTAACTCTCCTCTTGGCTGAATTTCGATTTTGTTGTAGGCACAATGCACACAATTTTTTATGTACCTTTTAACCATCTGCGTCATTCTCGGAAACCAATATCTATCTCTTAAGTGTCTGAGTGTTTTGTTCTCCGAAAAATGGCCAACCAGGTCATGACTACCTCTCATCACTTGTTGTCGGATGCCTTTAGGAATATAAAGTCGTATTTCCTCATCCATAATTCGATATAATCGTCCTTGTTCAAACTTGTAGTCTCGATGACATTGCTCTTCGGTTTGATTTTCTGGAGTCTTCTGGAGAATTTTCATGATTTCCTTAACTTCTGGATCTTGTAGCTGCATAGTATAAATCCAATCATCTCCTTCAATATTAATTTTGAGAACATCCATACTGACAACCTCCGGCTCTATAGCTGGTTCATGTGGATTCCTCGAAAGAGCATCAGCATGTGCCATTGCCGTGCCAGGCCTGTGTTTAACTTCATAATCATATTCTTGCATCTTGAGCCACCACCGAGCAATTCGAGGAACTAACTCCTTTTTGTCCATAGCCGTCTTAAGTGCCCCACAGTCTGTGATCACAGCAAAATGTTTTCCCAGTAGGTATTGCCGGAATCTGTTAGTTGATTCCACGACTGCTAGAGCTTCTAGCTCATAGCTATGGTACACACTTTCATCTTCGGTTGTTTTTCTACTGAAATATCCCACCGGGCGTTTCTCACCGCTTCCCTGCATTAATACCCCGGCAAGACCCTTGGCACTAGCGTCAGTATGAAGCTCATGTTCAGCACCTTGATCGTACAATGCTAAAACTGGTTCCTTTACCAAAATAGTTCTTAATTCTTCGAAAGCCTGCTGTTGAGAATTTCCCCAGTGGAATATACAATCCTTTTTGGTAAGCTCAGTCAAGGGTAAAGCAATTGTCGAAAAGTCTTTAATAAACTTTCGGAAGTAGCTTGTTAAACCAATGAATTGTCGAACTTCATGTTCATTGGTTGGAGTTCGAAATTGCTCTACAGAACTTGTTTTTAATTTTCCTGGTTGAATCGAGTTTTCCGTCACAGTATGTCCGAGAAATTCAATTTTAGTTTTGAAAAAATGACATTTCTTTAAGTTGAGTGTCAAATTCTCGTCCTTAAGCAGTTTTAAAAATTTCCTTAATTTGGCTAATCCTTCATCGATGGAATTAACAGGGATTACAATGTCATCGACAAAATTAACAACCTTGTCAGGTTTCATTTTTTGAACTATCACCGTCATCATTTTCTGGAAAGTTGCTGGGGCAATGCTTAAACCAAATGGCATCTTCAGGAATTCGTAGAGTCCTCCTGGTGTGATGAATGCAGTGTACTGTGTGTGTTCCGGTCTTATAGGTATTTGGTAATAGCCAGAAGCCATGTCCAACCCTATAAAATATTTACATCCAGCCAAATTATTGAGCTGCTCTTCCATCAGCGGCATTGGAAATTTAACTTTTCTTATGTTTTTGTTTAGCCGTCTGTAATCCACACACATTCGGTGCTCTCCATTCTTTTTTTTCACCAAAATGACCGGAGAAGCAAAATTCGATTGGGACTTCTTGATTATTCCACATTGCAAAAGCTCTTCAATGATTGAATTAAGAAGGTCTCGCTGAGCATAAGGTACTTTGTAAGGCTGACTGACAACTGGTTCCTTCTTCTCCAACTCTATTTCCATTGTAGTGATTCTGGTGTGTCCCAGCTCTCTTTTATTCATCGCTATGCATTGACGGAATTCCTTCAACAGATTGAACACTTTGTTTTGCACATTTGTGCCGACTTCATCACCTAATTGGATATCCATTATTTCAATTCTTGAAGGATTAATTTCAATCTCACGGATACGCTGAATTGTTAGCTTTTCGCTGGTTTTTGTGAGTATGCATGTTGGATTGTCGAGTATGTCCTTACCTATCAAGATATCTTCAGTTAGGAATGCATCTTCCACAACAGTAGCCAAAACTGTAAAGGTAGCACCATCAATACCAATGTCAATGCAAACACTCCCAATAGCTTCACATTTTCCTCCGCCAAAACCGTGCAACGAAAGTTGAGATTTCTGCATGCTTTTATTCAACTCATTTGCGACTGTCCTGGAGATGATGGTTTTCTCACATCCTGAATCCAGGTGTGCGGAGTAGCTTTTTCCTTGAACTGTCACACTCTTCTTGTAGCAATCAGTGTTAAGTTTGTTCTTTACAATGTTCACACTGAAGTTGTTTTGCCTTTTCACATTGGAACTAGATGCGTCATTTTCAGTTTGAAGCCTTTTTCGTGATTGATTGCACTGTCTTGAGAAATGTCCCGGCTGATTGCAATTATAACAATTGATATTGTTTTGCTGTACCACTGGATTTCTTTGTTGCCACTTTTGACTGATGTTAGAGGAGGGTCGGTTTCGGTAGTTCCCCATAGTTCCTTGTGATATGTTGGCTGCGGATGCTCTTGCATTCGACCTGATGTTTTGAAACCAATGTATCTTTTCGATCAACTCAGCAATGTCTTTGATATCACTAGCTGCCAAACTTGAACTCATCTGGGTATCATTCAATCCTGTTAATATATATTGTATAATTGTTTTATCTGCAAGGTCAATTCTTTTGCCGATCATCTGCATTTCAAAACAATAGCTTTCAATCGTCTCATTGGTTTTTTTTACTTTCTTCACTAATTGTTGGTGAATGTCTATTTCGCTTACTTGGTGAGGAAAATTAACCCTCAACCCATCTGCCAACTGAGTCCACGAGCTACAAACTTCTTGCATTGTATCCCACCAATACCGTGCTGGTCCTTGCATTTTGGATGCAATGGCCATAAGTAATGCCCTTTCGTCCCATCCATACAATTTCGTCAGACTCTCCACCCTTTTAATCCATAATTCCGTTGACAAAGAGGAAGCATCACCAGGTAAATAAGAAGGAATGGAATCTGCGATTTCTTTAATGGTGCATACAACTTTTGGCCTGCTGTTGGAATTTGTTGCGAGTCGAGCTTCGAAATCCTTGAGCTTAGCAGCTAGTGTTTGCTCTTGCATGAGTGTTTGACGTTCTCTTTCCAATAATTTCTTTTCGCGTTCTATTATCTCCCATTCTTTTGTTCGAAGGTTTTCATCCGAGCGTACTTCCATATTCGAGCTGATTGTTGAGTTGTGTTGACAGTTGTTTTGAGGAAGGATTTCAACTGGCGACTCTTCTGATGTTTCACTACATTCAGGTTCACAATGTCTTCTGTCATATTCTCTAATCCTATTCAACAAGACACGTTTTGAGCCATTCACTGGAAGTTCTCTACTTCTAAGCTCGGCCTGAAGCTGCTTCAAATTCATGCTCTCCATTTAATCTGTAAATTAAAAGTCTCATGAGCAAATAACGTATATGTATTGTCACCCTAATCAAATATATCATCATCCCTAACATATATTTTCCTATGCAGCGACTCAACTAAATTCAAAACCCACTCAATGCACTTAAACCATCATTATGTTGCTACTTCACAGATACATTAATGCTATATACCTATGTATGCCATTTATAATAATTCATTTAAACTCTAATAATTTTTTTATCATCTAAATTCATATTGCAACTCTCACGCTGAACTTCTCAACCGATAACGACCATCAATAAATTTATCAATTAGAACATTTCTCAACGTACTTCCTCGAAAACCGAAAATGCACTTTCAAATCTTGAGCTAAAACTTTTCATTCACATTTTACTCATTCATAAAACATATTGCTCGCTGTACTTTTCGTAAACCGAAAACACAACATGCACATTCACATTTTATGTTGATAAACAAATTTCAATGCCCACTGTTCTTTTCGTAAACCGAAAACACAGCAACAGTATTCATTTGTTTTCACATTGTTGAAGCAACATCACATGTTCTCCTGTTTCCTGAAAGGATAACACCCATTTCATGTTTTCGTTTTGTTTCTTTTTTTTTGTTTACTACTAACCATACCTCACTGCATATACTCTTTCGTTAACTAAAAAGCGCAATGCAAAATGAAATCATACTACTGTCTCTGTCTCCATCCTTTCGTTCCACTTCATTTTCAATTGTTATCATTTTCGCAACTTCAGCATATATACTTCTGCCCTTTCAACAAGTGAGGCTACACTATTTGTCCTTTTCCCTTGTTCTCTCTTTTTTTCTTTCGAAAACCGAGCACACAAAAATTACGCTGCCCTTGGATAACTGTTTCGTTGTCTATGAACTTTCAAATAACGGAACAAACTATCAAATTTAAATTTCTGCCATTTACAATTCAATATTATTTTCCATTTTATTAATATCTTACCACAGTTACCACAATATTTCAACTAGACCACTCCACTAATTATACCTTAGAACGAATCTATACATATTTAACCAACCACCAAACATAAATGATTCTTTATTATTTTTTTTTTTTTTACGTACATAGATATAGCCAATAAATTCTTTATTTCTTATACTTAACTGAATGTTCTTATCCCACTTCTGAACTTTAACAATCTCTGTAAGAAAAATCTCCTTAAATAAAACAATATGACTTTCTTGAATCTCCTTATTTATTATGCGACTATGCGTCTTCATTTACTCTCTGCTAATAAATTAACTACTGATCGTTTTGTATAAGTTCAGTGATGTCGTGCTCATATGTTGCAAGCTTTTGTGCAGTGCTGTCATCTTCATGTTTCACTTGATATAGTCTTCGAAGGTCATATCCATCAAGTTTTTTGCTAAGTGTGATACGTGGTCATATCTCCTTAGACTATAAATATAGCGTATAGTGCTGTTGAAAGCTATTTGTAGTTTTCTCCTACTTTCACTATCACAGTTGTAAAAAATTTCACAACCATAAACTAACACAGGAATGACCAATGATTTCGCAAGGAGAAATCTTGTTTTCATGGGTGTAAATTTTTGTGCGGACCACAAAGTTCTTAGGACTCCATAAACTTTTCCTACGATCAAATTTATGTGATTATTCCATGTAAGTGTACGGTTAAAAATAACACCAAGGTTTTTTGCACTATTCACAAATTCAATTCTTGAGTTGTTAAGCAAAATAGGCGGAAAATATGAAAGGTCTACTATCTTTCGTGAAATTACTAAGCACTTACACTTATTTGGATTGAGCACGAGACCGTTCTCCAAAGACCAGTTTTCGATATGTTTTAAATCTTCATTTAAAATGTTTGCACAGTTTTCTATTAAACCTAATGGACAACTGAGGTAAATTTGGATATCGTCAGCATATAAGCGCTTAGACGAGCGAAGAATAATGGAAGCAATATCATTAATGAATATGGAGAACAGAAGTGGCCCAAGAATTGATCCTTGAGGAACACCTCTGGCCAAGGAGACAAAAGCTGACGAAACATTCCCAAGAGTAACTGACTGTTTTCTACCAGATAAGTAAGATGAGACTAGTTCTGTAGCAAAAGGAGAAAAATTAAAGCAATAGCGTAGTTTCTTAAGGAGTATAGTGTGATCCACCATATCAAACGCTTTTGAAAAATCTAAAAGAACTAGAAACGTTACATAATCTTGATCCAATTGTTCTCTTATATCTTCAACGACACTTAACAAAGCAGTTGTGCAGCTATTTTTTGCTTTAAAACCAGACTGAAATGGAACGAGTAGGTTGTTTGCAGTTAAGAACTTATTAATTTGATTATGCATTATTCGTTCACATACCTTAGAAAGGAATGAAAGAATTGATATATGTCTAAACTCTTCACCTGTAGAATTCTTTGGGATTGGAATTATTTTTGCCAATTTCCATTGCTGTGGAAAAATAGCTGTCATAAAAATTGTATTTATCACATGAGTGAAATAGTCCAACAACAATGGCAATATGGCTTTGATAAAGACTGGGTTTATTTCATCGAGCCCGGTAGCGTTTGATTTGACAGACAATAAAGCCTCTACGAAGTCTGTTTTATCTATTCTTGAAAATGTAAAGGGTGTTTCTGTTGAAACCGGAAAGCCATCAAAAGATCTTGTATTATGTAATGCTGAAAGTACAGGACTGGGTAACGATACAAACTGGCGATTCAATTCATCAGGATCAATATCAGCTGGACTTCTTAATTTTTGCCTCCCTATGCCTAGATCTCTTATATTACCCCACAATTTGCGGCAGTTATTATTTGTGGAAAGGCGATGTAAATAAAATTGCTTTTTTGCTTCCTTTATAGCACGAACTACGCTATTGCGCAACATTTTATAATTTTGATAAAGAGCCTCTACTCGAAAACGTTTCCACCTTCTGTAAGCCTGGTCCCTTTGCATCATTAGCTCTCGAATTTCATTGGTAAACCACGACTTTTCTTTAACTGTTCTTTTGTTGGGATATATTCATCAAATAAGTGTTTAATATTTCTATTAAGAAACTCTACCTGATCATCTGGCGAGGGCATATAATAAACTAACTCCCAAGGAATATTGTGTATGTGTTGCTCAAGTAAGGACCTATCAACATTCTTGAAATCTCTATAGCTATAAGTTACAGGTGCAAAATTTTCATGGACATGAAAGTCATAAGTAAGGAATATAAGGTCGTGTTTTGAAAAAGCCGGAGCAGAAGTTTGACTATAAAAAAGAATTCTATCAGTCTTATTTACGAAAAATAAATCTAATAGAGTACTGGAGAGATTTGTAAAATGTGTAGGGCAAACTGCATTCACTGGATGCAAATCAAACATATCAAAAGTATCAGTGAGGCTTGTATCAACAATTATGTTACTATTAAAATCACCACACAATATTAAGTCAGTAGAAGTTGTAGTTATTTGCTCTATCAATGTGTTTATCGGTGTTAGATCAATGTTTCTGTTTGGACGGTAAAATACACCCAAGCGACAACTACTTGAGCCACACACTATATCTAGGAAAATATAGTCAATCAAAGATCCAGTGGGAGATATACATTTTATCTTACAAATAAGACTACCTAGCACATATATTGCAACACCACCACCAGACCTATTCCTTCTATCAGAACGATAGAGCCTATAACCACTCAGCGCATAAACTGCATCGTTTATATCCGCATGAAACCAAGTTTCCGACACACAAATTGCATGAATTCCTGAATTAATAAAAATTTCTCTAAATTCATCAATTTTTCCATGCAAGCTCTGAGCGTTTATATGACAAACTTTCAAACCTTGTCTTCGGCTACAAAAAATTTTTAGCATCGATTGCAAAACGTCAATACCTCCATCACCCCCGAAACCACACCCGCTTTGTGTTAAATCAATTTTAGAATATAAATATGATTTTTCAGAGAACGAAAGAACACACAAAGATAAAGATTAAGAGAACCCCCCTCGCCAACAGAGCAGAAAAAAAGATCTAATAAGATCATTGCATAAACAAAACAAAAATAAAAATTATTAATTACAATGTTTTCAAGCAAACACAGATAAGAGTTAACAATTTAATGAAAACAAGTAGAAAATGAATGAGAAAAATTAAGAGAAATTGAAACGGATAAAGAGAAGAAGAGAGCAAAAAAGAAATAATAAGATAAACAATACCTAGTAATAAAAATAATCAAATATTCGGTTTCTCTATAAGCTTTGGTTCTTTTTCTGTGTTGGTTTTTGCATCCGATTGACATCTCGCGACTATTGAATTCATAACTTCATCACTCTCTATCATGATAGCCTCACCCAGTGCATTCTCCTTAACGTAGACGTAACCAGAACGTGTATAGACAGCAAATAGTTGGTTATTTCGCTTAAGACGGCTAGCTTGTTGGTAAAAGTAGCGATTTTTACTAGACAGACTTCCATACATATAGATGTTAATGTTTTTGTTGGCTTCGATGTAGGCGTCTTGGAGGCACAACTGTCTTTTTTTTTTGCAGAACTGAGAGACTGCATGCAGGACTGTGTTTCTTTCATGGGGGGAGTTGAATTTGACAATAATAGGAGAGTCGGTTTTGTTTTCTCTTGAAGACGAGTTTTGTTTTTGGTGTCGGGAGCGAAAAATAGATTTGACAGTTGGTGGCGGAGTGTCAATGCTATGACATATGTGATTAAAAGTAGATTTAAGGTTTTCATTTGGTAGCTCCGGGATTCCAAAGATAATGGCATCAGATGCCACTTCTCGTCGTTCATAAGCATCGCATCGCTTTCCCAAATCAGCAACTCTCCCATCAAAGGCATGCAATGCACCCAAGTGTGTCTCCGTCTCCTTTACTTTGCTTTGCAAATTTCGATGATTCACTTCAATTTCATTTACTCGAGCTTCTATTTTTTCTTGTCGTGATTCTAAGCTTTTAAGAAATGCGTCGACCGAAGTCACGTGTGATGAAAGATTCTTCTCTATAGTTTCAATGCGTTGATTTAAATCACATCTAAGAAGGTTGACCTCTACGGCGATTCGGCTTACAATATCTTCAGTGAGTTTCACAATTCTATCATCAAATTCTGCAAGCGTTACAGAAAGATTTGGTGTACCCTTATCAGTTCTGATTCCCGCTGGAGTTGTTGATTTTGCTGATGGTGTTGTTTTTCCTTCAGGGGTCTGCATGATAGGGAGCCCTTTGTCTTTTATGTTAGATCGTTTATTTGACATTTCAAGTGAGGAGTGAGATGCAAGAGACAAAGAAAAATAAAAAGCGCGCTTTCGTTTTGCAATTGCGTATGAATAAAAAGAAAATAGTTTTTGTTTTTTTTTTTTTTAATATTAAACTTGTTATTTTCACAGCAAAAGTGGTAGAAAACGATTATATGACACGATTTATTTTTGCACTTGTCTAGGCAATCAAGAAAGTATAGAAAATTGTATTAATTGTTTTATAATGCCGGACGAGATTATCAACACGTCTATTCACTCTGACATTTTACTCTAATCAATCATCTTCATCAACAGAATGAAGGATAGAAAGACAGAACTTTGAAGATAGTTGTGAAAAAGAAAAAAAAGAAGAGAGTTTAAAGTCTTTTGGATGCGTTTAACTTTGACGAAATAAACACTGCATATGAAATGAACTTGAGGAAGATAGGAAAAAGAGACACTTCTAAAATTGTCCAACAACTGTCGAACAGTTCGCCAGAAAGAGGAAGGTTTCTGTAAAATATTATTGCATTTAATTTTTATTTATCGTACTGAAATTAAGGTACGAAATTTAAGAAATTACTTGAAACTGAGTCGTCTGAAAAAAATTAATTTTCTGCTGATGAAACGTTGGCTTTAATTGTACGCGCAATTGTAGACGCGAGTTACATATGATATAGCCACTGCAAGCATGCCCACCATACGGCCAATTGAGCGATATCCCAATTCAAATAAATACTATTCAAGGTACTGCTAACGAAACGGCACAAGTAAAAACAAAATGTCCCACTTAATTTTATCAGTCTTGCAACGCAAGAATTAAATGGACTAAAGTAGCATAAAATAAACCTTACGATTTCCTCATAGGAATGGATTGGATAAGGAACAATGCAAAAACTATAGACCTACAAAATAAAGAAATTATTTTAATGAATGATAGGCATTTCAATTCTTCCATTCTTAACCATATCACTTGAAGAAGTTAATGTGTTGGAAGTTAGCAAAGTTTGCAACATTCAAATAAATCATCTCAATGAATTAGAAAAAGAATCGGTAGAAAAACTTTTAAATAGATATAAAAAATTGAAGATGGAGATCAATTAACAAGCACAAGTACGGTAGTTCATGAAATAAAAACCACTACAGACCAACAAATTAATTCAAAATTATATAGGTACCCCCAAAACACGAAGCCGAAGTAAGCAAATGGAAGAAATGGAAAAACAAGGAATTATTAGAAAGAGTAACAGTCGTTATAGTTCACCAATAGTAGTTATTCCGAAAAAACTTGACAGCTCAGGAGTACAAAAATACAGGATAGTAGTAGACTATAGAAAATTAAACCAAGTAACAATAGATGATAAGTACCCAATACCCAATATCGACAGTATATTGGATAAATTAGGAAAATCTCAATATTTCAGCACTTTAGACTTGGCAAAAGGTTATCACCAGATCTTAGTAGCAGAAGAGGACATCGAAAAAACTGCTTTTGTGACTCCATCAGGTCTATATGAATACGTCAGGATGCCATTCGGGTTAAAGAATGCGCCTGCCACGTTTCAAAGACTGATGAATGACATATTACGTGACTATATAAATAGAATATGCGTTGTCTATTTAGACGATATTTTAATATTCTCCACAACCTTAGAAGAACATATACATTCACTAGAAAAAATATTTAGAAAATTACAAGATCATAACCTTAAAATACAAGCAGATAAATGTAGCTTCATGAAACGAGATACTGAATTTCTTGGTCATATTTTGACTAAGGATTTAAAGGATTAAACCAAATCCAAACAAATTAAAAGAAATTGGTAATTTAAATATACCAAAAACAGAGAAACAACTTAAAGGTTTCCTTGGGATGACAGGTTATTACAGAAAATTCATCAGGGATTATTCCAAAATTGCTTATCCGATGATAAGATATTTAAAGAAAGGAGAAACAATTAATGTTAAAGACCCTCAATATATTTCAGCATTTGAAAACCTTAAAGATTTAATAACTTCACATCCAATTTTAAAATATACTGAATATGACAAACCCTTTGTAGTTACAACAGACGCAAGCAGTTATGCAATTGGCGCTGTCCTATCGCAAAATGGACACCCGGTATGCTTCGTATCCAGAACGCTAAATAAACAAAACAGAAATATAGTGTCACTGATAAGGAATTCCTTGCAATTGTTTCTTCAGTCAATTATTTTCGACCATATTTATATGGATGTCATTTTAAAATCATAACTGATCATATTGCCATAAAGTATCTAAATAATAAATATAAAGGAAAGGAATTCTCTTAAAGAAACCAGAGATGGCTTTTAAAACTTCAAGAGTATAATTTTGAAATCGAATTTTTGAAGGGAAAAGAGAATAAGGTCGCAGATTTCCTTAGCAGATTAGAAAATACGCCTAAAATTAATGAGAATAATGAGTCAGAATCCAATATGGAGCTCACAGAGACAATTCATTCAGTCGAAGAACAACAGTTAGATCATATAGGAATAAAAGAAGAAATTGTTAATAAGTACAAAACGCAATTAATCTTAACTTACGGTAGAATAACAAACGAAATTATAATTTTGCATGAACGAAGAATAATATATCTTAATCCGCTTGAAGGAGTTGACAAAATAAAAGATGTTTTAATTAGATTCATCAAGAAATGAAGAACAGGTATATATTCTGAGGTAGAAGATCATGATTATAATAAGATTCAACAGGTTATAATTCAATTATTTTCCATGAACGAGAAAATAAAATTCATAAAATGTACTAATAGGGCAACTGAAATCGAAATTGAAGAGGAGATACATAAACAGATTTCTCTATATCACACCAAAGAATCTATGCACAGTGGAATAAATGAAACATACTATACTCTGAATAATACATTTTTTTTCCTAAACTTCAGGAGCAAATACAGTTAGTAATTAACAATTGCAAAAAAAGGAAATAAAATACGATAGGAATCCCATTAAACCAAAGTATAACATAACGGAAACACCAAAACATAAAAATGAAATAATACATTTAGATATATGTATTTCATATTGAGAAAAAAGCATTCCTAACTATAATCGACAAACTTAAAAAATTTGCTGTAGGATATATAATAACCGATAGAAATTGGAGAAGTAAAAAAGCAATTATAATAGAACATTTCTCGAAATTCGGTAAACCAAAAAAAATAATATCAGATAACGAATTTAAATCAGAACATACTCGTATTTTAGATTTTCTTAATAAAAGTGAAGTCGAAATACACTTCACGAAACCCAATAGCCACACAGGGAATGCGGATATTGAAAGACTGCATTCAACTATTTTAGAAAAAATAGCTATCAATAGAAATGAAATTGCAATTAGTTCTAGATAATTATAATTACAGATATCATTCCACGATAAGAACCACATCTAAGGTAGCTAAAGAAGAAATTAATGAATCAATACTTAGTGAAAGAATTGAACAAATCAAACTTAAAAAAATTAACAAACTTAATGAAAATCGCGAAACTTACTCCGAAAAAAGGGAAGTAGGGCCAATCAAAAATTACAAAAATGTTCGACTTAAAGAACAACCTAGACATAAAATCAAAAATTTGAATAACGTACACCCTAGCAATATTAAAAGACCTTATAAATTTGCAGGTAACAACTCTCCTAATTCTGGTACTAACAAAGACAATACTCGGAATATTACAAACAACACTAATCAATGAACAAACAGGTTTCTTGATAATAAAAATTAAGGATTTAGAAATTACTAATCAGACAAATACTATTTTACATATCATAAATCCAGAAGAAATTCTTAACACAATCACACTCATAAAAACCAACATTAAACACTTACAAATGAAAAATATTATATTTAATGAAATAGAAACACTTATAGCTAAAATTAAGTCAACTACACCTAAAGATCAGAGAAGATTTAGAAGAGGTTTAATAAACATGGTAGGAAACATAGAAAGATGGCTCTTTGGAACCATGGATAATAAAGATAGGGAACAAATTTGGAATTATTTAAATGTAGCAGAAGAAAATAGTCATAACGCAATTGAGACACTAAATGAACAAATTAAAATTAACAAACGTTTCAATGAATCAATAGGGGAGAGTACGATAACTTAGGCGACAAAGTTTAATGACGGATTTGTATGGAACAGTTAAAAACAAGCATTTTTTACTATGGGAGGGGGGGCTCTATCTCCTCCCGTTTAGGCGGTAGGGGCAGTTAAAAAAAATATGAACATTAAATGGAAAAAAAATAATTAAAAAATAACGGTAATACCCTCAATTAAGTGTTATACCTTTTTTTAAAGCCAACACTTTTGTCTATTAGCTTGTTTTTAAATCAAGTCAAAACTATGCATAGTTTTAAAAAAAAATTGTTTTAAAGTCAAAATTTGTGCAAAAAAAGTTAAAAAAAAGGTTTAAAGTGTAATTTTTCAAAACTTTCAAATTATTTACTGTTTTTTTTTTTAGAATTCATTGCTCTTATTTGTTTTTTATCAAAAACTGAAAACTAGATGACTTTATGTCTTCTAGTTCTTGAGAAAATTGAAAATTACCAAAATAAATATTTTAATTAAATTACTTTTTCCTTGCTTAAGTATTAACGTAGTCTTATTTTGATAGTAATAATCGAATCTGGATTAAGATATACCTAGGGTAAATTAATTTGTCTTAAATCCAGCTTATTTAAATGCAAAAAAAACTTTGCATGCACCCCATCTTGCACCCTCCCCACCTTGCACACACTCCAACTTGCACCCACCCCAAATCCTATAGTGTGCCCAAGCAGGGGGGTTGCAGATGCCTTACAGATGCCACTGTTGCATACACCCAAACTCGCGTACACCTTACTGTTGCATACACCCAAACACGTATTACGCATACGCAAATACCAATATTACTATCAAAATAAGACCACTCAAGCAAAAAAAAAGAATTAAATTAAAATAGTAGTTGTGGTTATTTTCAATTTTCTCAAAAACTAAAAGACATAAAATCATCTAGTTTTCAGTTTTTGATCAAAAACAAATAAGAGCAATAAATTCTGAAATAAAAACAATGGGAGATAATCTTGAAGTATTGAAAAAGTTACACTTTAAACCTTTTTTTAACTTTTTTTACTCAAATTTTGAGTTTAAAATTAAATTTTTATTTTCAATTTTCTCAAAAACTAAAAGACATAAAATCATCTAGTTTTCAGTTTTTGATCAAAAACAAATAAGAGCAATAAATTCTGAAATAAAAACAATGGTAGATAATCTTGAAGTATTGAAAAAGTTACACTTTAAGCCTTTTTTTAACTTTTTTTACTCAAATTTTGAGTTTAAAATTCAATTTTTATTTTCAATTTTCTCAGAAACTAAAAGACGTAAAATCATCTAGTTTTCAGTTTTTGATCAAAAACAAATAAGAGTAATAAATTCTGAAATAAAAACAATGGTAGATAATCTTGAAGTATTGAAAAAGTTACACTTTAAACCTTTTTTAACTTTTTTACTCAAATTTTGAGTTTAAAATTAAATTTTTCAAAAACTACGCGTAGTTTTGACTTGATTTAAAAACTGGCTAATAGAACAGAATGTTGGCTTTAAAAAAATGTATACAACTTAATTGTAAGTATCACCGTTATTTTTTAAGAATTTTTTTCCATTTTAAGTAATATTTTTTTTAAATTGCCCCTCCTGCCTAAACGGGGGGAGATAGACCCCCCCTCCCATAGTAAAAAATGTTTATTTTTAACTGTTCTAAAAAATTCCGTTATAATATCTTGTCGCCTAAGTTATCGTACTCTTGCCAATCAATAGAAACATTAAAAACAATAATTTTAGACGATAGACAAAATATACTTAATAATTATAATAAAATAAAAAATTCTATTTCGAAAATTGTACAACAACAATTATTTTTAGATCAAATAACCAAATTAAGGTTCATAGAAAACAAAATAAATCAAATTCAAGATAACGTTGTATCAGCAAAATATAATATAATACACCCCAGTATATTAACATCAGAAGAATTAAATGAATATGAAATAGATTTGTACAAACTTAAACTAATTAAAATGGGTATACTAGAATACAAAAACAAATTTCTTGTAATTGCCATTAAGATTCCTAAAAATTATGTAACAGTAGAACAAAAACTAATTTTACCTTTACTCAATGATAAACATTTTGAAATTGATTACGAAAACGAATATATTATTGAAATAAATAATAAAACATTTGTATACGAAAATGATGTAACCTTACAACAATTAAAACCAAGCAAACATTGTATTCTAACAAAAAACTGTAAATTGAGATATAACAATAAAACCCAAATTCAAATTATAGATGATGAAACTGTAATTGTAAAAAATGCATACAAAGAAGAATTGAAACATAATTGTGATGATAGAAAAATCGTATTAAATAATAACTATCTTATTAATTTTTTTAATTTTCTAATATATTTGTTAAAAGAATTTTTTTATAATAACCAAACAAGTGTTCAAGAAAAATATTTCTACCCCGAAAATAATTTTAATACTTCTTTTCAAAAAACAATCACTTTTGATGATATTGTTTTAAATAATTTTGAAAATATTAAAGAAATTAAAGAGTTGAAATTTCATAAAAATATATCATATGTAATAAACGTAAGCATGATTATAATGATTATTTGTACAATAGTAAGCATAACCTATTTTTCCAATAAAATGTATAATAAAGCATACAATGTAAAGCAAATAAATTATAGAATTCAGGAGAATTCTTACTCAAACCGAGGAGGAGTTACATATGATATAGCCACTGCAAGCATGCTCACCATACGGCCAATTGAGCTGAAAGCATCATCAGCACAACGGGGTCAAACGAAACAGCAAATGGAACTAAGTGCAGTATCAGCATGTCTGGGTCAGCCCAAGCAGCAAAGCGAATTAAATGCAACAGCAGCAATTAAGGCAAAGGATCAACAACTTGTTAAGCCAACAAGTGCGGTGTCAGCGATCGATGGCTATAAAAGCGAAGGCATTGCAGATCGGCGGAGCCCAATAATACGCTTTCAACCTTAATAGTCGCAGCGACGCTTGGACGGCAGACTATTTCGGTTCTTATTAATCAATATTGTATTTTGTAATTATTTTGGTTATTAATATAAAATATGAATTAATGCGCAGCCACAAAACTCATATGGCCTTCACTGGACCTAAAGCGCTCTAAAGACTTGTTATCGCAAAGCAGACTTCATTTTAGCTCCCTAATAGGTGTCCTTACGGGACACTGTCTTATAGGCAGACACGCAATACGACTTGGTGTAGCCTCAAATGACTTCTGCAGGAGCTGTATGGACGAGGAAGAAGAAGAAACAATCTCTCACCTCCTCTGCACTTGCCCTGCTCTTTCACTAAGACGCAAACTTCATCTGGGAGAATACTCTTTTGGTAATCCCAGTGAACTAGCTAAAAGGGATTTCATATATCTCCTTCGCTTTATAAAAAGCTCAAAATGGTTCGACTAGTGGGAAGTAATTCTCTAGATTCATGTGGTATCACAATGGGCCTTTTCTTTTGGCCTAAGTGTGTGGACTCTGTATCCGCAGCCACTTTAACCTAATCTAACCTTGGTTATTAATAAAGCATAAAAGGCCTGTGGCGCAATGGTAATAAGAAAAATTGTCATAAAATTAATAACAAATATAGGAACTTAATGCCTTCATATCATAAAATTAAAGAAGCTAAGAAAAGGTGCTATCCTGATACGAAAACTGTTTCAGAGTCGTACGCTTTATGTGATCTTCAGAGCATAGTCGATCATAGTGTAAAGCGTTTATGTTTGGCATTGAACGGTTTTTTTAAATCTCGACAATTCATTCAATAGAGATTTAAAGGCACTGTTTTTAATTTTCGAATATGGATATGATGGAGCTCAGCAAAAATCGTACAAGCAAAGGCTAACATGTGAGGAAAGTTTTGACGAAAACATTTTAGTATTTCGATGGTTCCACTTCAAATGTATTTTTATGAAGCAAAATTTGTACTCTATGAAAAATATTCCTATTTCAGCACTATAATGCCCCACTTTAAACCTCTTTTGGCTAAAAATATGAACAACTATTAGCAAAGCGGATTGTCACACTCGTTGGCGGGCTAAGTAAGTAAATATAGCTTTTCCCAAAACTATAACAACAGTACTTCATTCCCAGTATTTTTGTCTTCAGCTTTTAGCACTTGTGTCAAGTGCAAAACCTATAATTTAATCAATTAATCAGTTTTTAACAAGTGGGCCACTGGTAAGTAGGATTTTGGATTCAGTTTTTTGATAGATATCAGAAGATTCTGGTCAAAAAAAGACCAGCCCATGTTATGGTTTAAACTTGAAAAAAAAAAAAACAATACAAGACCTAACCTTTATAATAGGTATTTTTGGTGCCAAGATTATAACCAAATTTGTGATGAAAGAAAGTATGTAGTTTACACAAGTATAGGTACCATACTTCTCTCCACGGAATAACCGTTAAACCTTACGAATCAATAATAAGTGTCAAGGCTTTTGTTGGGAATGCTCATAAAAATTAAAAACTATGATATTGCCAAACAATTTCCCAATCACCAAATAAATACTACTCAGTTTCCTCCCAGATAGACTTAGAATACTTAGAATACTCAACAATATCGCATAATTTAAACTTTTCGAAGCACGCCCAATAAAAAATCAATTAAGCTAAGGAGCTTTAAGTTTTATGTGGTAAAAGTTCTTTGGAAACCCAAAAATTGATCTAGTGTCCAAATACCGCGTTTTTCCAGCGATTGTCAACAATTAGTACTTTTGCTATGGGGCCCAGATTTGTTTTAACTTATCTCTCGAGGAGTTTGAAGCACTTCCAAGGCATTTCTTCATACGCTTATTTAAATTATCAAACTCAACACCGAATTATGCTATCTACGTAAAGTCTGCAATAACGCCAATATATATTCACATCCTCAAATTTTACTACGACTACATAATAAGAGTGATGAAAAGAGATGAAAGAAGTCTTCACAAAACGTTTACGGTAAGGCTACTTCAGTCTAATGCCTATCCCTTCAAGGAATGGAATTAGCTTACTATCTCCCATGATACTAACCTAAACCCCCTCACGGTTTTCGCCTTGTTGTGGCGAGGGGGCTTACGTCTAACTCTTCAGCAATCCAGCTGCGGAGTAAGACAACTAAGAAAACCACCAAAAGCAGAGATGTTAATCTAATAAAATATGGATAAAAGTTTACTAAATGAAGAAAATCGAACAGGGATGTACGTTCAAGTGTCGGCAGAAGTCACGGCTGCCGGCGAGGGCTTGGCTTCGCAAGAAGCTAAGTCGCCAGTGACAAAAGTAAACTTAGAGAAAGAAAAACGAGAGCTAAAAAGACAACCGGTCATTCTCTCAGTAGATCTCCTTCCCGACATAGATGGTTTAACCATCAAAGGTACAGAGACCTCGGACAGACCTCCTTCCATAGGTAGTCAAACCGAGGAAGAGCTACTGATGGAACCGAGTCAAGAAGAGACTATGCTGAAGTCTGCTGCCCCTCAAAGCTTCGAGGCAACGCAGCAACTACAGATCCTCCAAAAGATTCGTGAAAATGACCGAGTTGAAAGACCCTGCGACGCTCAGTTCGAGAGACAAAGCTCTCCTAAAAAAGCATGAGAAGCTAGTTAGGAACTTTGAGCGGCAGCTGGCAGAGACTGTCACTGCACCCAGGGAAATAGCAGAGGAAGTGAATGCCAAAGAGTCGGAGAGCAAAGGAGTAGATGCTGCCAAATCTAGGTCTGTCCCTAAAAAGGCAAACCGTGAACAGGCTGGCAATAACTCGACCGCTCGGAACGACAAAGGTAAAGTTCAGGCGACCTCCAGTAAGAAACAGCAAGCCAACGCTAGGAAAGACCAAGCACCGGCAAGCACCTCTTCTGGAACGAAACCAGGAACGTCCAAGAGACAAAGATCGGAGGAGACAGTCAAGAAAGACGGTGCTTAAAAACAGAAAACCAGCAGCTTCGACACCACCCCGATTGACCTACAAATCGCCATTATAAGCCGTGACGACCCAGATGGGAAAATCTCGGGTGGAAAATGAGATCCTTAAAGCTATGATGGCAGCATCAGAGAACGATAGTTCTGAGGACTATATCTTTGATGGTGCCGGATGGCGGCGAGGAGTTAAAGTGGTCTGCTGCGGTGACCAGAAATCACGGGAGTTCCTGAACCGTACAATCGCAAACATTGGCGAACCATGGGAAGGTTCCTCCCTTGAGGTTCTACCCGCCGCAGCTCTACCACTCCGCCAGCAGTTTAGCATCTGGATCCCCCCTCCTGCAGAACATGAGGACGCAGCCATTATTAAGCTGTTGGCGAAGCAGAACAAAGAGCTTCCCATTTTAGAATGGAAGCTCCAACACTCAAGAAAGAGTCATGGAGGCGAAGGGAAGGACCTCTTGTTTGTGGCAGACAAGAAATCTGACCTTCTGCTGAGAGAAAGAAAAGACGTGTTGAGGTATGGTCTCGGAACCGTAAAGGTTAAGAGGCATGAAAGCAAAGGGAAGTCAAAAGCTGCAAGTGGTGCAAATAAACCTGCACCACGCTAAAGCAGCACCGTACGACCTTACGCTCTACATGTCTCACGAGAACGTGGATGTGGCCTTGATCCAGGAACCATGGTTAGGCAAAAACCGAATCCGTGGGTTGAGGTCAAAACACTACAACCTTTTCCATTCCACGTCAGATGAAGGTAATATTAGAAGTTGTATCCTAGTGAAAAAATCAATTAACGCTTTCTTCCTATCTAGGTACAGCAACAAGGACCACACGGCAATCAGCGTCGAATCGAATGAAGGAAACTTCATTCTAGCGTCGACGTACATGCCGTACGAGGAGGAGAGCCCACCATCATCTTCTCTATAGACAGGAACTTTACTGAAAAGAAACCTTACAGGAACCCAACTAGAACGAATTGGACAGAGTACGAAAAATGGACGGAAGACTGTATTGATCCACCAGAGGATAATACAAGTCTAAGTACTTCAACCATTGACATTGTTGTCCAAAACTTGTCTAGCAAAATGAGAATGTCTTTTGAAAAACACTGCCCTTTATCTCGTTCCCACCCTGGTGGAATGGTGTACTAAAGAAACGTAGAACAGAGGTTAGAAAACTTTTTAATAAAGCTAAACTGAGTAAATTAGAAGAGGACTTAAAGTCTTATAGAGTTAAGGAAGGCCAAAAAGGATTCGTGGGCTAAACATTGTGAATCCATTGAAAAAACAAGCGAGGCGGCAGCAAGGCTCCGTAGAACCCTGGCCATTAATCCCACGATCCCGGGGTACATAAAACACCCTGATGGATCATGGTCGAACTCGAGCCTAGAAACGCTTGAACTCTTCATGGAAACTCATTTCCCCGGTTGTAAAAACCCAGGAAGTTCTGATTGCTTGCAATCGAACACGCTGGATTTTACTCACACGGAATCAAATTTAGAACTAAATCAGATTAATTCTGAGCAAAAGATTATCTGGGCAATAAACTCGTTCAAACCCTACAAATCAGCGGGACCAGACGAGATTTTCCCAGCTCTTCTTCAAAATGCTCTCAAAGTAATAACTCCGTGGCTTAGGGTAATCTTTATAAGTTGTATTAAACTTAGATACGTCCCTAATAGCTGGAAAAAGGTCAAGGTAGTCTTTATCCCAAAAGCAGGGAAACCGACTCACTCGACCGCTCAGGATTATAGACCAATAAGTCTC
The DNA here is from genome assembly GCA_920104205.1 of Eupeodes latifasciatus. Taxonomy (NCBI): domain Eukaryota; kingdom Metazoa; phylum Arthropoda; class Insecta; order Diptera; family Syrphidae; genus Eupeodes; species Eupeodes latifasciatus. The sequence continues at coordinate 174,019,398 of OV049924.1, read as the reverse complement.
TCTTCTTTTCTCCTTAAGACACTGGAGAGGATAATTGATCTACATGTTAGAGAACTTCTCAACGAAAACAATTTGTGCAGCTACCAACACGCTTACCTTAAAGGTAAATCAGTGGAGACTGCTCTGCATGAGGGTGCGTTTAATAACGTTAAAACGGAATCGATCAAGACTGCCTTAGTTGAAGTTGGAGTTGAATCTGTCATTGTCGATTGGATTTTCACCATGTTAAATGGCAGAATTATCAACTCTCAAATAGGAGTTAGCACTATCGAGAAAACAGTTACTAGAGGGAGGATTCATCTCACCCCTACTATGGATCCTCGTAGTCAACAAAATTCTCACAAAGTTCAAAGATAAGGGCATTAAAATAGTAGCATATGCAGATGACATAGTGGTTTTGGTATCAGGCAAGTTTCTTGCCATCATCGAAAACATTTTGGAAAATGCATTAAAGGATTTATCTTCTTGGGCGACTAAGAACGGTCTCGGGGTCAACCCCACCAAGACAGAGCTAGTCTTGTTCACGAAGAAACGGAAACTGGAGGGCTTTAACCCTCCCAAACTAAATGATATTCCTCTAAAACTTTCTAAGGAAGCTAAATTTCTAGGAGTAATCCTTGACTCCAAGCTTACATGGAAGTGTAATACGGAGGAAAGAATGAAAAAAGCATTATGTGCATTCTACACATGCAAAAAGACCTTCGGTGTACGTTGGGGTATGCGACCGCAAGTCATCCAATGGATGATGAAGGCGGTGGAAAAATCAAGCTATCTCAAGGACCTGAATAAGGTACAGAGACCAGCTTGTATAGGAATAACAGGGGTTCAAAGATCCACACCACAAGCTGGATTGGAAATGATCTTGGACCTCCCGGCTCTGGATGAGTTCATAAAGTGCACGGCAGCCAAAACTGCAATTCGTTTAAGAGAACTGTGTTTTTGGAGGCAGAGCACTTATGGCCACGGGTCAATCTTACAAAGTTATGACACGATTCCGGGACTGAGGGAGACCACCGATTATATCCCCCCTTTACTAGATTTCGACAGGAAGTTTTCTATTTTCATATCAGTCAAACAGGGTTGGGATCCTAATTCACTTATAAGTAAACAAGGTATCCCTTTCTACACTGAAGGTTCAAAAATGGAATCAGGAACAGGTGCTGGAGTGTTTTGCCAATCTCTAAACATCAGAGCGTCATATACACTCCCGGCTGACTGTAGTGTCTTTCAGGCCGAGATCTTTGCCATTGGAAAAGCAGCTGAACTGGCACATCAAGAAAATCTAAGCTCTTCGGAGATTACTTTTTTCGTGGACAGCCAGGCTGCTATCAAAGCCTTAGCCAGTGAGACCATAAGATCAAAAGCAGTTTTAAACTGTAGGAAGGAATTAAACAAAATCTGTCACACTAACCAGGTAAAGCTCTGCAATATAGAAGGGAATGATATAGTAGATGAACTAGCCAGGAAAGGGTCAGAAGCAGACACAAGTAGTAGCGACCATTCAGTCAGGGGACCACTCGTCCCGATTGGGGTACTCAAGAGGAAGATAGACCTTAAACTAAAAGAGAAAATCAATATCTCCTGGAAATCCAGGGACGATTGTGTAATCACAAGAAGTTTATGGCTTAACACAAATGAAAAGGAAACTCGGTATATTCTATCGCTGAGTAAAAAGAACATTAAAATCCTGATAGGTGTACTAACAGGTCATTGCGCCATTGGCACAATGGCTAACAGAATAGGGGCATTTGCACCCGATTTTTGTAGGAGCTGTCAGGATGAGGAAGAAATGGAAACCATTAAACACCTGCTCTGCGACTGTCCAAACCTCCAAACCAGCCGACTCCGTCGTTTCGGAAACAGGTTTGTTGGAGAACTGGATGATCTAGCACAGGTCTCAATGGCAAGCATGAGGAAATTTATAGATAGCACAGGCTGGTTCGTCAACGAGCCAGTCTACGCTAATCGACAGAATTGAGGAACATCGTTGCTAAATTTTTACTTTTACAGGGGATCACAATGGACCAGTAGGCCCCCGTGTACACAACAGCTTCATGCTGTGCGCACCTCTTGCAACCTAACCTAACCTAACCTAACCTAAACTTAATGGAGTCTAAGGTGGATGACTGGAATTTTTTCCAATGTTAGTGCTAAAATTGACGAAAGAAATTTCAATCAGCATCTTTCCAGAGCAACACATATAACATCCAGGAATACCTATAGGTACCTCAATCACCAAATTTTATCAGAAACAAACTATTTCAATAATAATGAATTGTAGACCGAAACTATAAGCCTTACCTTCACAGCACGAGTTGAAGTCTTCAAACTTAACTTTGTTCCTCATCGTGCTGATCTGCCATCAATCTGGAAGGAAGGTTTACATCAATTAATTGCGATATGTCCAATATAACAAGAACTCCGTCGACTACATTTTAATGAAAGTTTTCTTTCTATAAACAAACATAAAGAAATATTAAACGGAGTGGTTGGATGGTTATTACAGAGATATGTCTAGCTTAGGCATCCCTGTCAAACTTCTTCGTTTGTGCGAAGTGACGATGGAGAATACACGCTGCTCTATCAAGGTCGGAAAAGATCTCACCGATGCATTATCAAAAGGGGTTTTAGACAAGGCGATGCACTATCATATGACTACTTCAACATCGTTGTGGATAGAATTGTGCAACAATCTTCCAAAGGTCTATTCAATTACTCGGATACGCCGATGATATTAAAATAATTGAAAATTCAAAGAGTGATGTCAGTGGAGCGTTTTTAGCATTGTGAATTAAGCGGAGACGATGTGTTTAGTGGCCCCGGACTGTAGCGCCACCTCAAGTAAGTAAGTAAGGTTGGATGGTCTACCCCAGCGGTCAGCAACAGGCGGACAGCGGTCCGTTTCCGGACCGCGAAAGTTCAAACTGCGGACCGCGGATCCTCGAAAGGTCAAACTTAGCCATACTACCTGTTGTGTATTTACCAACCCTGAACTCAGTAATCTATAATAACACCTACGCACCCTGGAGAGATATTTGAGATGAACATGATAGACTTCCTTCTGCCAAAAATACCTTGTGGTTTTTCTCTCTTTTTTGCGATAACCTCCAAACCTTCAGGTCACAATTTTCCTATACATAAGCAAAGTACTTGAATTAATAAATGAATTTTTATATAGAAAGGATCGTCTTCTTATTTAAGTAGTCAAGAACTTAACACTACCGATTTAATTTAATAACACATGTATGTACGTACATAAATGTAAAATTAAACAAAATTAAAAAATGGCTTCTCTAACACACAAGCAAGTGCGTTTTCAACTCCGCAATTTTAAATATGGCGGCTAAGCAGGTATTCACGGACAAATAAATTAAATTGACATACAAAATGTAAACAATCTTTTTTTTTGTAAGTAAAATTCTCTCTGCAGTCGCATCGGTTGTCAGTCTTATTGTGAGATCTAATTACGGAGCTTTCGTTCGATATCGATTTTTTTATAATTTTTCGTTTTTAAAAACGTTTCCACAAAAAAATAATTGTTTCTTTCTGAATGTGAAATGGCGTATTTGGACTTACTGCAACACAACATTATTCGTTGGCTAAGTAAAGGTCATGTTATTGAACGTTTCTGGATGATTAAGCAAGGAAGCACTTGGAGTTCATAACAAAAGAGCACAATTGTACTAGCTTTGGATTTTTTAAAAGATGTTCTGAAATATTTAAATGAGCTTAACATCCAGTTACAAGGAAATGGGAAATTAATATGCGACTTAATACAAAGCGTGCCCGCTTTTCGTCGTAAGCTGGATGTTTTCGAAAAAGATATTGCTAAAAAAGAATTCATTCATTTTCCAACAATTCTTGAATATAAAAAGAAGAACTCTGAAGAAGAAGACATTGCAGTGCTTTCAAACTTTCTATCCAATCTTAAAAGCGAATTTGCTGTAAGATTCCAAGATTTTGCAGAAATTAGGAAGCTATCTCAATTCCTTAAATTGGCTTATGAAGTCACTGCAGTAGCAGAATGGACTGAAGTGGTTGCGAAGTTATTCGATCTTTCAAAAGCTTCATTACAATTGCAATTAATTGACCTTCAAGAAGATATTTCCCTGCAAATATTTAAAACTGCACCCACTGAAGAATTTTGGGGTAAGCATGTTTCAGAAAAATATCAAAATTGCAAAAAACTAGCTATTAACTTGGCTACTAAGTTTGGCTCGACATATACATATATGCGAATCGTCTTTCTCAAAAATGAATTTTTTGAGGAACAAATATCGTTCGAGATTATCAGACTCCCATCTTGATGATACTCTTCGCATTTGCTGCTCCCCGCGTGAATCAAACTATAAAAAACTGGCTCAAGACCATCGTTGTAATTTTTATAATATTACAGTTACTTAAATGAAGCAAAATAAAAACTACAAAACTTTTTTATTTTTTTTTCTGGACCTCGATTAAAATGTTTTCAACCGTATCTGGACCCCACTTAAAACTACTTGCCGACCCCTGGTCTACCCTATATAATTTTTGTAAACATGCCTTAAATTATTAGATTTTAATGAAGAAA